>OZ037780.1:2862500-3035000 GCA_964035525.1 Porites cylindrica | reverse complement strand
GGAGTTCATATATTGGTTCATATACCGCTAATCGCCCCGCCGGATAAAAGATTAATAGCACAAAGCACGAGGTAGTAAAAAGACTTACTTCTGAATCAACATGGCCGAAGGTAGTAGTAACAAAGATGTGTTCGATTGTCAAGTGAAAGCTTGCAAAAAATTTTTCCAAGCGCCACTCCATAAAGTTCAAAACTTAAGGCCATTAGAGAACAGCCATATACCAGAAAATGACAAAAGATTCACGGGGCCAATCCATGATATAACAGGTTTTGATGCGCGTGAAGTCGTCGCAGTGCTGTCTCGCATTGTGAACGACAGAGAGAAGTTTACACCAGGTAAGACCTTCTACTTGTTGTTACGCAACGGCCTAGAGTACGTACCCGACGCAGCAGTGGAACTGTTCAAGCTGATAGCAAGCCCTACAAAACATCAACCCGGCAATGCGATTGTGTTTTTACGTCCAAGAGGAAAGAAGAAGTTTACTGCTGCAGCCAAAAAATACGACGAACTGAACGGTGCCTTAAAGGCCCATTACGGAAAGGATACAGCGTCCTTCTCGAGGGATATCATGAAATTGTTTGAGAACGCAGTGGCCAATAACGACCTTCCTCAAGCCACGTTTGAAGTCTACATGATTTTACTGTTTGAAATTGCACGACGGCTGGTTGTGTTAGGGGAGCCGAGCGCATTGAAGGAGCAGTTTGACATTCTTCCGATTGGAAGCGCCATTGCAAGGATCCTGAAATTACTGGAGCTTGGCAGCGAAACGATTTGCACCTATGATCTCGTGTTTCTTCCGGGACTCAAATTCCACTGCTTCACAGGAAAGGCTGAGCATAGGAGAAAAGCGATTGATTGTATCAACGAGACTACTACGGAAATCGCAAAGAAAAAGTGGTTGGAGTCCCAGCAACGCCTGCCTTCCATTATAGGCGCCGGCGCTGTTATGTTAAATCGGGCAACAATGCTTGCTATTCAGTTTCGTAATTCCCTTGAAGAGCTTACACAAATGTTTGCACCAAAAAACAGCAAGAGGCCATGCTAGAAAAAGAATTCGAGGATCTAGGAAAAAAGGTTGCAGATACTGAATTGGTCAATGAAGACGAAGAAGTCTACGCTCAATACAGAAACTCCTTTAGCATTCGATTACACCTGATCAGCAAGGTGTATGGACGAATTTTTCCCGGAGCTGAGGAATCGTAAAGACATCAAACTTAAAACATACCTTGATGGATTTCAGTTTATACCAGGATAAAACACGAGTCTAAGTCAAAATCGTTTTCTAGGCTACAGCAAACACTCAAAAAAACCCTTACGGTTTGATGAAACGCTCAACCTTTTTAAGGGAACTTTTTTTACTCCGTCATGGGTAGTTACGCTACTTTCGTTTTGTAGGTGGTCACACATCACTTGTTGACTAAATCTTTAAGGATTAAAGTAGTCAATCTTCGTGCTTTTTAGCTTTCACACCTATCGTTTTTATTCTGCTCTCGATTAAATGGAACTGGTTTTGATCATCTGGAATGATAGTGTTCTCACAGTACCCGAGAACTTGGCGAATTAAAACGAAAGAAACTTCTTTGCATCTGTGAACAAAGGGTTTCATTCGAATAAATCATTACAGTTGTTAAGTTCAGGGCGCGCAAAAATACGAGACAAGAATTTTCGAAAGTCTGTACGGGTCGTCTTAGGGCCGGTTGAGACGCCGAACTTTTCATGTCTGAATCAATTAGCCATTCTTTTCGCCTAGCCAAGCCGGGTATTTCGCCTTTGGAGCGACTTTGGAACGGCTTCGATTCAGACGCTGAACTTTTTACATACCGAACCTAATGCATAAATTATTATAACGTATTTTCTAAGCAGTTTGACCGAAATAAACATTTTTCGCCTTTTGAACTTACAGTATCAATTCAGCCGGTAGCTAGCCGGTCTAAATAACTTGGGTTGGCGTCTGAACCGGGTCTTATAGTATCTTTTTAAATTCCTTAAATCTGGAAGGTGTTGGATCAATAACTAACATTTTGAATAGTACAAAACCTATTCAAACTACTATAAATAGCTGTTACTTCACCCCTGTTTGCCATCTGAGAGTTAAAACCGTGATATCATTAACTAATGTTATTGTGCAAAAGTGTATTCTTAATTTCTGGTCTAATAAACACGATTACTAGCCAGGGCTTTTGTTTTCACTATTTCGATATAGAGAGCGGGTTTCTAACCTAAATCTCCCTAGCTCTCCCGGGTCCTGTCTTGTTCCACCTCAGAGAATAAGCGTGGGCTCATTTCGCTCAGTTTTAGTTGGTGATAAAGCCAAGCAGGTTTGTAATAGAACTTTGTCGGTGTGTTTAAAAAAGTTCAATGTTTGAGTTTCATATGCGCCACATTTAACACACTTTTAAAGCATTCATGTATACATACATAGCCTTTATTTAAGTGTCTAAGCGTTCTAGCGCCCCTTGGCATTAATTGGGGGTACATTTAAAGCTAATTAAGCTTAACTACTATAAAACAAATATAAAAGCGGGAAATATACACTATTCAAACTAAGTACTATATTTACACTTTAAAACTAAATGCATATATGAGCTCGGAACCTAAACATGTACATCTGCCAAACATACTAAAACGAATTAATATAGTTACGTAGGTTACTACACACGTTCAGTTAACCCAAGCATAAGCGGCATTCACTCCCACACATCCTTCAACAATCGATGTTACATCCTTTTTGAGTATCATTATCCTAAAATCTACCTAAGTTCCAATATTCCCCTCCTCCTTGCTTAATTTTGACCACAATTGTGGTCCGAGAAACCTGAGAGAATGTCTTTTATCATCAGCCGTTTTGAAACGAGGTTAAAGAGACTCTGACTTCAGTGGCACCTCGTTAATACGGTCACCAATGGGTCAAAAGAAATTGGGCCGCATTAACGAGGGTTTTTTTACAAAAAAATGTATGGCGGTTTTTGCCAGGCGGCCAAAAATAAGTGGCCGTAGTAGCGAGGTCACCGTATTACTGAGGTGGCCCTAAGCCGGGTTTCAATGTACTAAGCACCTCCTCTAGCCTGCGTAGCAAGCGTTTCCAATCGAGTTATGGCGCGAAAGTTAGAGGCTACACCTCCTCTGAATAAAAGATATCTTTCTTTTCATATTAGAGCTTTTGTCTTTGACGTCTCCGTGACGACATTCCCAAGACAAAGTAGCAAATTATGCAAAGTCATTTTTAAAGCAGTTTTAAGGACATGACGGTTGTCATGTCATCATGTCGGTAAGTTATAAAGGTAGTAATTTGTACTAGTGATTTTTATTAAAGTTTCTATTAAAAAACATCTGTTACCTTGCCTAAGACTATGGTGCCAGGCTATGGCATCACGATCACGCCGAGATGCCGGCTTATTACACTCTGTATTTGCTTTAACTTTTGCTCCAGTAATTCGCACCTGATCAAAAATTAGAGCTTTAAAACACAAAACTAAGCTCTGCATAACATTATTTTAATTGCTTGAGTTTGGTCATCTTTAATAATAGATTAATTTCAGTGTTGATAGTTAATATTTGGGTGCTATACATCTGCTCTACTGAGGAGGCGAGACTGCTTCAGGGGCACCCAACGAGAATATAGTTCAAAACCACTTAAACATAGAATTGTTAAACGTATTTTAGTATTTAAACGGTAGATATAGGCATTTTTTTATCCCCTAGAAATTTTTCATCTGTTCGGATTTCCTAGCTGAAAGTCAAGAGATCCGAAAATTATAGGGATCAAAACTTACCTTTTCGAAAATTTTAGCCAGAAAAAAGGCTCCCGAAAATTCTAGGTGACCTTTTTAGGGTAAAAATCCGTTAAAAATAGGCAATTATACCATTCTTTAGATGACCGAAAATCCTAGGAGAGGCAGGCAAGCAAGAAATTTTACAACGAATGTTCCGAAAATTCTAGGTCTCAAATCGTCTTCCGAACAGATATTTTTCCGAAAATTGTCGTTGGGTGCCCCTGCTGCTTAATCTCATCAACTATGGAGTTAAAAAACTTAACTGAAGAAGGGAACCAAAAAATGATTGAAGAACTTTACTGCTCATCAGAATTAACTCGACAAGCACCCAACCACCTGATAACTCTTCTAGTGCTTAACGCGTTCGTGCTTATTACTGCGTTCCTTGAAAACACTATAATTCTCGCCGCTCTGCGCAGGGAATCTTCACTTCATCCGCCGTCCAAACTCCTGTATCGTAACCTAGCGATTACTGATCTCTGTGTTGGTATCATCGTGGAGCCTTTTTATGTTAGCTACTGGGTATCTGCGGTGTTTAAACGGTGGAATATCTGTCGCTACGCATTGGCAACAAGTATTTTCGCGGGCTATACTTTGACCTGACTGTCTTTGTTGACACTAGCTGCAATAAGCGTGGACAGACTTCTCGCCCTGTTGCTACGGATCAGGTACAGACATGCACTAACTTTAAAGAGGGCGCATATTGCTGTAATCGTAATTTGGGTTGTGTCTATTGTTGGAGGAACGATGTACTTTTTTAACCGTGTTGTGACTTTATGGTATGGCAATATAAATATCTTTATTTGCCTACTCACCACGATTACACTAAAATTTTCATTACTCTCCGTCACAACCAAATTCAAGTACAAGAACACGTTTCCACCCAACGACAACCGCGTCAAGCAACTCCACTGAACATGGCTCGATACAGAAAGGCAGTATCCAGTGCACTGTGGCTTCAATTGACACTGGTTGTTTGTTATCTACCGTACGGTGTAGCGGTAGCCTCTACGCCTCAAGGGGGTGTACCTCTATCCTTTCTCCTTGCTAGACATCATTCGGGGACTTTAGTTTACTTAAACTCGTCATTGAACCCGTTGCTGTACTGCTGGAAGATTAGAGAAATCAGGCAAGCAGTGAAGGAGACACTCAGGCAACTTGCCTGTTTACCAGGTTAGCCCTTTACACCCCTATATCCAATATCCAAATTCAAATACTCCAAACTGGTTTCCATGCAATGACTTAAAGAATTTGTTGCGAGAATTCAGGGGCACCCAACGAGGATATAGTTCAAAACCACTTAAACACAGCATTGTTAAACGTATTTTAGTATTTAAACCGTAGATATAGACATATTTCTATCCCCTAAAAATTTTTCAGGGATTCGGATTTCGTAGCTGAAAGTCTAGTGGTCCGAAAATTATAGGGATCAAAAGTTACCTTTTCGAAAATTTCAGCCAGATAAAAGGCTCCTTTTTTAGATGTTCGAAAATCCTAGGAGAGGCAGGCAAGCAAGAAATTTTACAACAAATGTTCCGAAAATTCTAGATGTCGAATCGTCTTCCGAACAGATATTTTCGGACGTTGGGTGCCCCTGAGAATTTGACAAAAGGTCAAAGAATTCTCCCTTAGGAGATCACTCTGTTAATTCTCATTACCTTTCCTCTTGATTATGTATTTACACTGTTAGGAGAAAATTGATGTTGGTCACTCGCTGGTCTTAAAAGTTAACGACCTTTAAAATGTAAATAGTGTATATATGCTCATGTGTCTATACAAGCTTATCGGATTAACTGCAATTTCGACTCTCACCTTTTTGGTAATAAGGAATAGGCCAAACGCTACAAATGGAGAACTCTAACACCAACACATCATTCTACAGAGAGACAGCGAACGGATAAAATACCATCAAGGGTCTGATATTTAGTACAGTTGACTACTGATAACTCGAAGCCTTCGACGCCAGCTCGAACCAAAGTCGATTTCCTTTGGATTTCCTTCATACATTTACTGTAATTTTACCCAATGTAACTCGAAAAATTACTAAAAATTTTTTACTTGATGGGTGGCTACCCACCAATCAAATCAGCATTGAAAGAAGACTCCTTCTGTTAAAAAAAAATCCTGGATGGACGTGCACCGGATTATCTTTCTGATATACTGTTATCTTTGAAATATCACAAGTCACATCATATACAAGGTCTCGGTTGCCTTGAAGCGAATGTTCTTTTATAATGCAGTTAAACTGTGGAATGTCAGTGACAATGATTTAGTCCGCTCTTCTGATGTAAAGAAGTTCAAAAGAAATCACTTTGATTCAGTAGTTATGTGTAAATTTACGCCTGGTGGCTTTAAAATTGACATAATTTTTGAGCTTTTTAAATGAGTTATATTTTAATAATTTATTATCTTTAAATTCGAGTAAATTCTCGCCTGAGAGCTTTAGAATTGACAGAACGGCGTTTTTAGCTTTCTTAAACTTGATACTTAAATTATTTATTACCTTAGTATTTTAGTATTTAGAGATTTTAGTATTCTTAATAGTAGTTTCAAGCGGCCTTAAGGAAGAATACAGTACAACTGTAATTGTGCACCCTGTCACCCTATTGAAATAAAGTGTCATTCATTCAACCCTCGATAACTCGAAGCAATCTTTGTTGGTATTTAAAATGAGACTAGGCTTAAAGCTATAAACTCCCTACAACTCTAGTGATGTCTTGTTTTGTCTGTTCCTCGTCCTTATTTCCCGTTCCTTGTTCTCAAGTTTAGAACTTTCTTTTCATTTGGAGGCGTTTCAGAGTGCATCTAAGCAAAAAGTGTTTTGCGTGGCGTTTATCCACAAGCACGGCATAAATTTTAGCATTATTGAAAAATAATGAAAATTTGAAGGATAACAACCCTTGCCTCCCAATCACAGTTGAAAGGGTTTCCATACCTTACAAATTTAGAGAGCGCTAGTTAATTTCGATTTTTTTTCACTTTGTCATCAAAACATTAAAAATGTGCTAGCCATGCGGTTCGAAATTTCCTTACCTCCCATAATTTTTTTTAATGGCCCCGACTGTAATCTAGATAGTGGAAGTTGCAGGTAGTGGTCAGTATGGTGGGTGTTTGGCTGTTTCGAATAAGTTCACCAGGTGGTCGGTCAGGTGATTTAGTTTTTGACATCATTACTGGCTAAATGATGGCTTAGGGACGGACCATTAGAAAAGTTAATGGGGGGGGGGGGGGGGAAGGGAGGGGCATTTTCGAGCGGCGGGAATTTTTTTTCGTTATCAAATTCCTTGTATGATTTTTCTTAGGCCATGGCATGAATATTTTTTAGGATTAATTGGCGCACAAGAATTTTTTTTCATTTAATTTTCCCCTGCGCGAATATTTTTTTTGTACTTCGCCCGCCCCCACCATAAGTTTTCTAATGGTCCGTCCCTTAAATGGTTTTGGTAAGCTATTTTTAAACTGATTGACAAGAACATTACTGTTAGTAGATGAGCGTTGACATTAACTTTAACATTTATTACAAAATAAAGAAAATGTGTCATTACAATTCACGACAGCTTTGCTTATTACAAATTACGACAACGTGTTATTACAATTTACGACAGGTATTACAATTCATGACAATTCACTGAGTCATACTTTACTTTTAGAGATGGTCTCATACTAACTCAGGTATTGCCATGATAGAGCAGGTTTAAGAAAAGACTCATGAACTTCTCTTTAGATTAGTCAAAGTAGTTATATGATCACTGATATAAGGAAATCTCAGGAAACTGTACCACAAGCAGTCGAGCACTGCTGTAAAGTATAACTGAAGCAACTTCAGGGCATGAAGTTGATAATAAGATATTTACATTATGTCCACCAGTTCAACCAACAGCTTGGTCAGTACAAAAACATACTGAAAAGGAGGTAAGACTTGCTCTGCGCGTTTTACAGATATTGCATCGCGGTAAAGCGACTCTGCGATAAAAGACCCATATTCGACAGCTGCCCTTATAAGGAAACGACACAGCTTACTGAAATTCTGGCAACATGATCACAAACTTTACCGAAAAGAAAAGCCAAATAACGATCGAACAACTATACTGCTCAACACAATTAGGAGGAAAAGTTCACGGCTATTTAATATTACTGTCTGTGATAAATACATTCCTGTCTATTACCGCATTTCTGGGGAATACTCTGATTCTAGTTGCTCTGCACAAGGAGACTTCACTTCATCCGCCGTCCAAACTCCTCTATCGCAACTTAGCGATAAGTGATCTTTGGGTTGGTATCATCGTGGAACCAGCAGCTGTTTCTTATTGGATATCTGAGGTGATAGAACGATCGGATATTTGTCTATACGCCTTAAACTTAGCATATGTCACATCCTATGTTCTGTGTTCATTGTCGTTGGGGACAACAACTTTTATAAGCTTGGACAGACTTCTTGCCCTGTTGCTTGGCCTCCGATACAGACAAGTTGTAACTTTGAAAAGAATATATTTAACTATAACATTTCTTTGGGCTATCTCCAGTTTCGCTGCAACAACGTACTTGGTGAGCCCCGTTGCACACCCCTGGTTTGGAAACATAGGTCTATCACTCTGTTTAGCCATCTCACTCTTTTCTTATACAAAAATTTTCCTTACCCTGCGTTACAACCACATTCAACCACAGCAACACGTCTCGCAAGCACAGTCAACCCAAGCAACTCCACTGAACGTGGCTATATATAAGAAAGCAGTAGTCAGTGCATTGTGGATACAAATAACATTAGTTGTTTGTTGTCTGCCGTTTTTTTTCGCTTTAGTTATAACACCTCAAGGAGACCCTTTACCATATTACATTGCTCGACAATTTGGGGCTGTATTTCTTTACCTAAACTCTTCATTAAACCCAATGTTGTACTGCTGGAAAATCAAAGAAGTCAGAAAAGCAGTGAAAGAGACACTCAGACAAGTTCCCTGTTGGTTTTTGTAATTGTATATCCATTTCATGCTGAAAATATCCTTGTTATTTGTTAAACTCTACCTTTTCGTTGTTGCGTTATAGCTGTTTTAAACAATGTTAACATAGAACGACGTAAACATTGATTCTCTACAATCTTATTGTTCTTCATATCATAAAAAATCAGAATCGTGTTAGTATTAAAAATAGATATTTGGACCTGAGGCAAGGTGTATACATCACGGTAAAGACAAACGTCGGACGTTCCGCCCAATCAAACCCTTTATCTTAACCCGAGACTAAAGCCCCTGACCGCAAAAAAAGACATAACGACCAGGGGTAATTTAGAAGTGAAGCTATTGCTTGCAGAGTCTAAAAAAACGGCTACACTTGTAAACATTCTATTAAATTGACCCCAGCAAGCCCTTTTGGTCCTGTGACCTGTGGCCTTCTTAGTTTTCTTAAAAGTGGAAACAGTTGCTTAAAAAAAGAGTTCAGTTCCCAACGGACTGCTTTGCTTATTAAAAAATAAAGAAAATGTGTTATTACAATTCACGAAAGCTTTCATTATTACAAATTACGACAATGTGTTATTACAATTTACGATAGCCCGGTTATTACCTCGACAACTGTTATTACAATTTACAGTAGGTTTTACAATTCACGACATTATTACAATTCACGAGAGAAAACATGATGCTTGCAGCCCTCCCCATAGCCTGTGTACAGACCGCCCCCTTTCCTCAATAGAAATCGGAGAACGGCCCCTTCTCCGATTTTTACTGAGGAGACGGGGGTCTGTACACAGGCTACCCTCCCCATCCATTTACGTACTTCCTTATTTCCGGTCAATTACTTCGAACTCTCGACATCTCGAACTTTTTCCCTGGAAGGTTAGACTAATAGGGAGTCGACCGTATTTCTTTACCATTTAAATTAGGCGTCCGTTTCAAACTTTAAAAGGGGAAACACACAATAACACAATATCAAAACCATGCACCAACACCCAATAGGACCGGATCACTCAGTAAATAAAGTTGTAACGAGAAATTCTAGCTCTTTTTTTGTTTCTTTTAATCCTAGATGCACTTGAGATTGTTCTACGTTGGCATGTTTAATTTACACTATTCAGTATCCATTCAAAACAAACATTTTGCAGTTTCTGATTCGCTTCAATCTACAACCAGCTAACGCTTACTATATTTGGAAGGTACGAGCGATATACCATCGATTCGATGGTATATTGCCTAAAAACCCATCCATCAACCTCGTTTCCTGGCGCAGGCAGCGAAAATGGTATTCCCCAGTGAACGAAAAAAATGTTGTTCATGGCTATCTGAGGGCGAAATAACTTAATTTTCACTAAAACTGAACGGAAAGAAATGCAAGAATACGCAAATCATGTTGCTCTATATGGAATTATCTACATTTTGTTTGAGAAGCATCTGCGAGAAAAACAAGTCAGTGTTTATATCATGAAACCGTGTGGAGAAATAGGCCAAGGTTTTGAAGAAAGTCTACGAGGAGGTAAGCTTGTTTTAACCGCATAATAAAACAATTATACATTTCGTAACCGAAACCGCGCTGGCCATCAGATCTAGACAGGTGGTCACCTTTAGCAGTAACAGAGAGATTAAGATTCACGTTAATGCCAAACGTCAGATTCAAGATGAGAATTTCTCAGAATAGAAAGTAAGCAGATAAAAACTGTCCAGAACAATTTTTATGTATAAAACTGGCGTGAAACTACTTATTTTTTAGCTGAGGTAATAAACAGTTAACGACAATTAAGGGAAAAACTTGGTCACGTGATACAAATTCACGTTTGAATCGTCGGTAAGTCCCTTTGACGACTGTTTTTGTTAAACCAAAATATTAACACCACTATCCAGTTGTGTTTTGTCTAGTTCAGCTATGTAATGTAAATAGAAGATTAGTTTCACCCGCTATATGAGAGGGACTCAACTCTGTTCCTACTTACTTCGTACAGCCAGACCATGGATATAGCTCCAGTTGTCCTTTCATCAATCGACCTAGGTGAGAAACATAGAAGGGTAAGTAATTCCTTCCCTCAACCATACTTTCAAAGGAAAGATATTCCAGAAAGATCTTCGTCATCTTCGGGCTGTTGCCTTGTGTTATCACACTAGCCTGCGTAGCAAGCGTTTCTGTGCGGTTTAGGAGCAAAGAACGAGGAACAAGAACCAAAGACCGCGCGAAAAATGGCTCAACTAAAAGAGCGGGGAGGGGTGGGGAAGAAATCCTTCCTTCCCCTCCCCCTCCCCCCTCTTTCATTTTTTGGCTCTCGTTTCATTTCTCGCGCTGTCAAAACCGAGAATCCCCTTCCTCGCTCTTTTTTTGCTCCGAAACTAAACGGAAAGGCTTGCTACGCAGGCTATTAGCACACAAACCTCTCGTGAAGCATGAAATTAGAACAACTTGTACAAGATCAATAAACGAGCCGTTATCCAGAGAGACCGGCCTAGACCTCCCGGTTAGAGCGTTGAATAAAAAAAAATTACGACTCAGAACAGCAATTCCCCAATATAAGGCGTTTTTAAAACGCAGAGAACCTGAACTTGGTTCTTGTTTAAGTTGTGAAGAGATTAAAAAGGATGTAAAAAATACTAAGACCAAATTAATTTTTCTCTATTCGTACACTGGCCTTCTTGTTTTGGTTATTCGAGTTATATATACAGTTGAACCTCCACACAAAGGCCACCTTGGGGACAGAAGAAAGTGACCGTTGAAGAGAGGTTTAAACAAGAGTCAATAGGCTGATTTAGCAACAGAACGGGAACGTTAGTTGACGACGGCGCGCGCAAATCAAACAACTGGCATGACCAATGGCAGAGCGGCAAATTGGGCACCGGAGGTCGATTTTAGTCCTTTTCGCGCGCTTTCCCGTCGTCAAATGACGTTCCCGTTCTGCTGCTAAAGCAGCCTGATGTATGGAATGTCTTCCGGAAAAACTGGTCGTTGTAGAGTAAGACAGGTGGCCGTTGTGAAGAAGTGGCCGTTAGTGGACGTTCGAATGTATAAAAATATATTACATATCAACTAATATTAGATGATAAAAGTGAAAAATGTAGGAAACATTTATTACAGAAACTAAAAAATTGCACTGTTTTGAATTAGCTTGTTAGGTTTTTCAACGTTCATTGGCATAGAGACTCTCGGATGTGTTACACGACTCCTATTTATATCACTAACAGAAAAGACCAGCTGGCGGAATGGAATTGTCGGGAAGAGATTATAACTCTTTAAGTTTAGGTGTTTTTTTCCTTTTTTTACGCAGGCTTTGACGTAGCGGGTTTTCGGAAATAAATACTAGGAAAATTTCCCCAATTACTACTTCAACAGTTTTTCTTCGTCCAGCAAGACATTCCTCTCTTTTATACAATGAGTTTCAGCTGTGTTCACAAACCCATGTTGTTTTAAAATTCTCGTGTTCACGTTAAATGATCGGTTTGTTTTAAACTTAGGGTGAAAAAACTATTTCTTCACTGTCAGGCCTGGGATGCTAGATATTCTCCTCTTTCTTTTGTATTTTCCCCGTTTTTTTTTCTCGTTAGTTACAACTGTCATCGTTAGCTACATGCTTTCTGCTTGCAAAGGGAGTGAAAAAATTGAGACCCGGCCTCCCCCTAATCTCAGGGTCTGGATGACCCCCCCCCCCCCCCAATCCCCCTATCCGAAGGTCTGAATCCGCCGCTGGCCCCGATGAGATTATCTACTTCTCCCTGAACTTAAGGTATCTCTTAAACAAAACGGCGCATTTTACCGAGTAACGATGGATTCAAAATTTCTTCATGGTCAAATTAATTTTAGTTTTAGTATTAAATGTATTCAAGACGCACATGATTGTAACAATAGAAGAAAGGTGGACGATAGATTTCCTTGCATAATGGTAACTGGTCTCACAGGATTTTTTTTTTTTTTTGGTACTCGCAACTTTGTTTTTTACTGACGACAAAATTTATAAAAAGAAGTCTCGATTGTAGAAATAGTCGCGAGTACAAGAAAGGCATAGACCGCACAAAAGACGATGCTTTAAATAAAATAAAATAAGGACGACGTCCCTTCAAGGCCACCCAACTAACACTATTAGAAATATTACATCTTGTAAATATCTTCGTTGCTAAGTTAGTTTTAGTTTTAATATAAACATCTGGTAGAGAAGAACATGACTAAATAACTCTTGGAGACACATGGACATAATATTGCTGTAAAATAAACGAAAGTGGGGCCGAAATAGATTCCATTACTCTATTTTTAGCAAGAGGAACACTTTAAATCCCCCTCTTCGGCCGGATATTACGTCTTCATACTTTTTTTAGAGGACGGTTTAAAAATATCATGCAGTCTACGAATAATTTTATTATCATTTTTACCTTTTTCCTTTGACATTCCCAGGTGATGTATATTTATCTACACTATCCCCCATTTCTTCCTGATATTTTAATTATTTATAATCCTCAAGACCTCTCTGATACCACTATTGCTGATTGACAAGTGGCGTCATCAAAATTCAAACTAAAAAATTATCAGTTCTTCGGAGTTCTTACTTTTGTGAGGGATTAAACAAGCGAAAAAATATACACTTTTACAATTTTTTTGGTCGAAAGCTGTCATACAGGTTACAGAAATGACTTATCTTTTAAAATTCTGCTATTAATTTCACGCTGACTGGCGCTTCTGGCCGCCATATTAGTTTCCTCAGAAAGCCACCAACATGGCGTCTCCAAACGAAGCACCAGAGATTTGGGTTCAACATTCATCCGAGTATGTAACATAGCAAAAATCGCAAAGGCCTGAATCGTGGCTAGGCATTTAGCTTATCAGTTTATCCTGAATAAATGCTATTATTTATCATTGTTGCTATTAACTCTAATAAAGGGAGGAACCGATTCCAAAACAACTCCAAAATTCATTTTGTCGCCGAACTCATTTTGACATAGATACATCATCTAGTTGACCTTTACTGAACCAAGGTGATGCGCACGCACATTACGACGCAATTCAAAATAGCGCCGAAAATGTAGACGTACGATGAAAACAGTTGCTTTCACCTCTAAGTACAGAAGAATTAAATACCACAGGGATCCCAAGATTAGGTATTGCGTTCTCCTAACGTCTAACACAATTACAAGCAACGAGCATTTCGTGTTAAATTGAAATCTAGCTGAAAGTTTGATTAAGGCTGTTGTTATTGAACTAATTGCTGGTTGTTGTTGTTATTATTATTATTGTTATTATTATTATAACTATTATTATTAATATTATTATTATTAATAATAATAATAATTTAAATATTATTATTATTATCTTCATTATTATTATTGTTATTCTTTTTACTACTCTTTAATCTTACGCACACGCCTCCTTAGATGAAAATAGTGATCAATTTAGGTTTCTGGGAAACTGCCCACCTACCCCTCCCCTACGCTAACATTAACACTTACTTCTCACTTAGGGAAAAATGTTGGCTTAAGGAAGGGGTAGGTGGGCAGTTTCCCAGAAGCCTAAAATGATCGGAAAATAGTAACAGAAGGGCGGATTTACTACCAAAACATGGCTTGGTTACTCAGCTAGTGACAGTGAGGATGATACCGAGGGAAGGGGGTGGGAGGGGGGGGGGGGGGGGGCGAAAGATGTCAGTGAAAGAAAATACAAACTTGAAGCAGCCAGCGAGTGAAAATTTTGCGATATTAATGCTGAAACATTTTGTTTGATAAAAAATTACATGAATTGGGAAAACGTGACTTGCAACATTCATAGTCATTAAAAGTAGCCTTTTTCATTATTCAAAGTCATTCAAAGTAACTTTTTTTTATTGTCTCTGAACATTTCACACAAACACAAATGACAGAAATTGCTCGATGACGTAGACGTTTAATAAAGCTGCTTGCCGACCTGTTAACTCACTGACATTTGATTAAAATTTTGACCGCTTGTCGGAACTCTCTCCTATAAAAGGAGTAAATAAAGGGATTCGTCGACGATTGAAACAAGAGAAAAGTAACTGACAATTTCCGAAGAAGTAGTGTTACTAGATCAGGACGATCGAACAAGTAAAACAGATAGTAGAATGCTCGTGGGAGCCAACAAACTACAAAAGTTAAAACCACTAGTGCACAAGAAAGGGTCCCTTTTCGTATCTGAAGATAGTGTAAGCGATATTTCCGTCTCCACCAATATCTGTAGTTTTTTCCGTATGAAGTTGCTACTTTTAGCCTCTGTCGTCTAATGGCGGTAAAAATTGCGGCATTGATGGCGATGACGATAAGAATTGGGACAAAAACAAAAAGAAAAAGTAGACAGTATGAATAAATTCTGTTCCATTCCTCCACTACATCGCTGGGTTGTGAGTGTGACCATATGTTTCGGATTAAGGCAAGACAAACTGGTGTAATCCAGACCGCCAGCAAAATCAGGCGAAATTTCCTCAGCGACATTTTCGTTTGATATTTAAGCGGCTGGAAAATAGCCATGTATCGATCATAAGAGATGGCGAGAAGATTGAAAGTTGAGTTCAAGAAGCAGATGTCTTTACCACTTTCAAAGAGCCAGCAAAGTTTGCTCAAAGAGTATACACAACCAGTACAGAATGCAGCATACCCAGGGGTTACTAAGACTGCCATTAGAGCATCGCAAATAGCCAGACTTAACAGAAATAGATTCATGTAGCTCCGTCTGAGGTTTTCAAAGCGAAGAAATGCAGCACAAGTCAGGGAATTTCCGATAACTATGATGGTTCCAATGGCTCCGTTTATGAACCAGAAAAGAAAATCCAGTTCTCTGCTACAGTTTTTATCGATGATATGACCTCCAAGGCTCTGAAGCGTGGGCAGACTTAGAAAACCAAGTGGCATCAAAGAGGAATTATTCGCGAAACCTTCAGACATCGCTGAGATTGCAAGTACCGAGGGCTGATTCGATCGTACTTCACTAAGAAATGGCGAACAGCTACTGAGATCTATCAGCCGGTGGAAGTTAATTAAAAGTTTGCACGTTTAAGATCAATTAGCCAGAGTTTTCATTCAAGGAAAACCGGGCTGCCAAATTAAAACATTAAGGGACGCTGGCATAATTTATAGAAGCTGCTTTCAGTTGCTTATAGAGACGGCAAAGCAAATAACAGACACATTAAGAATGAAAGATAAATTTGGTGGTAAAATAATATGGTTTTGTTGAAAAAACTTCCGTTGTTTTGTTACCAGCTGTAAGCAAGAACCCGCGCTCCATTTTAAACATGTTGTTTGACTACAAACCAAAACAAAGTGAAAAGAACAAAAAACAATACCACGTAAATAGCTCTCTACAACGAAACCATCCAGTCAACAACTACTGGGCGGTAGTGTTTATTCGGCATTTGGCTGGTACAGCTGACCAGAAGGTCATAACATCAAGCGCCTTTTAACCGCTTCACCGTCCAATCCAGGGCACTCTTATATTACCTTAGCAAGATCACGCGTTCTAGAGTTCACGTGAGGTTGTAGAATACTGCTTACTCCCATAAGCGACCGCTTCCCATAAGCGACCGCCTATCCAAAAACACCAAAATTTTCCCAGTCAAAGCCTTACAGTTAGAACCTCTAGTAACGGTTAATGATTTTCCGTTGTTTTTAACCTCTTGTAAGGAACCACTTGATGCCTTCTCTGATCTCTCTATTCGCTGTGCGCACTATGCTACTTAGAATATATGGAGAACTTTAGTCTCAACATGGAACTACACATGTCGTAACTTAGACATTGCAAGCAATAAATATCTTCCATAAAGTAGATGTGCCTAGACCTCTTCTCGGAAAATGCCCCCTGTGGTTCGATTCTTGTAAACGACCACCTTCCGTAAGCGACCACTCAGTCTTTGCATTTTGGGTGATCGCATACGGAAGGTTCGACTGTACTTCATTGATTTTCACAACCTTTTCTCTTGATAGAGAGGAGAAGTCGTTACGTCACGTTGTCACGGTAGCAAAATTTTTGGATGACAACAAACCGAAAATTCACTTAAAAAGTAAATTCGCACTGTTTTAAACTTCATCGATCTTATTCAATTTCATTTAATTTGTCGAATGTTGGCGAAATTTTCTGGATTGAATTCGAAAGGACCGTATCTGAGTTTAGAAAAAGAAAAAACAAACTTTTTGTGTCTAGTTCACCTACTCCATAAAGCGGGCGCGTGGAAATAGGAAGTTTCATGTCGTAGTCGTGCAAGGATGGCTAAAATATGTGCAAAAAAGCGTGGTGCACGTGCAAAGTTGTTGTTTTACTAATATAAACTCGCTTTTTTTGCCGTTCTCCGTCTTTGTTGCCCAAGTTCCCTTTTGTTGTGATCCAAAAGTTTTGCTACCATGGTAACGTGACGTCACACTTCTCTCTATTGTCGTCACTTTTGGGACTTAAAGGGTTAAAAACACGTTCACTACAATTCTGTGATGGAAAGGAAAAGCGATCACGAATACCAAGGATAATGAACAGCAACAACCTCAGGGTTTCGCCTATTTTTTTTAAGAACTGTGCTTGCTTTTCTTTCTGCTTGCGCGCCCATCTAACGGAGAGCTTTTGGAAAGGAAATCTCGCCTACACCCGCGCCACCAAATGTTTTTCAGTTACAAGAATGGCCAGGTTACAGCTATTTCAGTTAAAGCCCATTTCGAGCACATACTGATCCAATCTTTAAAAACATTGGGATTTTAAAATTTCAAGGTTTACAATTACTAAATTGCCTTTGTGTCGAACTCTTATCAAACACTTTTCTTTTCTTTCTCCCTTTTTTTATCAAGGACCTAAATTTTACAACACCTTTAACACCGATATCGCCAACGTGTTCTCTGCTGTCGCCATTATTTAATTTCATCTTGTAAAATTATAGATCGTTTTCACTCTCACGCAACAAAAAAATATATTGGAAACCGTCCAGTGGAAGAAGCCAAGAAAATGAAATGTTATAAAAGACTAATTTATAAACAATTTGTCCAAGTCTCAGGTCGGCCGCTTCGCGGCCAAAAAAGGCTCGCTCCGCTCGCCAAGAGGGCGACTTGTAGCAAGTCTACACGCACCTTTGTAGAGCTTTATATGGAGACATCACATTGGTGCACCGTTTTAGTGCACCAATATGGCCGCCGGAAATCAACAAAAACATCTGGAATTCACTTTTTCAATAAAAGCTCTTTTTTTCACTCGAGAACAAGAATACGTGCGCATAAACATGTCTTCTAATACTTGAAATGGTTATACTGCTGAAAATCAAGAGGGGAGACTTCCAACGAGACAGCATTCCTATTTTGGTGTCACGCACTGTGAAAACTCGGAAGTTCAAATTGCTGTATTTTCGAAATGAAACATGCTTGTACAAAGATTTATTTTTTGTTTATCTTCAACGTACTAGTACAAATAAGAATCCGTAAAACCTCGCTAATTTGACTTTACAATTGATGACGTCACTGTGAAAACCATCTATAACTGAGAAGGCCCACCTAACGTAAACTACACAGATTCCCCTAGGTCTTCTCGCTATTGTTTTCTTCATTTTTTCTTTTGTAGTGTGTGGCAAAATAAAATGAAATAAAAATTCTGCCCAGAAGGTTTCGATTTCCATCAAGTCTCCGTCTTCATTCAAGACCCGCTGGCTTGATGGGGACGTCACTGGACCATCCTCGTGCCGAATAAAGGCTAGGACAACTTATAGAGCGTTTTCACATGACGTCACGTCGGCCATGTTGGTGTTCCGAACCAGTGTGGGAGAATGTGTGGGAGTTACAATCTTTTTCTCATGTAAACGCTTCCTTTTGTTCCTATAAATTTGCGTAGGTGCTGGCTACGTGTGTGAAAACACTCTTGTAAAAAGAACCTAAAGTTTGCAATTGTAGTACTGCTTATAGCATACACAGCATGGCTTTTAGACTTGCCCGCAAGCCGAGCTCAAAAGGTTCTCGAGTGCGAAGCGCGAGCGGGAGATTTTATAAATGTTTTCTGCGATATTCTAGTGAACTTGTCAGATACATTGCACGTCGTGGCAATTCATCCCCTGAAGCAAGCTGATTCAAAGAGAAGCTCTAAATGTTTGAAACAAGCGTTCCATTTACAAGGGTAGCTACAATCCAAAATTGATGTAAACTAATAAATCTCAAAATAGTCTGAAATGCCAGAAGTCTTCACTCCCTAACCCCTGGGGGAGGGGGGTGGAAAGTCTCTCCCCCGCGCCCCCCAGGGGTTAGGGCGTGAAGACGGCCGACATTTCAGATTACCCTTCCGAAGGTCACGACATCCCTGACAGTAGCGAACAAAGAACAAATTTACAGTCATAATTATCAATAACCTACAGGAGTATTAGTTTAAAAGGAGTTATCTATTGTTCAAGATATATCGGTATAAAGCGTTTAAACACGACGTCACGGAAACTGCGGCCATGTTTGTGTTCCAAAATAATCTCGTGGGAGTTGAACGCTTCTCAGCTGGCTTCTCTTATGCAGTAGTGTAGCGTTAGATTTTGAATGAGTACGCACGGGAAAAGTTAAGGCGCCGAGGGCGATTCTAAATTTAGGGTCTCGGAAATGCCATTTTTCTGTGTTTTCTGCGAGAAATTTTCAGTGAATAAATACAAAGAAAAATGCAGTACTTAGTTGTTTATTTTAGCCATCTCTATTGTTATACGTAAAGTACACTGGGGACTGGTGAGGCTGACACTATGAGGGGGCAGGGAAGGGAACATTTTGTCGTTTTTCAAACCACCATAACGTTTCTTGCCGTCCGTTTATAGAATGATAAAAGAAGAAAGGAAATACTAACACAGACACCAATATATACAATAATATTGATAATAATCCGCCTGCAAACTGATTGATATGACTATTCCATCAGATAGAAACCTGGCACTGAAGGAAATCGAAAAGAAAAGCAAGTGCAAAGACCTACAACTAGAAATACAGAGAATGTGGCATTTGAAAACCGAAGTGATCCCTGTGGTTGTTGGTGGTTTTGGTACAGTAAAGAAGGGGTTGGTAGAAAACATCGAGAAAGTATCAAAGATATACTGTGACAGAGACCCAAAAGAACTTCATGCTGGGATCTGCACGAATCCTCAGGAAGGATACTAGGTATCCAGTCGGACACTAGGTATTTTAATATTTCGATTCATTGAAATGGACATTTTTCAATACTATCACTTGACTCTTTTTTTCAATTTTGGCCCAGTAATCATCAAATGGATCTGAACAATTACATTGTAATAAAGCTGAAAGTAGATTTAAAAATGCAGGCTTTATGATCAAATATTTTAGGGTTTCAAGGGAAGTCCTCCAAGGTTTTGCCTTGAGCCCCCTGCTTTTCGTACTAGCGGTGGTTGAAATTTTAGCATCATGAGACGGGACAGGCCTTGCTATGTTATAAACCTCCCTGGAAACAAAGAATCTAAAATTTCTAATCTGCGGACGACACAACTTTAATTGTCAGCGATGTCAATTCTTTATCGACAGCAATTTCAATTATTCAGTTTTCAAGGACTGAGATTCAGATGTAATAAATGGGTATTCTTTAACCCCCCTTTGATCACCCTATCAGTTAAAACACGTCATGGAGTCATTTACCACTTTTACTTCTTCGGCCATCGTTGATCACATTATTTTATACTACTTTCCGCAACAACACTTTGCAAAATGACTTGGTATGACTTGCAATTGCATTTGCGGTACAGAAATAGCATTTGGAATTAAGAAACAGAAATAAAATATCGTTCATGCACTCGTTACCCGTGAGTTTTACAGGTTCTTACACCGAGGATGAGTCCAAATTTCCTCGGCAAAATAATCTTAATTTACAGAAACGTGTGGTTGGCGTAGACAAGGTTATGAATTTCCCGTGAATTTCAAGGACTTTTCAAGACCTAATAAAGAAATCAAGTACTTTTTAAAGACCTTAACTGAATTCAAGGACCTTCCAAGACGACTAGTAAAATTCAAGACCTTTTCAAGATTGTACGAACCGTGGCATATGCATTTCTGCCCAGGCAACATTTGTTATGGATGCTTTTGGTTGACTTTGTTCAACGTGGCACAAATAGTGAGCCTGGGTTACCTGCGCTCTAAACGAGCGTTTATGTGAGAAAAAAATTGACCGCTCGGCCAAAGCCAAGAGCTGAAAACAGCGCTCACAAGTTCTCTGATTGCCTTGTCTTGACCAAGTTGACCGACCGGTTTGGCGAGGCAAAGTGTTTATATGGAGAAACGTTGGCCCAACTAAGAGTCATCCTTCTAGCCAGACTCGTACCCAGTCGCTATTTAAGTATTTTTTGGGGTGAGAGAAGATTGGGGATTAGGTTGAGGCGCGCGGTTTTTCAGAGAACCTTTCTCGAAATAGCTGTAAACGGCGTCTGATTCCAGGGGTTCAATACTAAGGTTGTCATTTTTAATGTTAAAGTTTTTCCCTTATGATTATAAATACTACCTACCATACACTCTTAATTTACTAAACTGATTAAAAGTTAACTAAATAGATTCTACGTGCTTTAAGACTGTGATTGCGAAATTGTCGGCGCCATTTGCTAACACAATTTTGCTCGGACTCGAAGGTTTTCAACGCAAAAAGCTCATTAATTGGAGAAACATGAAAAGATAATAACATTAACTTAGTATTTGCCTTGCCCCTGTTTCCAATTTCATGTAAAGAAAGCTCACTAACGAATTAAACAACTCGAATGTTTCACGGTGGTGAGTCACAAACCTCAATACGATAATAGAAAAAGAATTTCCAGTTTCCCTAAAAATGAAAAGTTGATAATAGGGGAGCTTTATATTCTATCACTAACTTAAGTCTTTATATTCGTTTTTTACATTTTATACTTTTATATTCGCTCTTTATATTCTCGGTCCGGGAGAGTGTCATAAAATGTTCGCAGATTTTTCGTTTCATTTGATGGCGCATTAATCTTGGATAAAGACTCCATGTAAGCGTTGATGAAAACTTGAGTCTTTCCAAAGCGCTCCTTTGATAGATCAACTGCCTTTTTATAATTTTCTTTGGTCAGTGGCAGTCCAGAGAGTGTGCGCTGCGCCTCCTGTAAGCATTCCGTTTAGATAATTCATTTTCTCCACACCACCCAGTTGACGATTTTTATCGATAGCTACGCTAGCGCTAAAGCTGTCCCGGAATGTAAGCCATTCAAGGGGGTATCCTTCAAAGGATTTTATGTTTAGCTTGGGTAAATTTACATGCATTCTTGCGGTTGGTGTTTGTTTTGAATTACTATATTGGAATTGGCTAACCGGTATATCTTGTTTGGAGGTGTGCGATTTTGAATTGCCGATATGATATATTGTCTTGAAACGATAAGGCTGATTCCGTGTCTGTTTGGATTTCTTGTTGTGTCTCCAGTGACATCGCAATTTTTGTATCCATCCGTGGTATTTCTATACCTCTTCGTGTAAGTCTGTCCACCAGTGCTTCCAATTTTGCTTGGTCTGGGGTCTCTGACATTATCAGTTTTTCGGCCCTTTTAAAAATCTTGTGAACAGTGTCCTTTGTACGCGGCCCGGATTGACTTCATTTTCCTAATTTCTTCTGTCATTGTACTGAATTCTAGTCTCGGCACCAATGTTACAACTATTGTAACGACCGATCATCTGATTCAACATACTGCTCTTTATTGTTGTAGAACTTCAGAATACATCTTGCGCGTGTTATGACGTAGTTAATTACATAATTTATGACAACTCGCTAGTAATACCAACGAAAAGTTTTTGAGTTGTTGGAACTTTTAGGTACGAGGTTTTACTTAAAAGGACTTCTTGATCTTAAAATTGGCTTCTTTCACACCTTCCAAGGAACCTAGCCTGGGTAATTAATTCTCTCAAAATTGTTATAACGCTTCCGCGATGCCGAATCCGAAACGTAAATAGACGGAAATAAAGGTGGTTTATTTTAACATCACAAAAAAATTCGCAAGTGTCGCTTGAAATGTAAATAATAAAGCTATTGTAGTGTAAACAAACGAAAAATTCCAAAAAGTTATTGGGAAACTGATTCTCAATAGGAATATACGTCATAAAAATGTAGATGTCAATCTCTTTTGAGGTTGTCACAAGGGCTAATCCAGAGGTTTTCTCTACACAGAAGTAAGATATTGTACATAAACTGAGAAACTGAGATCAGAGATCAGAATCAATGAAGAAGTTCTCCTCGCCGTTTAACGAACAAAACACCACATCCGATTTCTTAGCATAAGTAAACCTTTTCACACCAAAGTGTCAGAAAAACTGAAATTAGTCTTTTTGTAAAAACTGTTCAGGCAATCCTTTTAATTAACCTTCTTGCCGCTTGACGGAAGTCGTTTCTAAAAAAGGAGTAGATGATCGGATTGACAGAGGATTGGCAGAAAATGAAGAACAAAGACAGTTTCCTAAGCAGAGGACTAGCTAAATCGCTTCGACCGAAAAGGCTGCAAAAGTTGAAGAAAGCTCTTGGAAGCCAGGAAATAATAAATATTAAAACAATCAAAACGCAAGACGTGGTTCCCTTTCTCCTCCGACTTATATTCCTGCGATTGCGCTCCCGTATACTTTTACTCACAGAATTCGCGTCGGAAATAGTAACGCGGTTTCCTTCCGAGAGCCCTCTCTCCGATGCATTCGTTAAAGTTAAAGATTCCACCATATCTGCATGAATCCGACTTCTGTGGCTTCTTATAGCTCTCATAAGCTTTATATTGACGAAGAATAATATTGGGATTGGTGAAAATGTAAATAATACTGATAATATTGCATTATACACTGTTTCATAGCGTTTCACCGCAGTCTCATCCATTGAATGTTGCCACGCATTTCTTACGGACGAAACAACAAGTGGTATAAACCAGACGAAAATGAGAATGGTAAAAACCTTACGTCTGGTCATCGTCGAGGCGTAATGCAGGGGTCTTAGTACGGCCGAATGTCGGTCGTATGTAATGGCGAGTAAGTTGAGTACCGTTGCGGGAAAGGCAATGTCCCGAGCGCCACCGAAAAACCAACAATATTCACTTAATTTGTAAGAGCAACCACTGCAAAACGCGGCAAACCCCGGGACTACTAACAACGCCATGGACATATCAGCAAAACTCAAACTCGTCAGATAGATATTCATGTAGTTATCCATCATGTGTGATGTGGACAAAAACACAGCTACGGTGAAACTATTACCGAGTAGGATGGCCAATCCAATCACACCATTTAAGATCCAAAAGATGAAATCCAGCTCGTAAAAACAGGCGTTTTGGCTTTGATAGGAATGTTCTAGAAATCGAATAGGCACGTCGGGCAAAAGCGACATATTTTGTGGAGATACTTCGGACGACGACTTATTCATCTGTGTTTTTTTGAGATGACGGCGTTCGGCGATTTTTGCAGTCCTTGTACTACCAACGTGTTACTTCGGCTTAAAGAACCTCGGTTCCTTTTTGAGCGATCACATCAGCGTCGAAGCGCTCTAACCCATGTCCAACAAGAAGACGCAAAGTTTATACATCTAAGAAAATATTGCCCACAAATGGCGCGAGGATTTGAGTGACACAAAGTGATATTCCAGAAATCAAATCCAGGACGCCTCTCTCTCTGATTATTATCTTCTTGACTGTACAGTAAGTGTGATGCTATAAAATTAACTCTCTCGAGCAGATGCCCCTCTGTTAATAAACCCATGCGCAGCTGCTGATATTAGCCAAGGGGCTTCGGCCAACGTCACCGGCAGGAAATCGTTAAGTCTCAGATGCTACAGCTGGTAAACAAAAAGGCAACGATGACACGACTTTGAAGTCGCGTATTTTTGCTTTAGCTTGGAGATTTAACTGAGTTCGACCCAAAGTTAATTCAAAAACCAAAGATAAATTTCAATTAAATACAGTATTTGCCTAAGGAAAGGATGTTTGTTTTGAGCAAACAACAAGATAATATGCTCTGACCGCCAAAGTATATTCTCGTCGGGTGAAGCCAGAATTCTAATACCTTCACCGAGCACGAGTCAAATGGATTTTTTCCTATCTGTGAAATAGGACATAAATATTATTTGGAAACATCAAGATCGTATCTGTCTAAAAATCCGGTTGAAAATACAGCACCTAATTAACAATGACAAGTCTTCGTTTCAAGGTTCGTTCACGACCAGGCAATCAGCCGTTTGAAAATGTCGCTTTGGCTTTGGGGCAAATGGATACAGTCAATTTTGCTGATCTTATTTCCATGTTTTGAAGGTGTCAAAGTGCTAGCAAGTATACAAGTATATTATTTAAAAAGATTTAAGATGGACAAAACGAACGCGTTCTAAAATAAGTGGATTGAACAACGTCAGTTATGCATTAGCACTAGATAAGTTATGGGCGGGAGATCCGTATGGTTGTTAACAATGGCGAGCAAAAGGCAAGCCATCGGTGTAAACGTAGCCTGCAGTGCAGGCGTCTTCTTCGGGTGCGCGAATGTTCATTGAATGTTTTGCTCGCGAAAGCGTAATGTTGTTCCCTGTTAGCAGAGGTCTCTCATTTTTGCTTCGTCGTGAGAGACCTCTGCTCTCCTTTCGAAACTCGAAAAGAGAGGAGAAAATTGGGCAAGTCAAAATAAGCGGGGTAGGGGGCGGGGAGAGAGAAGAAAAAACACCTGCCTGAAAACACTGTGAAAATGAGAAACACCCTCTAAATGATAGACTGCAAAACAGTAGGGTTTTTTTTCTCAAAATCAGTTAAGAAATCGGTAAAGCGTGGCGTAAGAGTCTTACGCGCGCAAAGCGCCCGTAGGGCGTGTGAGGCAAGAGAAAAAAAACCGTCTCTCTTAGCGTCTCTCCCCAGTCTCACTCTCTGTTTTCAGCCTCGTTCCAGACCTTTTGTTTGACTGCACACGCGTACTTGAATATGCAAAAATACGGACTGTTTTGCAGCAGACTGGTTTTGCAGTCAACCTAATTGACCACTCCAGAAAATACCATAACATACCATAATGCTCTTTGTTTGTCACCCTAAATTTTGCATAAGCATTGTCTTCTGTTTCTCTTGGGCGTTAAAATGGCTCCAAAAGAAACTGAAAACAATGCAAAATTTTGGGGTGAAAAACAAAGAGCATTATTGTATGAACTAAATATCAGTTCTTCAAGCTTTCCAGTTGCTTTTGTTATGGTATTTTCTGGAGTGGTCAATCAGTCGCCCTTGACCGCTGTTCCGGAAATGAGTAGCCGACCAATCAACACCGAAGATCTATTGCACCGGCATCTCCCTTCGCTTCTGATAAAATAAAAATAAACACATCTGTAGTGTACATTGCAAGCTGCTAGTTGTTTACGGGAAGGAGAGTAATGTCGTCTGATTCGAGTGTCAGTGATTATTGTAGGTTATCTGCGATTTCGTTTAAAGTTAAATTTGGAAGCAATCTTGGAAAGCAAGGCCATTCCTCTTCAGAAAATCAGTTCAGGCCATCAAAACGAAAGGAGTGCTCTCAGTGTGAAACAAGCGGCTAAAAAGTGGTGTAGCGTTTTAGCACTGCAAGGAAATCTTGTCCTGATGCCGGTGTAGAAATCGCTTTGACTTTCTCATTGCGTAATAAACGCGACATTCCCTGCCGCTCCAATTCCAAAAGACTTGTTTCGTTTCTGCGTCCGCCATTTCTGAAGTCAGAATTGCCGCAGTTGCGTGCAAATAAAAACAGAATAAACAATATAAACTTACAGTTGATTGACAGACATCAATCTACTTCCTCTAAGCCGCACCAATCAGGGCTCCGATTGCCAGCGTACGGAATTTTCCAAAAGAACAATGATATCGGGCAGGCGTATTTTTTCTTCCCCCCCCCCCTCCCCCCATTCCTTCTTTCGCCCTTCACCTACCCTAAGGGTTACCATTTTCACTCTCCCTAATCTTCCTCCGTCATGACATCAAAGATGGCGGTTACAACAGTGCGAACATAAACAAGCAGCTTTCGCCCGCCCAAAATACGCCTGCACTGCAGGCAAGTGTAAACGCCGTACAGATCGGAAATAACGTTCGTAATTGTGAGATGAAGCTAACCCTATCTGTATCAAAAACGCGAGTATTTACTGTTTAGACACACAGCAAGTTACTCATTACTGATTGGTGAGTTGACCCACTAGACAACCACCATTGATCTGGATGCATACCAGTGCCGGATCTAGACCTTGAAATAAGGCGGGAGGTGGGGGGGGGGGGGGGGGGGTTGGTCTAAAAATAAAGGGGGGAGCCCCCCCCCCCAGCCCCTTCCCCTGGATCCGCCACTGCATACCTAACATGAACTAACTATCCGTTTCTTCACTACATTAATCAAAATGGCAACAAACGGAAAAAAAACTCTAGTCCACCCCAAACGAAGCGTGCACCAAATACAAATGCAAATTAGACCTTCACGACGGTCCCATCTTAACGCGATGAGGCGACAGTATTGTATGCAAAGCAAATCAAGACGGCTAACATCAGGGCCAGCGACAAATGTAAACCACATGGGAAGAATAGCCCTTAACAAAAAAAAGACGTAGTTTTGGATACGAAGACAACAATCCGATGGCCCAAAATTCACTGAACTCAAGTAGTATACTGTATACCTCCAGAAAATCCAAAAGAAATCACTACTCCGTCGAATGTGCCAAGAAAACGATGATACTAATGAGTGATTGCAGTACATTGGCCCAAAAGGAGAAAGAACGGAATGTACTAGAGCCCTTCAAGGGATTGTACGTCTCCGAAAGGGGGTACAATACAGCAGTAAGTGGTATGAACCTTCCCCATGGACCATCAATTTGAGACAAGTGGAGTGCGTTAGGTCAGGAGCCGATTACTCGGCTCCTGGTTAGGTAGAAAAGAAATAGGAAGACAGAGTTGAGAAATACCGTAGATGTAAGAAGATTCGGCTTTTGAAATCAATACCTTGTGTAGGATGAATTCGGTAACCCCAGTAGCAATCAGACCATTAGAACAATAGATTACTTTGAGCGGCCCGGATCTAGACTAAGAGTAGTCCCCATTTTTCCCCAGGGATAATAGAGCGAGGGTAACGCGCGCGCCCGTGAAAATCACACCACGCGAGAAAGGCGAGACGCGGCGGGGAGAGAGAAAAATGAAGGACTACAGACAAAGATGACTGTATTCCCTCATTTTTCTCTCTGTCTCACTGTCTCAGCAAGGCATATAGAGATGAATAATGTGAGTAATCAAAAAGAAGAAATTTATATATATATATTTTGAAAAGTCGCATCATAGTATTTCATCCAAGGATACTATAGATAGAACTGCATTTCATGTTTATGAGGCTTACTGTGGAAGTGAGTAGGGTTATGTTCCCATTGAACAGCAACAGCAATTTCTGAACTAGAAATGTGACATTTTTAACGGTGCCGATTGTTGGAGAACCCACACTCTGGAATAATAGGGCAAAATAGATTCTTACTGCGAGACATTTTGTATTAACTCCGCAGGACGTTTGGCAGAGGCTACTGAGGCTGAAACGTTTCCAAGACTTTTATTTGAAACAATAATAACCAGCACTGATCACAATTTAGTAAGGGATGCTTCTCTTAACCAATCACGGACATATATACAGATAAACGGGGTGGAAAAGGAAACCCAAACAATGCATTAAAAAGTGGTGACCGGTTATTGATTAGCCTGCAGTGCAGGCGTATTTCGGGCTGGCAAAAGCTGCTTGTTTATGTTCGTACAGATGTAACCGCCATCGTTGTTATGACAGAGGAAGATTAGGGAGAGTAAAAATAGTCACCCTAAGGGTAGGTGCTACCTCGCTCCTTTTGACTCGCCCCATTTTCTCCCCTTTTTTCGAGTTTCAACATACGCTTTCGCGAGCAAAACATTCGCGCACCCGAAGAAAACACCTGCACTGCAGGCTAGTTATAGATTAGATTGCCAACTGCATATCGAAGAGGATGATTTTAAGGGCTGAGAAATTTTAACATTAACTTTTACTCGTGTGTAGCGTCCTATGGTGAATTTGGCAAATTCTTGTGTTTTTTGTTGGGGTTGTTATTGTTATGCATTTAGCGTATTTTGTTTTTTGCTTGTTTTTTTCTTTTTACTACTCTTCATTTTCTTTCCTCTATTTTCAGTAAGAAGCATACTCTTACTACCATAATGAGTGGCAAATGTAAGCTTAATGTTCCTTTTTCATGTCTCTACTCACATTTCAAAGTTAATGGCAATTGAACTCCAAGCCTTGCAAGCAGGTACAAACTATGACACGTAAACGTTGCTTGGAGGTCAATTAATATTAAGATAATAGAATAAATATAAATAACTGAGACTGAAGCCGCTGATTAGCCAGTAAGAATAAGCGATTACTTAACAGCACTATTAATACTCTCCATTTTTCTTCGAATCGTACCTTTTCAAGTTATCCCATGAGTAATTTTCTGTTTGCTGTAATGTCGATCTAATGGGTTTTTCACTTAACACGTTGTTCACTCCATAAGCACACATCAGTTCACATATCCCCCCGGGGTATATTTACTAGATGTCAATGTTAACTAAGTACGTGACGATAATATCACTCATTATTCCATGATAAGACCGTTTAAACTAAATATATAGCCTATAAACTCTTTTTACCTCGATTCTATTTCTAATTACATATAACCATTTCTTGTTCACACAACCGCCGATGATCCTGTTAACTCCCAGTCATAACTTATTTTCAGCTGATACCGATTTTTAATCAACCATTTGGCTCAGGTTTGTAACTTCAAACATTTTAGGGGCTTCTTTCTTCGGGCCAAAGTTAACAGTTTTCGTCACTAAATGCAAAGCTCACTCTATATTTTTACATCCCAATCAAGTTTTCCCTACGGTTTTCTCCGGGCGGATGTGATCAGTTATCGATACAGTACCTCTGTGATGATTATTATCATTCACTCGTCCATGCTTCTTTGAGATATGCTTATTAGCACAAAAATGTATTTTAAATTGAAATATCCTGTTTATAGAATCAACTCGATTATCTTCAAAACATCCTCGGGGGAAGTAATTTACAAAATGCAAAAATTATCCTGGGTGTCTTCACAAACAAGTGCGCTGTTCAAGTTTCATTTATTTTTTATTTTTATATTGAAATAGTATACAAAGATATCTTGGATATAAAACTTCATGATATTTATTCTCCTTTTCTGTGTAGTTTTTTCAGTTTTCACAAAAAACAGCAAAACATTCCGTTTTCCTTCAATTTAATTAGTTGATAAAGTGAATTTTAATTTAAACTTGGCCTAGACATGATAACGTCGGTCATAAACAGGATATTCTACACGCACGACGTTATTTATTAAATATCAAAACCGTTAATACGGTGATTAACCACATAAAAAAATTACTCAACGCCAGAGTTTGCTAATTCTTTTCCACTGCGGAACAAATTTATTTTAAAGTTAGTATAAAATTGTGATAAAATCGCGTACTACATTTCAAAATAAAAAAATTCGCACTGACTTTGCATTTGCGCTAAATTTTTATCTCAGACAGTTGGGCTAAATGCACTGAATTTATAATCAATGCTGGTTCTAAACTTGAGTTTTGTACACTAAAATTATCGTCATTCTTATTAAACTTCAAGGAAATCCTAAGTTTCGGTGGAACCGTTCGTAGAAGAAGTTTCTTAGCCGCTTGACGAAAGTCTTTTCGGTAAAAAGAATACAACAAGGGGTTAATAGACGACTGAAAAAATAGGAATACCAGCGAAATTTTTTCTAGAAGTTTGAGCCCTTTGCGGTGGTTAATGCCAACTAGTAACATGAAATTCAGCAAAGAGCGAGGAAACCAGCTGACAAGAAATATCAAGACCACGATCAAGCATGATATGGTCTTTGCGCGGTTTTCTTTCGGTCTAATATCTTCCACAGCAGCTCGCGCTCTATGGGATGCGACTCGTCCAAGCTGTTTCTTGATGGCCTTCATAATAGAAACGTTTGCAATTACTAGAACAGCCATTGGAACGATAATCAGACATATCACCAATGCTACGTCAAAGACGGATTCGCTTTGGGAACCTTCCCTGAGAAAATCCACATCTGCAGCGTTCAGAACAGGTTTTATGAAGGAAAATGGCAAAGGCAACAACCATGCCATGGTTAAAATTCTCACAACGGTTTGCGCAGTCATTTTACTGTAATACCGAAGGGGCTGATTAACTGCCAGGTATCTGTCATAGGTGATAGAGAGTAAGCTAAAGATAGACGCCAGCCAAATGTAGTCCTTTACTCCGTCTAGGATTTGACAAGTTTGCTCCATATTCAAAACGTTAAAAACGTACTCTTTTGAGCAGCTTGTACAGAACACGCAATGCCCAGGGATTATCAACAGGGCAGCTAAGATATCGGCCACTCCGAGGCTCACCAGAAAGATGTTCATATAGTAGTTGCGAAACTGAGAGGTGTTCAAAAAGACAGCACAACAGAATGTGTTTCCAATGAACATGGCGAAGCCAAGAACGACGTACACCACTAAAAATGCTTCATCCAGAATTTTACTGCATAGATACTCAGTAGGGGTGTCCTCGTGTTGAGAAGACGAGTTTCCTTTCTCAAAACTCATGATTTGCAATAAGTAGCACTGACTAAAACGTTGTACCAAATATGACTAACCTAACTTTTTCTCTCTTAAACTTTTAAGGAAAACACAAGCCTTGTTAAGTTGAGTCTTAGAGTGATGGGGAAAACTCGGGAGCAGGTGACATCGACGCACAATGTTATATTTGTTTCTAAAAGAATACTAACTGATAATAAATAGATAGTCATTAATACATTAACACAACAATTCATATAACAACCAATGACTTGAGGCAAAGTCAAAATTTGCATTCGGCTCAGTATCGTATTGTTTGACTCAAACATGTGATTTAATAACAAAGTTAGCTGACTTTAAAGATAAGGATTCGTGTAAATGAAGATCAGGTTTCACCTACAGCAGCCATTAACAATTTACGCTTATCTATTACAAAAACTAAAACTCATAATCTTCTTTTGAGTATATTCTGTGTACGACTGTTAACTAAAGGCATATATTGCCGTGAGTCATGCAAAAAAAATAATATTGCGTAAAAAAAAAACATCCAAACTGAACCCTCTTGTTAATGTCGATTAATGGAGTGGAATTTAATGATCTGGTAAATCAAAAAGTCCTTTACTTTGGTTAGAGACGAATTTTTATACCCCTTATGGTAATGTATTTCTTGATGCGTAACAATAATATAAAACAACTAAAGAGGGAGTCGAAATAACCTTTTACAGTTTTTACTGCTACGGCCAAAAATATACAAGAAATATATACAGCATAAAATACAACGAGTCTGTAATATTGTACCGGTTTCATCTTTGTTGAACGTGATCTGAAAAGGATGCATTTCCGAGGTTAACTTCAGTCCTATTTTCATACTTTATCAGATACTGTTACTCGTCGTGCTAGACATGTTATCTCGAGATGAACATTATAAGGAACTTACGTTCTATTTAGAGTGAATTTTAGTACCAAAAGATAATATTAAGAGAAAAAAAAGGCGGAAACAAAATGAAGTCGAAATCTTTGCTTATTATCAACTTTCAGGCAAAATATCTGAAAAAAAAAAAACGTGACTTACAATCTGACTGACACTCATTAAACAAACCGCATTTGACGCAGTCCTTAATAAGCACGTGCAATAATTCTCACGACATTTGATTTCGACTTCAATCACAGTTATTTATTTCTGCGGTTTTTCGCTTAACCTCAGAATTTGATTAACGCTTTTTCATTGGACAATTAATTTTCATTGAAAGCTATATAGTGTCCTCATCCAGGGATCCGTGGTCTACTTGTGTCTGCCTGTTGCATAAAGGTATTCTTAAACTGAAATAAATCACAGTCTAATGACAGCCGTGCTATATATTCCCTGCACTTCCCTGAAACTATTAATGTCGTCCTTGGCAACGAAAGACTGGAATGGAAAAGGGCTCGACCTGAAAACATTAGCGGAATTTACAACTTCTTCTACTGTGTCTTTAGAAAACCTGACAATAAAAATGGCTGTGGTTTGTTTCCCCTGAGAGTTAAATTTTACCATGCCATGCTTTTAAGTTTAAACCTAATACTGGACGCGATTAAGCTGATTGTTATACATTGAACTCACGATCTTTCTTCTCGTTGGCTAAGAGCCTACAATGAAATCTGGAAATCAGTGCAACCTACAGATTACAGTTATCATTCAGCAGATAACTTGACTATCTGAAGGTTTCGTGCGCAAAGCACGAATGCATGATTTGTTTTTCCAAGGGCAATGTCAAACTGTGTTCAATGCGACGGTGCATTTGTCCTTATTTTTGTAAAAAAAATATATAATAAAACAATTATAAGATTAGGATTTTTGTGTTATCCTGGATAATCAAAGGTCTCGGTAAGTGTTATCAGCCTCTACTTTCGGCTGATAACGCTTACCTCGACTTTGACTGTTCCGAATTTCACAAAAAACCGAATCTAATAATCGTTTATTATTAAGACGCTAAGGAGATCGAGAATTATGACTTGAATATCTTTCTTTGTGTTCATATACGTACAATAAAATAGCGGTAGTAGCACGAAGTTCAAAAGAATGGGCAATTTCACAATTATGATTTAGCTTGTTCCAAGATCCGAGTGAGATAGTCGGGTCCGCGAAATTGAGAAAGTGCGACCACGAAAAAAAAGGAGGAAACTGGGGAGAGGAAGGGCGGGCTCCCTTCCTTTTACTCGCCACCGCCCCTTAAACCGCCCCCCTTTTGCCGGATCACGCGCTCATATTTTCGAGTGCCCGTTACACTTACGCGTCATCCTTACTATCTGAGAGCCTGGAACAGGCCATTTTGTATTGGGTATCCTCACTTTGAGTGGTAGTGATGACCTTATTTTGACAGAAACCTTACTGCTTTTCAAATGCAAAATCTCGTTTCCACTCAGAGGCTAGGTTACTTGGCATACAAATGTAAACTGGAATATTTCTTTTAAGTAGCTCTCAGTATTTTGAATTCTAAGATCGAATTCACGAGGAAACTGAATTTAATACCGACTACTACTACGGCTGATTCATAGGCAATTATTTATGGTTCGGACATAACATTTTGGACCAGTCTGGGGAACTACCTACTCATGTTGATTTAGAGGAAGAATAGGAGGGGAGTTTTTCTCAATTTTATACAAATCAGGCATATCAAAGTTAGGTAGTAGATAGTGTATTTTCACATCACGTCACGTCCGCCATATTGGAGTTCCAAAACAATGAACGGCGGCCATTTAGGAATTCCAAACCAATCTTGTGGGAGTTAAGTTGAACTCTTTTCTTAGGCAAACGCTTTCTGTTGTTCCAATAAATTTGCATAGATGCTATCCATGTGAGTGAAAACGCTCTATATAAACTTCATAGCATGCATGCGCACGGGGATCCCCACGTTATCGGTGACAAATACTTGTACTAAGCTAACTCTAACTATATTTTCTACATATGGTTGACGTAACGAGCTTGCAATTCATAGAAGTGGCCTTGCTATTTAAATTAACATTAAGACCATATTCCAAACACATTTAAAATCAGAATTTATACAAATCGCAAGTTTTGTGGTTAGTTATTACTTCCGCGCAAAATTTTGTTAGGAGCTGTGCGCGCGCGTTTGACCGTTGCCGAGTTGCGGTATAAATACAAACAGAAACCATAGCAACAACGCTCAAACCAAAAACTAAAAACTATGGCGGAGAAGGAAATTTGTAAAACCATACTAAAACACAGCACTTTTGCTTAGATTACACTAACATTAGACTAAAGCGAATGTCGATTGTTAGTTTATGTTGACATGTTTCAGCGAATCGATGTTTATAAAGAAATAGATGGAAAAATAAAGAATTTTCCTCGCGCGCTCAGTTATGGTTGCTGCATGCCTACATCGTGCAGGAAAAAAGAGCAGAGAAACATTCTTATAAAATAAATATCCTACCTCAATTGAAAGTGACTGTTGAAACGGGCGTGGTTCTTGGCACCGTTAGAAGACCTCATTAAACAGGTTTGCGTATTTTCTAAACGAATCTTTTTCCTTTCTAACCCGACGCGACTGCGCTTGTCGCAACGTAGAAGGAAGTAAAACATTTGACATCACAAAGGAACATTAGAGCGATGGCTGAATGCGCGCTCATGATTTGAGGCCGGTAGAAGTTTAATTTTGCTGGTCAAATTATAAAAGATGCTGTATAGGCACGCTTGTAAAAGATTAACTGACGGAAAAATAATTAATCTTTCTTCATAACTGGCAATCAATTTGACCAAATGTTTGTGAGTATACCGTGAAATTATGGATCAATTCAATCAGATAAAAAAAGTAGGCTCTTTTTTGGGGGGGATGGGGGGGCGGTTGGGGTGTGGGGGAATGGCGCTGAGAGTATTCGTAGGTATAGTATTCGTGGCTCTCCGTTGCTGAACAGATAAACTTCAAAATTCTTAACATTCTAAAGTCATATTGATATATATTTTTTAACATTGCTTTCAAAAACTAGCTTTTGTGATCTTAATTTTTCAATTTTTATTTTTTGTAATTGTGTGAATATCGTGTAAAGCACATAGAGCTGATGTATATTTGCTACACAAATGTCTTATATTATCATCATTATTATTATTATTATTATTATTACCAGTATTGTTATTTTTATATTATTATGCACTTATCAGTGGCTATTTTGGAGGGTTGAACCTTGGGACATCCCAGGCATTGGCACAAGAATGTACACAAATCCCCCCACCCAAGAAGTTACCATCACCCCTCCCCATGGGGCATGAATCGAAGCCTCAAATCACAAAGTGCAATATTTCAAGGGACTTCCAAATTACAAGAAAATGCTCTTTTTGTTGTTTCGTTTACAAAAAACTCTCTTTTACAGAATTGTAATTTAAAAAGGGTTGATTAATAGAGTGCACCTGTATACTGCACATGATAAAGTTCAGGTTATTTTGCTTGTCATGGAATTGAAATGGACAACATTTTTGTACGATTCATAGTACATTTTCCCTTCTCTGCTAGGTGAATTCCAATTCTGCCATTGTGTTTTTCCTGGGGATCCTACTACAAAGGTGTAAAGGCAATCCAATTCCCTGTCCCGGACTTCAGACTTCCCGGATGTCAACAAATCCTGTGCATGCCAGTGTCCCTGGGGTCGACCCTGCGGGATGGTGGCTGATAACTGCATTACTCTAAGGAATATCACTACAAGTCTGACACCTTAAACTGTACCTCTTGTAAGATGCTTGTTCTCTTTATGAAGACAGGAGCCTGATCGGTTTTGTCAATGTGGGCTCCATAAGCACAGCAGACTTGCCAATTGCTAAAAGGCAAAAAATGTGAGAATATGAACCTAGAGCCTGGAAAAGTGGTGAGAAGTGGGTCAAAAGTCATGAGATGTCTCAAATATCCTAGTGGAAGGACTTATACTGGGGATTATGGGTATTGGAAGTCCCATATCACTTTAAAGCTGCAGCAGTAAATATCACGATCAATGTTACGATTTGGGTTTTGTAATTTCTGTTTGTTGACGGCTGTCTTGAAACAAGAGAAACAGTAAGTCTACACATTTGGTGGCAGCGGCAAGTCGCGGTAGGCTAAAAGAATGTAATCATACACGACTGCTAAGCATTTTCTTGGGATTGAGCTGGCTATGTATTGATATCTAACGTGGAAATGAACCTTACAACTCCAAATGTTTTTGGAGTTTTACCTTTCGAGAAGGTGTCAGAAATCAGTTGTAAAATTGTGAGAGTGTGAGATAAGTCATAAAATCGTGAGACTTCTCGGCAAGTCTGGCACAGTATTAGCCATGCAATACTGACTGCTAATATTAGGGTCAAATACAGAGAGTTAAGAAAGGCAGGGACCAAGTCTAGGCATCCGTTTTAATGAGATGTCTGTTAAAAGGGAGAGAGAGAGTCAACTGTAATCTCATTTAAACTAGGTCGCAACATAGTCTCAACATTTCTTTTTTTCTCAAAATGTTGAAGACATTTGACCTACTCTCTTAACCCGGCCAATGTATCTACACATTCTTTTGTGACTACACAAACATTTTATTCATGCTTGCTGAGGGAATGCTCAAATTTGCTGGACACAGTAGGAACAAACACAAAAGTGTATTTAAAACAAATTAGTAACCTGTCTAAAATTATCATAATAAGTTCCTCCAACAGAAATCACTTAGGCGTGATGATAGATTGTGGAAATGCCTTCTAGAATAGACCTAGCAAGAAATAATGGGATTCTCTTGAATAGGTATAATTGCATTGCACATCAGAGACCTGTAAATTACAAATTTAGGAAGAAAATGATAATTTCCTCTTCTTTTCGAAGAAGAAATTGTTAACACATCTCGATTTCCAGATGCTATAAAATACCGTACGGTAAAACTTCCATAATTACCTTTTGAGCTATATGAACTGTGCATGTTTTAATATCTAGACGCTCGGGAAACGTCGTAGATCTTTGCAATGATTTAGATTTCCATTCTGGGTTTAAAGGTACATTCACTGACTCTTCAATTAAAGAACACATCTAGGGGAAATACAGAACAGTAAATGTTACAGATAAACTGGTCAAAAATCAAATATAAGCTCGTTAAATCTTGTTTACCTCAATCATTTAAACTTTCCGCCATTTTTCAGGGCCGTCTTCTTTCTCTCTTAGTCCCCAGTCTCCCCCAGCTCAAGCAGTTCAATGGCGGCTGGCGGCTACTTTGTTTTCTTGCTTCTGATTGGCTGAGAGCGATGATTTTCCAGGACTTAGTTTTTTTTATCGATTCTATTAATGATTCTATTAATGAATTGATTATTTGAAAAATGAATCCTTTAGTCCTTCCGGTAACTAGTGTTAAATTCAAATCGGCATTCCAGCATGCGCAATGAGCAGTGAGAATTTTACGAGAACCTCCCTGTATTTGGTCAGATTGAAAATCTTTGAATGGGTTAAACTTCATAAACGACATTTACATCAAATTCAGGGAAACCTAGCTGGTAGAAATTTTGCAACTGCCTTGAGTGTGAATTCACGGCTCATTACGCATGGAAAATGCAGAGATTAATCTGAAATCTACAACTACCTACGGATTCAACTTTCGAATAATAAATTCAGTAATGCAATCTTGGGGGGTACGCTTGACTTGGCTTGACTGTAATGGTTAATGAGTGTTTCACTTCCTGCTGCTTGTTTTCATATGGTTTTCCGTCTTTTTGTGATGGCCAAGTCGTTCGATCTTCTTCTTCCGGCATTTTCCCGAGTTTCTCTTCAGTGCCATTGCATTTTACTATCTCCCTCACCCTCGACAAAAGCGCCTTAAAAAGTTGCCTCGGCACTATGAGATGGCAACATGCCGCCGTATTAACTTTGAAGCATGAGCCGTGTTGGATCGCCGTTGTTACTGTCGACATTCACACGAAAAGGAGAACGAGTCGGATATTTTAAAGAAACCGCGTAACATATAGGAGCTTATACGAGACTTTCGTTTCTTATGTAAGACAGACTCGTCTTACGTAATAAGGCGCTTTATCATGGTGTTATGGTTCATGTTTCCAGATCCGGCAATACGTTTTGACCTATGAAAAGTTTTTATTACCTATTACTTAATATATTTTTTTCCCGCACGTGCTTTTATCCCGAAAAAAAGCATTGCCTTGGTGATATGACAGTCAAACCCCGTTAACGAGGACATTAAGAGGGCCATATAACGGGATGCCTCTCAGCCGCTGTTCGGGAAATGGGCCCACGCTCCTCCTCGGTTAGACTCTACTTACTAAAGTTCCCGTGTTTTACCGGAAATCAGTTTCATTTACCGAGAACTGGGCCCGAGGACGTGCCTTACTATTTCTCACATGGATACTCCCAAAATCCCAATGCCAGGGGGCTGATCCTGCAAATGTCCGACAAAATTATTATAATATTCCTTTTAATGTTTTTGCTTTTTTTCGGCTCAGTCTTGACGCCACGATGCACGTGCCGCAACACCAGCCAGCCTTCCTGAGTTATATAACACTGGTATTTTTGCGGCAAACATACGGAAACCCACAGTTTAGCAGCTGTGTATTTTTTGAAAAATACTGCCAAGAAAATAACAGCCTGATCAAGAAAAATATAGTTATTTCGAGCTTCGGAAGAGAGGGGCACTAGCTCCCTTGTTTGGCCTAAGCGGATATGTGCTGCTAGGGCTGCTTAGACTGCAAAACAGTCGGTTTTTTTTATTCAAAATCAGTTTAGAGTAGAGTAAGAACAGCGTGAGAGCCTCGCGCGCGCGAGCCTCACACGGCCGTAGGACGAATGAGGCGAGAGAAATAAAAACCTCTCCTCAGTCTTGCTCTCCGTTTTCAGCTTTTGATTGACTGTTCGTGCGTACTTGAATACGCAAAAATACGGACATGTTTTGCAGTCTAGGGCTGCTGGATATTAACAGGGTTTGATTGGTCTTGAAGCCTTCCCGGGGTATACTCCCATAGATTTTAATAGCTGTATGCCGCCCTGGGTCTTAAACCCTATTTGGGGGCTGAGAATAATGAAAACTGACTGACACCCTATTTAAGGCCCAAACCTGAAAAATGAGAAGACCCTTCAATTCAAGGGAAACACAGAAACTAGGAATTCAATGGAAAGACACAAATGTTAAAATCGTTTTCCTAATACTCTAAGGTGAAGTCCAGTCAGAGGTTAGCAACTAAGTTGTTTCTCGTGTAGCCGGGCATTTTCGTACTTGAATTTTAGCTCATATAATAACGGTACGCTATCTAAAGATCACACTGGGAACACAAACGGATATTTTAACCTACAACGTGATACCCTATTTATACCCTCCGAGCAGGTTTTTCTCTATTTTTCTCGCAAACCACCCCCCCACCCCCCACTCCCGAGCTATAATCCCCGACGACCGTCCCCTCGGTACATTTGAAAATCAAGATAGCCGTGACGGTAAGACGCAGTATATCTAAACGATCTCACGAAAAAATAGGGGACTGCCACAGTCTAGGCTTTTAGCGTTAACGAAGTCGTTCGCGTGGTTTGTCAGTCGTAGCCTGCATTGCAGCCAGCCCACGCATCGTCTAAACCATTTGTATAGCTCTATACACTGTTTTTATTATAAAAGAATGTTGTTTTTTCGGGCCAGGCTGAATATTCTTATTTTTCTGCCAATTTTAGCCTGAAAATATTCTTGTTTTATTCTTGAATTATAACTGAAAAAGAGAGAATTTATCATATCCTTTTTGCGGTTTGTTCATTTATTATTAATTTATTTTTTTGCTGCATACTATAGATCTGTATTTCATGTACCGTTCATCGAACTGTCATTAGCACTGAGCATTTGGTTATAACCACGCCCAGGTTTTTTCGTTTTGTTGGGTGGTTTTGCCGTGGAAGGAGCAATAAATACGGTTAAGTTAAAAACATATTTTTTAGATTTTCATCACTCAAACATCCTTTTCGAAATCTCAGCCTCGGGTTTATTCTTAAAATATTTTTAAAATTTAGCAAATTTCAGTCTCGATATTCTAATAAAATATATTCTTATAGAAGAAAAAGAGTGTACAGAAGGTTTAGAGTGTCTGCGATGCAGGCTAATCAGTCGCGTAGTTGGTTTGTTTTATAGGCCCCAGGAGACGTACGTACGCGGGGTAAAGAAACCCTGGCTAAGCGACAGACAAGTCAAACGAACGACTTTTTTAACGCTAAAAGCCATGCAAAAGAGAAACCTCTGCTCGCAAGATATCCTATTTAAGGATGGAGCCCCTTACATCCATACCCTATGTGGCGGCATATACCAATCTAGCCCATATATATATATGTGAGTAACCCCCGCCCGGGGAAAGCCTTTAGTGATGAGTAGTCTACATTTTGCATTACTACCATTTTTTGTCCACCAGGAGCCCATGGGCTCCTGGGACGTCCAAAATTTTTTATTTTCATGATGCTATAGTTCCAAATTTGCTTAATTCTGAATGACAAACAGAAATGAATCAGGGTCATGATATAAGGTCTCTTGTCTTAGACGTCCTAAACGACTTAAACAGGGTCAGGGTTTGAAGGTCGTGGGGGCGCGCTCTGACCTCTACGCAAACTTCCCTTGAATGCCAATGGCAGTATGCGCATCCACAGTACAATAATGACTCGGGTCATTATTAGGAATTGATGGTCTCCATGAACCGCTTATTCTCTCCATTTTTTGCTGACTGAATTGTAAGACTTAATGTTCAGTCAAAATTCGCGGGAAAAATGACCTAAAGATAAATTGGTCTGTGAAAAATATCTTGCTGGCATGCTACAAACGGATACGCAACGTCACTCCGCTTTCACCCGGGACCAAGAATTCATAAATCATTCATTTATTAAAGCTGATGAAAATAGATAAAATCGATAAAAATCGATACAATTAAGAGGACTTGCGCAATTGCATTGTGAGTATCGATTTTCATTGATTAGTGAAAGCAATCGATATTAATTGATCAATTTTAATTTAATTTAACTTATTCAAAGAATTTCTATAGCGCTAGAACGATAAAATATTCAAAAGCGCTTTACATTAGTTACAATTAAAAAAAGCCTAAAATGCTAGTAATAACATAGACTACGAGTAGTCCCCCATTTTTCCTCAGGGATAGTAGAGCGAACGAAACGTGAGCGCGCGTGAAAATCACACCAAGCGAGAAAAGGCGACACGCGGCGGGGAGAGAGCCTTTTCTCACGTGGGGTGATTTTCACGCGCGCTCGCGTTTCGCACGCTTTACTATCCCTGAGGAAAAATGAGGGACTACTCGTAGTCTAGTAATAACAATAATAATAATAACAATAAATTTCCCGGCTAAGCTTTAGTCTAAAAAATGAAAGCCTAAATCTCAATACAAAATTAAAATTAAAATATTCAAATAAAAACAAAAGCACTAAACATTCAGAGCTATTCTAATAAATTATAAGCTTTCCTGAAAATAAATGTTTTAAGATGCCTTTCAGTTAAAAATGGCGAGGCTGCTACTTGCTCTTATAGTTAATGGCAGGAAGTTCCATAAAACAGGTGCAGCATGAGCAAAAGGCCCGATCCTCAAGAGTAGAGCAGCTGAGAAACGAACAGGAGAGATTGTGCAGACGAGTGAAGAGCATAATTAGCAGCTGGTTTCAGGGACGAAAGATCTTTAATGTAGAGTGGACTTAGGCTGTGTAGCGACGGGAATCGCAGAACCTCGCGAAGGACTTCAGGGGAACGGCAAGAAGTTGAAAGGGAAATGAAAATACATAAATTAAAAAATAATAATCTATATAAAGAAACAAAACAAAACGGCAATAACTAAAACGAAAACTAAACGAAAAAGAAAAGAAACAAAAAGAAGAGAAGAGAAGAGAAGAGAAATTGACCGTAATCGAACTCAGGACCTTCTACGCGCCGGGCCGTACGGCTATGCCTGATGTAAATATCTATCGCAGTTTATTACAGTGATACGAAAATTTTTAATATTCCTCAACATTTCGTTTAGCTACCTGCAGGTAAGTCAGATTTGATTGTAAATAGTTTTTATATGTAATAAATAAATTTGAACTTGAACTTGAAAAAGATTCATTTCAAATATAAATTAAAACGGTGAGACCGTTTGTGAGGGCAACCCAGTGTTCCAATGTAGGACGTGGGATACCTGTGGTTGCAGCAGTGTGCGTGACTACAAACTCACGTGTTCCATTTCATCTCAACTTTTCGCGTGACTGGGTAAGAGGCTTACCTACGTGGCGCGTGTTTGTTTTAAAATTTACACGAACCGTTTGCACGTGGCACTCATGTACCCTGGCCAAAACGTAGTGGGTCTGATGGGCACATTCGACTGACTGATCTTCATAAGTTCCATAAAAATTAGATAAGAAATTTTGTTAAAAACTCCAAGCATTTTCCCTTAGGTGTTCATTTAATTAATTCTCCCCACCTTTTCTCTCCACCATATATATATGTTGTTGAGAGAAAATTGATGTTGGTCACTCTTTGGACTTAAAACGGCTCAAGGAGACCCCCTCCCCTAGTCCTCATTTCGGCCGGGTCATATCCAGCACTTCACGTGAGCCGAACCTAATTGAATCCTGCTTACTGAAGTACGGTGTTTGATCGTACCTCAAATCCAATACCTTGTGGTAGTTTTTTTTTTTTAAAGTTTCGTCAATTTTGTAAACACTGAGTTCCGTCGGAACATGTCACCATTAATTCTACGTTCTCCGAGAGTGTACGTGAAACATTTCCTTTATAAACTGTTTGACTTACACTTAAAACACGAAAAAAAAAAAAGATGGAACCGGTTCACTTGAAAAAACTCGCCAAATGTTTTTTTCTCTATTCTCGAGCTACGGTTTTTTGCACACGATGAGTGTCGCGTGCCGTTCAGTTGTTATGTAACATAAAAAATGGACAATTGCCGGCCGGCCGGCCGGTGAGTACATCCGAAACTTCATTGGAATTGTATGCACAAAATGGCGGAGGCCGGCGAACAGTCACTCGACGAAGAGACTAAAAAGGCGTGCTTGCTGAGAAACAAGAATGAAAAGAAAAGAAGGGATCGGTTTAATAACCTAGTGAGCGAGCTATCCGCCTTGCTGCCGTTGTCAAGGAAAAAATTAAGCAAAAATAACGTTTTGAAATTTGCGATAGACCACTTCCGACAGCATCAACTTGCAGCAGAAAACCTCCGTGCTAAGCGATTTCACGGAAAATGGCAGCCTGACTTCATAACAAACGAGGAGTTTCGCCAAACAGTGCTGGATGGATTAGACGGAGTTATACTGGCCTTGAATGAAGCCGGTATGCTCCTTTTCGTTTCGAGCAATATCTTTTCATGCCTTGGTCACAGCAAAGGGGATCTGTTGAATACAAGCATTTTTAATTTCGTGCATCCAGACGATCAAAGGACGATATATTCACTGCTTGGAGCTATCTATAACCCTGCTGCTCTAAATCTGCCAGATGTAAGTTGGTTTAATCTCCGCTTTCGTTGCGGTCCGGAGAATGAATTCAGAACACTTTGTTGCGTGAGCAAGATTTTCGGACACGAAAGGTCGGGAGGTGCCCAGCGGGCAAATTCTTGTGCCGTGTTGATTGCAAGGTCAGCATTTGCTCCAAAAATAAACCGGACTCTTCTAATCACTGACGCGACAAAGGGATTAAAGTTCACCACACGACTGGACAAAAACTGGAGATTTCAGTGTGTGGAGAGGGGTGCGACTTTAACTTTGGGGTATTACCCAATTGAAATGCTGGGGACATGCCTTTATGACTACTGCCATGCTGATGACTTGACAAACCTTGCTGAGTACCATAGCATGTTGCTATATTCTGGGGTGATAACAACCTGCTGTTACCGTCTACTCACCAAGGGACAGGAATGGATTTGGGTGCGAAGTCAATGTTTTGTGTCGTACAGTCAGTTGGACTCCAAACCTGAATCTGTGATCTGTATCACATGGCCCATTGAAAGTTCAGAGTTCAGTGCAAATCAGCCGGAGATGATAGAGCGGGATCGGCAACTGTTCTCTCAGATTCTGGAAAAAAATGGAGCAACACCTCAAGAATCGAGACAATCTTCAAGTTCTCGAAATAATTTTGAGCAAAGTGCTAATGTTTCTTTGTCGTCGTCGTTAACCCTTAGCACACCACAACCTCAGGTTTCACCTAGTGTAGTTCCATCCACAATGTCAATGGATTATTCCAGTGTATCATATGCAGAGACATACAACAATTCTACAATGCTGCCTATAAGTAACTCAGATGCATCTATCACCGATTCCACTAGCTTGGGGGCCTGTGTAGACACCGCAGCACTTTTAACGCAAAGTAATGCTCATGGAAGCTCGTTGTCCAATGATTCACTGCTGAACTCCATTGAACATCTAGATGAGGATTCACTGTTGTTGGACGATCAGATTGAAATGCCTGAATCTCTTTCATTTTCTCAATGGGCGCTTCATTTGCATCTTAGAGAACAGTACAAAAGCCTCACGGAGTCCATCAGACAGCAATCAGAACAGGTTACACTCATTCAAAAGCAGCTTTCTATCCAGAAAGAACTATCTGTGCTCAGTGATGAACTGGAGAGACAACAACAGTTGAAAAATCAGAACTTGGGTAATAATTTTGAAAGTACCAAGGCAATTATTCAACAGAAGATGAAAGAGTTGCAACAGACCGTGCAATGTATCAATGCTTTAACTTGATTTTTGTTAGAGACACAAGCCAGGTGAACTTGTTATGTCATGGACATGTTTCCAAGCACATATATTTTAATAAGCTGCTCTCTCCCCTAGAGATCCTACTTGTAGTATTAGTGCGAAACAGCATAACATGAAAATGACTCCAGCAGGAGGGGACTAGAGGGAGCCTCACTATTTTTTTTTCTGCATACACCAAGTCTCTGAATGGCCAAAGAGGCCTCCATGGAGGACAGTGATATCAAACTGAACTTTATTTTATAGTTCCAGAACATACCCACACTTCTGACGCATAAGGGATGAAAATTCAAAGGGAGAGGGTCTCAAAGACTTAAACACTTGCAAGCAAAGCATGTAAGTTAAATGGAAGCGAAGTCACAAAATAACTCCTTGCAATGAGGGGCATACTTTGTGTAGCCATACATACTTTACCATTGAAAAAAAAAATAACATAGAAACCTTAGCGTGTGGATATATCCCTCCATTAAAAGTATTTTTTATTTTTTCCATCTATTTTTATATTAAGATTAACATGTTTTTGGATAAAGGCTGGGTAATTTATTTCAGGGCTGAAAGTATAGCCTTCCTTCTATTTAACTAGTAAAATTACTGGATAAATTTGTTTCAAACTTCAATGTAAGATTTACAAGGCTGGATAATAATTTTTTAAAAGATACTTCATAGCCTTTGAGGTAAAAATATAGCATATGGAGTCACACAAATTTAAGAAATTTTATAAATTGTTTTTAATTAGATGCCAGCTGTTCATAAAAGAAAACAAGCTGTGGATACAAATGTTTATAATAACAAATTTAAACTGCAAAATAATATCAGCTGGGTCAAGTCCTGGTAGCATCAAGATACAAACCCAAAACAAGAAGACAGCAAATAATGTTATTATTGTTACGGACGTTCAGCTGACTTTCCGGTCTCGGGGTTTCTGGGTGTTTTTCAATCAGGGTGTTTCACCTCAGATGAAAAGTATTTATTTGAGTGCACAGGTGCACAAGATGACCCCCCCCCTCTCCACACCACCTTCCCCACCCCTGACTACCATCACAGCCAAACCCTGGGCCTTAAAGGGAACCTCCACTCTTACTACAGAATAAGTTTAAATCGAATAAAATTATGTTGATAAACAAATTTGTTCGAAATTTGTCTTAAAAAAAGTGTTTATATCAGGAAAAGTGAATTTTAAAATCGCTTATTTTCACTTTCAAATTTTGCGGGCGCCGCCATCTTGACTAATTGTGACGTGTAATGGTTGCTCTGTTGTTCTGACACAAAGAGCTTTTGTTTAATAACAATAGGGCAACCATTACACGTCACAATTATTCAAGATGGCGACGCCCGCAAAATTTGAAAACAAAAATAGGCGAATCTAAAAGTTATTTCTTTCGGATACAAACGCTTTCTTTAAAAATATTTTAGATTGACTGACTGTAACATTTATTTCCTGTGATTTAAAGTTATCTTTTTGTTGAAGTGGAGGTTCCCTTTAAGCAAAGTCAGCTAAGGATAGTTATGAAGAGTAGATTAAATTAGTTGTGTAAAAGAATAATGGTATTCACTATTGTAGAGCTATTATAGAGCTCAAGACAGGTGTTAAGCTGCAAATAGATGTATTTGTGCTATTACTGCATCTAGATAACAATAAGACAACTAAGCTTATTAACTGAGCGTGAGGTCATTAAAAGGAATCTCAGACTGAAGCCTTGATGATCAAGGCTTCAGTCTCAGTTTTCCCTGTAAATGACCAAACAGTTAAGATTAATAAGTTATTTATTATATGGCCTTTTCATTATGGACTTGAGCCTGTGATCTAAAACCTAATAACTGGTCAGCAGATATCTTTTAAAAAACACATCACCTCAATGAGTTGTACACTTGACCCGGTCATGTGACACTGGTCAGCAGATACCCTTTTTGACAGCTGTCAACTAACCATAACATGGATGTCCATGAGGATGCCACTATCAAGTTAGTCACAGATTGTGTATGCCTTGGACACCTAGCTAGTAATGCCCAGTTATTACAAGAAAACAGCCAATCAGAGAGCACTTGCTATTGTAGCCATATAATAAAGAAATTTTATGGTATGGTTTTATTCAGTATCATTCTGAAAATAAACGAAAATAGAATTTCAAAAATGAGATGTTAACAGTAGTACAATGTTTATCTCACTTTAACATTAAAAAGTCCATAAGACTAAAACTCGATGGCTTGGCACATGACAGCACAACACAGGTCACCAATAATCATCAATAATCCCGAAAGGTATTGTGGGTGGTTTTGAGTTCACTGTTTTTCAAAGAAATTTGAAAGATCGACAAGAGCAGCAATGGATGTATGTTTGTGAGTGCTAAAGGAAAGCAACAAAAGTAATTCGTCAGCTAGTGTCAGGAACAGTGTATTGATCCTATCCCATATTACCTTTCGGGATTGTTGCCTGCACATTTTTTCTGACAACCTTTCTCAAAATAGCTGTAAATGGTTATATACATACAGTAGTAATAAATAAATTAATGATACATTGGTAACAGTAAAAACTTGCAAATTTTGCAAGTGGGCTATTATGATGTAAGCAGAAACCTATTTAATGGATTGAAGAGGTTATATGAAATGCCACAGCTGTCTGAGGCATAATACCAAGAATTTTAATTAAAGAGTACTCTTGTAAAAGCAAAGTTTAACAAATGCTTCATCAGGATTAAAAACCAGTTTATGTTCAAAATAGTTTAATAACTGAATGGTTCTGCTGTGTTGTTCTTTAAATTTCAAGGAACATAAATTTACATTATTTTTGTTTGTCTGTTTATATAGATAATAACACTTGCCAAGCAGTGGCAAAACTGTTAATACCTACTTGTCATATTTCTGAGAATAATACTAGTAGCCTGGCCTAGTCACAAAAGTCCTACTGCAACTTGCAGAAATCTTCCTTTAATGTCACTTAATAGGGCCATCTAGATGAGGAAAAATAACACGTCTTGCATAAGACGCAAAACTTCCTTTATAAACGGCACATATCGTCTGAAATAAGGCGTCACTTCGCTAAAACACATCTTATCTTGAAGAATAGGTGTTAAGAGCTGTTCTTAGATAAGACACATCTTTGCTAAGTCATGCGTTATTTCAGACAAAATGTGCCGTTTATATGAAAAGTTTTGCATCTACTTTAGGACGCATCCTATTTAAGATATATTTTTCCTCGTATAAATGGCCCTAATTGAAGTGAACTATTTTAAATAACTCTTGCTATTAGCGTTCTTAGCCTTGCCCCATGTCAACTAGCTTTCTGACAATAGAAATATCAAGATCAACCTCCCCCACCCCCCTGCTCCCCTCACTAAATTCACTGATACTGGTAATGAAACTACCACTGATACCACATCCCCCCAGTGGCATTTACATATAGCTGTTATATGGGGTCATAACAAAAACAACCAAGCAAATTTTGAAAAGAATGTGCAGCCTTTACTCCTATTAACTACTATTAACTTAGGGAGAAATTTTGGTGTATTCGTAAGGACTTTTCTACATGAATCTAGATATTTTTGAAAACAAAAAAAATTTTCCTCTGTTTCCAAACAAATCTGTGTCCAAAATTATTATTATTGTTTTCACCTGTCTAAATGAAGGTGCTAAAACCATGGAAATACGATAGTGTCCCTTTGGAGTCCACTCTGGGGACAGATTTTGAGAATATACACATTTGGTGCCCGAATACAATGTTATATGTGCAGGGAAAGGCAAAAATGAATCTGTTTTCAAATATGAATGGGGCCTAAGACGTAAGACTCTACATCATGTTTTGGAAGATGATTAGCCTGAAAAAACAGCTGACTTTTTGCGACACCACCACTGGTTTCCTGGTGAAAGGACGTCTGAGAAACGAGCACAGAAATTACATACTGATGACATGTCATTACCCAGATCTGGGTAGTGGTTCTGATTGGCTGAAGCAAATTTCCCAAGTGGCCCAACCCAGAGCAAAAGGGCATGGGGGAGACCCATGCAGCCCCCATCTAAGACCTAGTTCAAATGCTGTACTTCACACAAGGTAAATTGAATTCAATGAATTACGTTCATGTGAATTACAGCATGTAAATCAATACGAAACTGCTAATTGAAAAAAGATTGGCTTGGCTGCTCCTCATCATGTCTGGCTCTGCCACGGCTGGGGACCGATGTGAATTCAAACGCTGAACTTCACATTAGCCCAGCCAAATTATAAGGTATTTTGAATGCATTGCGCTCTTTTGCGTTTTGAATTAAGTTGGCTGGAGTAAAGATCAGCACCTGAATCAATAATTTATTATTCAGCTGCCCTTGATATATTTGGTGTGACCTAAAGAGGAATTTGATCCAGCTTATGTGAATTATGACATCTTGACCAGACCTAAGTTTCCCACCTCTTAGGATTCTAGAGCACAGTTCCACTATCACACAACTGACCATCTCAAGCAACCAGGGACAGCAGCCAAGTGGATGGCTACCAGAAATAAAAATACTTGTTAATAATAATACAGTAGAACCCCGGTAACGCAAACTCTGAAGGGAAACAAAAAACAGTTTGAGTTTGTGAGGGTTCGAGTTATCTGAATCAATTGGATATTCAATGTGCCATGTTAATAATTGATAGTTACTGATTTTTCAGCACTTCAGTGTATAGCACAGTGGAAATTTACTTGTTTCATCAGAACAGTAACATGATTATGCATTTATGACAAAAGGTGCACCAATTATAATCAATTTGCTGTAGTGTTAGTTCAGAATGTTTTTACCAAATAAACAAAAAGCAAAGCAATTGGGATGGCACCCAAATGGAGTTACAAGAACCAGACTTCAAGTTATTGGGGTAAATTTCAGAGAAATTTTGATCTGGGGAAAGGAAATTTAGTCAGCAGGGTTCAAGCTATGCAAGTTCGAGTTAGCCGAGTGAAAATGACTAGAATGTGGGGTGAAATCCAAGGGAAATTGGACTTAGTCCAAGTTAGTGGGGAGTTTGAGTTCTCAGAGTTTGAGTTACTGAGGTTCTATTGCATTGGCATTAGCACCATGCTATCCACCTCATTTTGCAGCAACCCATTCCACGAGTTTGGCAGAACATGGTTTTTTTCCATAGTTTTGTGCAAAAATTTGAACTCTCTTGTATTGTTTATGTCAAGGTTTTGGAAGGTGTACAGGTCACATTAAAACAAGCAAACTTTCATGTCCTGTTCAAAGAAGCCATTTGAAAAGACACAAAACAGTTGACACTCTTTTCCAAAATATTTTCACACAAAAGGAGATGTTCTAGTTGCACGCCCTCTCTTCCTTACTTAACTGTCCTTTTGGTCATCAAGGTTTGTAGTATTACAACTTATAAACAAGTTCTGGAATAGGAACTGGGAATACTCTACTAACCAGAAATATACATTCAAGTGCCCAGTGTCCTTAAATAAAATATATGTACCTGATTAGAAGAAATTTTTATTAGCTGTCATTAGAAGAGGAGACTGATATTGAGTCAGCAGATGAATCTCCAGTCAGTCTAAAATTGCTGTCAAACTCTAACAGTAAGCTGCTCCACTCAATTAGTTTCCTGATCATCTTGAGTTGTCTTTCTTGCTTCCTGATTTGTTCAGCAATTTTCTGATACTCTTTCACCAATTTAAAGTGCGTTGTTAGTTGCACGCTGCTTAGACCAGATGGAATTTCAACATTATCCAGCCATTCTAATTCACTGCTTTTAACTTCCTCCTCTGAATCCCATCCACTATGGTTGCTTAGGACCTCTATTAACTGGTCGCTGGGTGTTTTTATCAAACAGCTTAGGAGACTGGGTGACAAACTGACTTTTCTGTTTTTGTTATGCTCAGAAGACATGGTGGCTTCATCTACACTTTCCTGTGGTATAAAATCAATTTTTTGGTCCTCTGGTTCCTCCGGTGCACAAAGAGATGTTGAATGACCTTGACTAGGAGTTGTTGATATGGCATCATTTTCACCATTAGAAAAGAATTGCTTAAAGTGTTCTCTGTCGCGCTGAATTATTTTGCTTTGATTGGCACACACTTCATCAAAGTGTACCACAGTGGCTGTACAAGTAGTTGATTCTGGTTTGGAGTTCCACTGATTATAGGAAATGTAACAACAACTTTGAAGCCAAACCCAAGACTGTCCTTTGGTAAGATGTCTATAGTAACAAGTAGTGACCTGGCCACGACCAATCAGAACCTTGTGATATTGAGAAATATTGAAAACTTCTTCGGGACTACAGTAGTCATAAAAAGAGGTTCCAAGTAATTCAAAGGGTAGAAACCCAATAATAGAAGAAGCCCTGTGGTCAAGATATACATATTTCCAGTCCATGCTCAGGCGATACGAGAACTGTCTACACTGAGAGTCACTGGTGACAACTATTTTGTTTGGTTGCGGGTAATGAACTTTTCCTACAATAACAATACAGTTTTGCTGGGAAATAAAGGTTGTTTTGCACTCCACAACCTGATATGTATTTCTCGAGTAGAAATTTCCGCCCTTTATTCTAAGCTGGAAAGACTCACCCTCCGAGGGTAAAGTTTTTTTCTCAACACTTGACAATAGTGGCAAAATTCTCAAGGCATCGTCTTCATGCAAGTACCCTAATAAGCTTGTGCCCTGCATTTGTTCGGGACGATAGCCCAACAGAGGCAATACGCTTTGAGACGCAAAGGTGATTTTTCCGTTACTCTCAGTTGCTAGTGTAAAAGAGTTCGAGGCTTCCAACATTATCAAATTGAATTCTCCATCTGTAACGAACGACGGCTGCCATTTCGTCGAAGCGGAGTGCCGGCTGGGTCGTGGAACAGACCGAATATGTGATTGGTGATTCTGTAAGAAGTTTATGGCACGTTTAAGCACTGTTGTTTTATCCAACTTCCGTTCATTTTCCGGCAATACAATTTCTGCTATCTCTTGTACAAGTACATTGAACCGGTCTCTGCGCTTCTTTTCGTTCAAATTTCGACTTGAACGTTTCAATTCGCTCTCTTCGCCTCCGTCACCCTCTCCCTCATCGTCTTTCACGTTCATGGCGAGTAAACCTACAGCCGATTTCTCTCAACATTATAGTAAGTGCCCACTTTCTTGCACTTTCCCCGAATGTATTGCTCTACATCTGTTTCCAACCATAATAACGTGATTCAACTCCAACACAAATGACACAATGGGACCGAGTGTCGCGAATTATTGTGAATTGCGCGAAACGTGACTTGTGCTTTTCAAGGGGGTGGTAGCCAAGTCAGTCCTCGTTCATGGTACAGTTCTCTTCACTAAGTAATTCCAGCTTTCTTATGAGCTTTAAGTATGAGCCATTAAATAAAGTGACTATCTTTAGGGCAAATTCTAAAGTGAACACTCTTTCTTCAGCGTCACTGCTAAGAAAGTAGCATTAAACTTTAGCCCTCCCCTCCCCAAATTGATTAGAAGGTATCCGCTCGTTTGTGCTTGTCTGAATCACGTTTTTCAATATACGATTGTTTGGCCACGTCTTGAAGGGATTTTTAGCTCTCTCTTCTTTCCGAGAGGTGGTTTGCCATTTCATTACTAAAAGAATTAGTTTGGAAACATGTAGATTATGTAAATTATCACGTTGTAATTTTTATGGCACATTTGCATTTAAACGAGCTATCGCTCATATGCGATATGTGGTTAAATAAAATTACTTACTTACTTACTTACTTTTTCGGTTCGTTTCACGAGTATTCCGGCCCGGCAAGACGCCCGGCCATAATTTTTGAAGGAACGTCTGACCCAGGCTCTTTTCTCTGACGGGTAGGGGTCATTCGAAAACATTGTGTGATATCCAGTCCATCGTAAGCGTATTTATGAAACATGGCAAAGGACGAATACGGCTGCAACAAACACAAAACCTTGGAAGATCTTCTCGTCTTTTATAAAGAAGGAGCTTCGGATTATGATAGGGTGAGTGAGTGAGTTTCAGGATAAAATTCACTTGCATCCGTGCTGTAACCTTTATGTCGTTCAATATTTGGTCTCCTATTGCACATCATATGACAAACTGTGTGTATATTTTATTTCTTTTCATCGCAATAAGCCAAGGCGAGGCCATTTAATTGTTTTGAACTTTTTGGTTTCAATATGAAGTTTAAGAACCTTCGAATATTGCTGCAACTTCTCTCTGAGTAACCTACCCACTCCCCCTCCCCTCGCCAAACCTCATTAACCCTAACATGTTTGAGTGACATTAATTTTTTGCCGATTCTGTGCAATATAGCCTCAAATTTTACCTATTAACATGTGGTAAAATAATGTGAAAAGTAATCTAGTGTGGGAAAGAACTAATTCGGATTTAAACTTTTCAGGATGTGAAAGACTTTAGAGGGTATGTTGGGCATGAAACATCAGCAGAAGTATTTGTAAGCATCTTGAAACAGCACAACTTCCCTGAAAGTTCTAAAATTCTTGATGTAGGAGCTGGGACAGGACTAGTTGGAGAAGAGCTGCACAAAAGGAAATTCACCAATATAGATGGCTTTGATCCATCACAAGCCCTTCTCAACGAAGCAGAAAAGAAGGGAATTTACAGTCACCTATTTGTAGATGTGTTAGGACCCAATCATCAAGTAAAAGTGGCAGATAACACCTATGATGCAGCCATTTGTGTCGGTGTCTTCACACTGAACCATGTGAAGGCAGAAGGTGCTATGGATGAAATGGCAAGAGTAGTTCGTCCAGGTGGCTTGATCTGTTTCACCATCAGAGAGGATGTCATGTTTGAGTTGGAGTATGGGTACGAGGAGAAAATGCAGGAGCTATGCCGTAATCAAGTCTGGAAATTGGTATCAAGCACCAAGGAGCAGTACCACAGCAAGAATGATTTCAAGAAGTGCTTTTTGTTTATTTATGAAGTATTATAACCTGTGAAGCTAAAATAACTCTGTACTGATGTAAAAACCTTTTTCATAGAGTATGGTATAAAAACTAGGACAGTTTTCCTGTGTTCTCCTTGCTCAATGCAATAATGCAATGGCTACTTTATTATACGGCAATTATTGCTTCATACGTGGACAAAAAAACATTGTCTCATGATCCTGTCACGGAGTTTTATTTACTCATATTTTATTTGTTGTTCCTATGTTTATTTCCTTATTATTATTGTTATTTCTGTATCAGTTATCGAGAATTTTCATTTTCCACTTTCATAGACATGAAATTCCATACTATAGGCCAAAAGGGGTTTGTTTCATTGTGCTATTTTCATCCAATTAAATTGCACACCGTTTTGCTCGTAAGATAACAACACAAAACAAAGAAGCCAAATATGCACAAGTATTCAGTTTGAATGGAGAGAACCTAGCGTGAGTAGCAAGCGTTTCCGTGCAGTTTAGGAGCAAAGAACGAGGAACGAGAGTCAAAGACCGCGTGAAAAATGGCATCATTTTTTGGCTCTTGTTTCATTTCTCATGCGGCCAAAACCGAGAATCCCGTTCCTCGATCTTTCTTTACTCTGAAACCAAACAGAAATGCTTGCTACACAGGCTAGAGAGAACCTCACACCTTATACTCTATATAATAATATGGTAGGTATATCAGAGACCCCAACAGACTCACAGTTCAGGCTCGATCAGAAGTTGGTGCTTTAAGGAACTGAGTTCTGTTGCATTTGGGTAAAAGAAACTTGAAGTAAAACCAGATGATCCTCAGTTCCTCAGATTTTCAAATCAAATCTGAGTATTTTATGTCAAAAACACCAGCTTCCCACTACCTCCACCCCCAACTCATGGCTAGACAATAAAGACTTCTATTCTGAACTGTTGAGTAATAACCTTTGTTCATCTGCCCCACCCTCTCAAGAAAAAAAAAAAAAAAAACAGGAAGAGAGACATAGGTCCATCTAATTGCCAACAAGCAGCCTCTTGAAGACAAGGCTGCAAGGCGGCAGCATAATAAAGCCGTGCGAAAGTTCCAAGGCGCAACGAATCTCGAAGCGATGTTAGATAAGGTAGTGTAAGGTAACTTTTATGATGTAATACAGAACAGAGAATGCATTGTTTTTGAGTGAGCACATGCATAGTATAATGCATGAGTGTGTTCGATGACAGTAAATGATGGACACATGACATGACATGACCTACCTGCAGCCTGCATTCTCGTAAATTATGGTAATTCATGACATTCCTTAACAACTTAAACAGCCTGTGCATGTATGTAAAATCTTTGCCCTTTTGCACTTAGCGATAGCTATAACTGGTTATGCGAGAAAAATATGGTGTGTCTTACACAAGGTGCATCTCAAGATAAGAGACACATACTGAACCATTTTTAAGAGCATATCAGCTGCATCGTAGTTAAATAAGGTCTTATTTAAGATGCAAAGTGTTTTTGTGCCATTTATACAAGAAGTTTGCATCTCATTCAACACACTTCTTTTGTAAGATGTCTCTGCTTGAAAGCTGATGATTCCAGTACTAGTCCACATGAGGTTTCATAATTTGCGTTTTGTCCATTACAAAGTAAATGTGTACTTTACACTTTGCAAAGTGCAAACATCAATTTTTATTTATCTTTGCCATTCAGAAAAGTGCTAATAAATATTTTTTTTGAACATACAAGTATATTATACCTTCAGAAAGTCCAGTTGTTCAAAACTAGATTTATCTTAACAATAATACGAATTCCATGTCAAAAATGTAGCCAAGCACTCATTATTCTATATTTTTCTTCACTTAAAATGTTTCCAAAAGCTCTGCTCTCAAGATATATGATAAAGTCACATATTTGAAATACGTAAGGTCTATAATCTTGTGGCTTTCCATTTGGCTTTATAATTTTAGCTTAATAGTGACAGACTATGGTTAAATTCTCCATAAAATGCCATTGACAGACAATTGGGCAGGAACATTGTTGTCATAGAGAAAAAAAGGCAGAAGTAATCCAAAAAACTTAAAAGGAAACAATTAACATTCAATTAAAATTGCAAGACAATAGAAATCCAAGCTGGAATATAATAAAAGCAAAATTTGCAAAATTCTCACAGTGTGCTTCTACTTTAATATTAGACGCTCCAACAAAAACATTTTATATAAGGACTGGTCTTTGCTAAGTTCATGCTACCCATCTCCAGTGTGTTCAACAAACATGCAATTGTTGATGAGAGAGTATGTGATAGCCTTAAAAGTTGCCAGGAAAACAATCAAGTATCAATGAAAACAGTTGCAATCTGTCACCTGAGAGTGCAAAACAATGCACTTATTGCGTTCTTTTGCCTCCTTCAAGCAAATTAATATTGAAAAGAGCAATACAAATGCCTTTTTATACAACAATAAATGTTCCACTTCTGATAGGTGTTATTAAATGTCTATCTACAAAGAATTGTTTGTAAGAACTTTCTGCAAGATTATGTTTTACATCAAATGCAAATATAGCCATGAAGAGATGCGGGGGCTGTAAGCTCATGTTGGGGCAGTTAAGTTGTCAAGCAAAAGAACTCTGATCTTTAATCTTGCATATCAGGACCATGGAGAATATCATGCTGAGAAGCTGTCCAAAAAAAATTCAACAAATAAAGTTAAATCATTGCTCAAAAGCAGTTATTCAGTTATTCCATACCCGGAGGAGTACTCCCTTATATAAGTCATATGGTTTTTGCATCGTTTCGGTCTGAAAATGGGTATAGACTTTGTCCATTTTTGTCTGGAATCAGCTATGGTTTTCGGGGGAACTACGCAAGTGTATTAATGTACTTGTCATTTCAGTTCCAAAGGAATGAGAAAGAAAGAGTAATATGCGAATCTGAATTTGATTCTGACAAATCTTTTTGTTGGAGTTCTTATCTTAAACCTAATGACATAATTTCTGCCTGTTCCAGATCTGAAAACAGGTACGGATTGTAGAGGCCAGCTCTGAAAACGGCTGCCTGTGAAAAGAAAGTCATTTTACAGCTTGCCATTTAGGCAAGCTGTAGCTAGCATGTACTGGCCCAAAATTCATTTCAACCAGCCCCCAAAACGTTTTGATGAGAAGGATTGACTACACAGTTCTTATGTAATTTGAATTCCTCAAAAACCTTCATTTGCCCGTTGGCAAGTTAAGAACAAAATTCACTAGCCTGATAGGAAAATCCACTAGTCCCGGGCTACTGGACACTACTTTTCGTTGCATGCTGAAATGGTTGTGGAGAATAGCCTTTTTTGGTCAGAAATAGGGTCAGGATTCGGAAAACCAAGTGGCACAGCCCCACCAAGAATCCCCAGGAGTACCCCCCGCCCCCACAACAAAGATTCCACAACAAGAGGAGAACAGGGAAGGGAAGTGTGCCAAAACCATTTGGCCAGAATTGTAGGTATGACTGACAAAGAAGGAGACCTTTAATTTCTCAGATCAAAGAATACTGGAGCCTGGATATAATAAAAAACAAAGGGACTGGTAAAGTATGCTTGCTACAATGAGGGTTTCTAATACATTGAGGGTCTCTTTTCCATGTAATATTATTACATATTAACCATAGTTACTGGAAAGTAGAGTATTGCTTTTGTATACAGAGGACTTAATTCGCTGTAAAGAGGTTTGTTATATTGAGGTTCCACCCTGTATAGCAAAGCAAAACCAATATTGAAAGGAATGACAAAATAAGAATCTGGTACTAAAATGTTCCAGATTTGTCAAGAATCGCGACAAATCTTCTCAGTGTAAACCTAGCTTGACTTTTAACACAAAAGAAATCAGTCATTTCTTGCACAATATTATTATTGTCAGGGTATTCATAATTTCTTAAAATAATCTAGTAGCAGGAGAAAGGTGTACAGGAGAATATTTTGAAAGAGGCTCCACGTCTAATAGAAAGTAGCCGTAAGCTACCTAATGTTTGCCAGAGAATTCTGCATAGTAAATGGCAAATTCTCCGATCCCCAAGGTCTAATGAACACCCTGATAGTGCACTACATTGAGGTGAAATTGTATACAAACCTGAATGACAGCCACTGCAACTCCAATTCCACCAATGATCATCAAGTTGTCTTGCAGTAATTTCAGCGTCTTTTGGTAGCAACCCTAAAAATGATTAAAAGACAAAAATGTTCCAACATAATATTGTAATATTTTGTTTATTTATAGATAAGCATAAAAATTATTAACAAACTTCATCCCACCCAAAAAGGAAATACAGGTGATATGACTTAGTGTCCCTTGTAGAATCAGACACTATGTAGAATCTATGCAAATGCTATGTCACAAAGCTATGCAAAACCTATGTTAATCAGTCATACATTGCTTTAACCAGATCCTATGTTGTTTCTATGCCAGGACTATGTTTTTGTATCGAAAATGCTATGTTTTCGCTAGTCAAACGGAACCTACTTAAAAGCTATGCAGTTTTTAAAGGTAGGAATAAAGGAAGAAATGACATAGTTTCCACATAGCCTATACATACAGTTTACTTAGCTTGTGGAAAGAGATTTTAGACTTCATAGTCAACCTCATACAAAAATCATAGAAAATAAATAGCCTTCACATAGGACTGAAATAGAGTTTACATAGTAAAATGGAACAGGGAACAGTTGATTAAATAGCTTTTGAATAGGGTTTGCTTAGAATTTAGATAGCCTAGAAATAGAAAAAACATATGAAAAACATAGCCTTTTTAAAGGTGACATATACTTTGCATAGCATTAAAATAGGGAAAACACAGAACAAATAGTCTTTGCATAGGTTTGAAATAGGATTTTAATAGTATTTGAATAGGTAAAACATATCACATACACAAGCTTTAAGTAGAGTTCAAACAGAAATTACATAGAATTGACATAGTCTCTTATGTATGTAGGTTTCGATTTGCTTGCAAATCTGGCAAATGTAGTGTTTAAAATACGTTCGTAAAAATCGCCAAAATAGTAAAAATAGTATAAACATATGAATTAGAATACCTTTTACATTGGTAAGAAATAGGTTTTGAAACGAAAAATTGAAAAACTATGGCAATATAATACCACGAACACTAATAGTAACACAAATGCAGTATTTTCATGGAGGTTTCAGAATCGAAACCCCAAGTTTAAGTTTGCTTATCGTGTAGACTTTTTGCTGATGTCGTGCTCTTCAGTGCCATACAGTTTCCTTTTGACTGCAACGAATAAGTATCTGCAAACAGAAAAGTGGAGATTTTAAGGCAAATGAACATAAAAACAACCTGACGTTTTAGAATTGAAACGAAGGAGTATGAAAGCGTGATCGACCGATCCTTGTTCAGATACGCGAAAGGGGAAGACAACACAGGCAAATCGAAACTTAATTGAGAAAAACATCACTTACCAACGTTAGGAATACTTTTTGTTGAACCTGGCAGGGAAAAGACTGGAAATTGAAGTAAAAAGAAGCGTCTTCTTGTAAAAACGCACGCTTTATACAGCTCGTCTTCTTTGACTTGAAAGCGCCCGCGTGGAAACAGACAATTTTCACACCTTTTCATTGGTTGAAAAGGCCCACGTGACGATAAAACGCAAAATACGCATGTGTTGAACTCACGGGCTTCCCTGGGAACTAGTGGAAACAAAATGGCTGACAAACATCCACCGAGGCAGGTAGCGTTTCGCAGTTTTGACCATGCAGTTATATTCAGGAGACGTCCACAATCAAGACGAAGGATCGACCCCAATGTAAAAGAAGAAAATGATGCATGGAAGTATCATTTCAAGTGAAGAAACTCTAGGGAAAAGCTAGAAAGGAAAGTTAAGACAGGGATGATGCATGTAGCGATTCAATGCTTAACAAAAATCTTCTCACTAAGAAACCATCTGCAACCACAAAAAAAAATTATAGTACATGATTTTGCTTTTTACTTTGGAAGTATGCTTACCCTTCTGTAAGCGCTACCATCAACATGCCTAGTCACTTAAAAGCTATGTTGGAATATCACATAGGAAACGCATAGACTACATGTATTTTTCATATGAGTGACATAGGAAAAAATGTGTTTATGTAAAAGCTATGTAGCCTTTATCTCATGATAAAGCTAAATGAAACTGTCACATAGTGAATACAGAGGCTGCAAATATGTTTCATCACATAGCATAGAATATACATAGCACTATGTAAAAGCTATAAATAAGAAACTTGTTCGAAATAAAAGTGAAGATCGAAATGCTATGTAAAAGCTATTTTACTTTGACGCATAGTGAATACATAGGATGCTAATCGGAAGGAAAAGCAGAACTTTCTATTGCATAGTAAATACATAGCTATGTCAAGACTATGAAAAGATTTTGAATAGTATTTGCATAGGTATTCAAAAGCTATGTGCTTTTCAAATAGCCTAAACATAGTTTCAACATAGATTTTGCATACTTTGGACTATGTTGTTTGGTGTGTTACATAGTTAATACATAGGCAGTAGTGAACATAACATAGCTGAAACATAGTCCAACATAGTAAACAAATAGCATGAGCATAGGTTTTGCATATGTCTGGTTCTACAAGGGGTGTTTCTTGGTTGATTAAATGTCCCAGGGGGTATTCTGCAGTTAAAGTGACAGGTATGATCAGAAGGGGGCCAAATTCAAAACCCCCCAAAATCCCTAGGGCTTCCAATGAAACCCCCTGAAAAACCCTAGACCAAAGAAAAAGTAACCTCCGCAAAACCCCATGTCGATTTCCCAGTCCTTAAAAAAGTTTCTTGAAGGAGTCAAAAAGATCTTACTATTTCATGCAGAGTCTTTCTCAAGAACAACTAGCTCTTAAGGCTTACTTCAGTGTAAATGTTATCTTCTGAAAATTTTTTTCCACATCCTGATTTCATTTCCTTACAGCAACTGTCAGGAACAATGCTATGGCTTCCATTGGCGAAGGGAGTTGTTCGCCAGTCTTTATAACCATTAACTCCACAACATTTCTCCTGTTGCAGAAAATCAAAATATAATATTAACCTTTCCATTGAAAAGAACTTACATTTTGAACACAGTATAATTATAACAGAATCCTATGGAAAGTTTGAGCCAAATCAAGTGTATTTAGAGCCAAATCTCACTTAAGGTCACCACTACAAGACGGACACCTTGCTAAAAGGGACACCTAGAGTTGGTCCCTGTCCTTCGTTACTCCTTTTAGTTGACTCTCTTTAAGACGGACATCTCTCTAAGACGGGCACAGAGTGCTGGTGTCAAAGGTGTATACCAATAATTGGTATTGAATATAAGTTCCTGACTACAACCACACTTTTGACAAAAAATATTGCCAAATCTTGGTGACTGGACATAGCCTGGGAATTTATGCACAGATACTTTATAAGCACCAGTGTTCAGGGCTGTCAAAACGTTTTTAAGTAGCAGGCCAATAATGAAAAGTAGGTGGCTTTAATGGAACTTGCACCAAAGGCACGAGTTCTTGAGGGCAGAGGCATCTAGGGATATTTTGAAGTTTAGAGTCTCGGAAATGGCGTTTCCAGGGGTTTTGAAGAGGTATTTTCCGCTGCAGACGCCATGTTATTTTGTCAGAAAACACGCAAGACTGGGAACAAAGCCATCGAAATGTCCCAGGTGTTCCACGACATCGCATGGTTCAAATGTTTCACAGATATAAACCTGTTTAAATAAGGGTTCAATGTCATTCAAAACCGGGAAACATATGCGTTATTTGATGGTGCCTATTTTTTGTCAGCAGTTATGGTAGAAGGAGATGGAAGAAGCCGGCTAAGGATGGCTAACTAGCCGGGAGTTTTGGCTGGCTACCGCGGCCCTTATTAACAGCCCTGAGTGTTGTTAACTCTTTCATGGTCGGACAAAAACGAAATTCTGAACTCCACTTTCCTGTTCTCATGCTCAAAACTAAAGGATATACCATTCTCAAAGCAAATACAGTCACACCCCATTAATACTGGCACTGTGGGGACCATAGAAATTGTCCGTATTAAATTAATGGGGTGTCAGTATTAGGCAGGTTGCATATTTTAGAGAAAATATATTTAAGCCACTTTCTGTCCCCAGTGATGAAGCAAACTGTCCGCAATGATGAGGTGTCCACATTAAGTGGGTGTCCGTAAAGCGTGGTTTGACTGTACAAGACTAATAGCACAGTAAACTAAGCATTGGGGTTAAAGGAGCTGTGTCACAAAATTCAGCCAAATTAGGAAATTACAAAATGCCCGTTAAATTAAGAGAAACAGAGAAATAACCGCTTAAAACTCTATAGGAAGGTTAAAATATAATAACATAACAGAAACAACAGATGCCTCGGATGGGCAAAACTGAAGAATATTGAAACGGATTGAAATTAGGGTTTTTGAAAACTGTTCAGCCTAACAGTTTTTCAAAGTTGATCCCTGCTGCTTGCAAGTTTAATGCTCAGGAGACATATTTGTTTGTCTTGAATCTCTGATTTTGTCATTTACATGTAATTTCTTTGCTTACTTTAAGTTCCATAGCGATTGAGGGAGAGTAATATTGGCAAAAATTAAACAAAATGAACTGGACTACTGGGAGACAGCCCCTTTAATATTGGCTTCAGGAACAATGAAAGGAAACAGTGCAACTTTGCACCAAGTAATATCACTTTATACATAATGATGGGAATATTAAATGCAGTCCTAAATCTATTATACTAGAATATTATTCTGTTCTACTTTCTGCAAGAGTCAACTTTAATACAAAATCTTTACAAAGATAAGTAAATACCAATGCAATAATACTGTACTTTTTCCTGCAGCAAATCAAAAGCTTTGGTCACTCCATCCTTGCCGTCCTCTCCGTACTGACCCAGAGCGTTGTCCAGATCTTTCTTTAACTCTGTTTTGACCTGTAAATTGAAAATGGAATCAAAGCTGTTCAACACTTCTACTACTGACCATAACAGAACCACAGCTAGGAAAGTATAAAAGCATTTTTTATTAGTGTGTCTTATATATATATTTCTCAAACACATTCATAATTCATAAAGAAAATACAAAGGAAATTTAAACATTTAATAAGTGTTTGGAAATCAGATGAAAAACTTTTCATTTTTGTATCATTAATTTCTCCTTCTAAAATCATTTTGTTTGAGAAGTAATATCAAGCATTCGACACAGTGTTTCATCACCAGATTAAACAACTTGAAGTTTGTCTCTTGGCATTTCAACTGGTGATGAAACACTGCATCTCATGCTTGAAATATTCCTATATATATAAATAACATGATAAAAGTGAGGGAAATGAAAATACAGTAAAACCACCGTAACTCTAACTCTGAAGGAAAACGAAGAACAGTTCGACTTAGCAGGGAATTCAAGTTATAGGGGTAAATTTCTGTGAAATTGTGATCAAGGGAAGGGAAATTTAGTTCGAGTTAGCAGGGAATTCGAGTTGTCGAGGTTCTACTTTAGTATAAATACTAATCTACTATAATCATAATTATTTACATAATTTTAAATCTCAACTTGATCAGTGAATGTAAGAAAATGAAAATGGAATAGACCACATGATGATGAATTGAATTTCTATGATGAAACAGACCACGCTAGCAGGTGTGTAAAGCTGGTGCTACACACTTGGCCCAGTAGTTCAAATAATGTACGGTTTATCAAGAACTATCCACTGGATACATGTAAATCTCTACCTTGTAGATAATGCGACAATGAGAAAAGGTAAAAGGTAGAGAGTCCTTATTTTAAGTTGGTAGCTTCAAAATAGTTATCTGACTAACAAACCTGAGGTTGATGGTGTGCTCCTCCGCCCCCCCCCCCCCCCCCCCCACCCTCCCTCCATCAGTGTTCTGTTTTAAGGGTATTTAAAGCTACACAGAAAGGAAAGAAGTCGAAACAAGGATTTGTGGTCACACCTAGGAACCAAACTTGGGACCTACCACACAGAAGGCTGTGCACTAACCAACCGTGCTGATCTTCCCTCCTTGAAAAGTACTGGTTTGCATAATACATGTACTTTGCAACTGGATAATAATTTTATTAAATTTTCATGGATAGTGCTGTATCCAACTCTTGGTTAACCTGGGCCTGAGTGAAAGAGATTTCTAGTCTATAAATGCTGAAACAAAAAGAAACCTCCAGGATTACTACACTGTTCTACCAGAATATTGATTACCCAGGGTTGTCAGAAAGTTTTGAAGTACATAGTTGTCAAAGTAAGCGGCCAGTCCAGGGATATTTTATTTAAAAAACGCCATCCGTAAAAAATGTCAAGCAGAGTAACCAGTTGATACCAACCAAGTAGGTGGCGATTTTCGCCAGCAGTCAGCTACTTTTGACAACCCAGATTACTCATTTTATTCACCACGCTCTAGTTTTTCAAAAGCTGCACAGCACTTTAATTTTTTAGGACACATCTAAACAAGTTAGTGCAAGATTTTTCTTCTTACCTGATCACGATATACATAACCCAGAACTGTTCCTGCCACTTCCAAACCAAACACCAGCAACATCAGTGCAAAGAACTGCAGAGAGAGGGAAAAAAACACACACACACATTTAACCTCCAGGTATAAAGACTGAAGTTTATTCTGCTAGGGAAACTGAGAATTTCTATCATTCAATACGTTAATATGTATAAAATTTAATCAATAATAGTAACAAATATTTCACTGATCAAAAGCCGAATTATTTCAATGACTTTTAATTATTAAAAATCATTGAATTCAGCTTTTGTATCATCTGAAGAATTACACATGTATGAAGATCTTGGAGAACGTTATCTGCCAAGCTCGTAACACCCTTTGAGATCTCCATAATTCTTCAGATGAAACGAAAGCCGCATTCAATAATATTGTTTTATTATTCATTTAAAATAATTCCTAGTTTAAAAACAACCTAAAACATTCCTACCTCCATTGACAAGTTTAGTAGATAAAGGGTTGTTCAGGTCTGCAATATTATTATATTATTATTACAAATATTATTATATTATTGTCCTAATCATAACTATAACAAAATTGTCAAATCTGATTGGCTATCAACTGCCCTGATTTCAGCCTTAATTGGACAGTTTAATAGGACAGTACGCGTCATGCCTAAGTAATTGGACAGTATGCACCATCATGCGCGCGCTTAAGGTATCTGCACCGGCAAATTTTCAACATTTTATTTTGCTCTCAAAATCTTTCTACAGTAAGTTCAGATGATGTAATATGCATATCTGGTGTTCTTTTTTGAATATACCTTCCCATTTAAGAGAAAATCTACTCAAAAGTTGACTGATTTACCGGAAGTTAAAGAAACTTTTTCATTTCCGTTACTAAGAAAAAGAACGGCAGTAGCGCAATTTGACTCCTCTTTTCGGCATCAAGTTCTATTGATGCGTTGAACAAAATCTATTCACTGCTTGGATTCATTGACAAACTACAGCGGCTGTATGTCCAACTTGATTTTTCTTGCTTCTGTTAAAGCTGTGATGACTAATATTACTTTCTACTTGTCAATATTTGTTATGTTCTTGAAATATACTCCGTTTTCCAGGGCTAATTATTGTTTTAAATTTACATGACATCGGTGTGTCTTCTCACCTGATATATTCTGACAATTTTGCTGGGAGAATAAAACGTTTTCTTGGCCCCTAATCCTCTGGTCTGTTTTTCTACCAATTTCTTTCACTTTACAGAAGCAATTCTTTTCATTTTTGAATAAAACTCTTCTTCAATCTTCATACTTCGGCGCGCTTCACTGCATTATAGCTGACACTGAGTAACGCATCTTCCGGAAATGCGTCACACCTAGCAACTGGTCACGTATCAAAATCCAAGGGGGCTATAGAGAGGTCATTTGGCATTTTCTTAGGCTTCCACGAGCATTTTACACAGCGGTGATTCAAAATGGCGGGCAAGAAGGTCTGTGATGGTAGTATCGAGCAAAAACAGTTGATTTTGAGAAGAAAATAAGCTTTTTTACACTGGAAAAGCGTTAATTACCGCGTGACCGATTTACCTTGACTTACGGGAACCAGTTTTTTGGAGGAATGGATCATTATATCTTCGTGAAATTTGGCAAATACACAAAGAGCATGTTGATGAACAGATCTGTGTTTGACCAAAGAATGAAATCACCATACGGCTGAGTTACTGAAGTCCAAAAAGGGATCAAATTACAAAACAACAAATTGCCCTCTAGAGGGCGTATTTCTCGGAGCTGTGTCTTGGTCAAACACAGGATTGTTGCTTTTTACGTCCCTGTTTGTGTTGCATTTCATTTTTCCCACAAACTGTTGTGGTTTTTGTGAAATTTGAATTCTTCTCTTTCCATGCCACCCCCAGGGGGTAATTAAAATAACACCTTTAGAGTGATGTAGCCTTACAATTTTTTCACTAGTTTTGTTCCTTATGGACCAAAAAGCAATGTTATTGTCTAACATGTAGATAATACTCTTACATTGGATGTCAGTGTATCACCTAAAATGTGCAGAATTTGCCGGTGCAGATACCTTAAATGGCTTTTTTTTTCACTGCTAGCAAAACAAAATTTCGAATTTCTTGTGTTTTGATTTAAAAAATAGCCTATTATATCACAGATTTTGTTAAAGTTATGATTAATTGGTAACAGAACTTCGTGTCGTCCAATTCCGTCTGTAATCATACTCGTGATTAAACAAATCGGACTCCCGCTACGCGGTCGTCATGTTTTTCATATCAATAGCCTTGCACTTAGCCTTGCTTTGAAATAGAGGCTTGTAGCATAAAATAGATATAGCAAACTAACTGCAAGGGGTAGCTTATCCATTTGCAGGTGAAACCAGCATTCAGTCTAGGTTACCTTGCAGCTACAAGCTACAGTGTAACCGTTCTGTTCTTATAGGTTGATTTCTGGTGCAACCAAAGAAAGGAAACTTTACCTTCAATATATCCACCGTCTTGGGTAACACTAAACTTAATCACAAATATTATTTTTGATTCCTTCTTAATCGAAAAAAATACTGTGCGTATCAAGCAGGCAGAAAGTTACACTCTACATACCGTTCCAAGGAGGCATCTGTTTTCCTTGATAGCTCCACAGCAGCCAAAGAACGAAATAACAGCAATGATTGCACCAACTGCCATGATGATGATGGATCCTGTCACATACTTCACAGAGGATAGTTCTACATAGTCGCCAATGTTCAGATGGACATAGATCCCCACTCCAAGTAACCCAACACCACCCAGCTATGAAACAAGTAACATACTTTCTATTAATGTGGCTGAATGAAGTTAAGGCTATGTTAAACTCGAGACAATGCTGACCGGCAGCCTCTCATTTGTGATTTTTGGGGGCCCTTTGTAGCTTTGCAGGGGCATTTGGGCTTTTTGGCTGAGGTCAGTCCAATAAGTTCACATTGCTTTGTGCTTGTTAGTCTGTTTTGCTCCCTTCCCTGCTCTCCCTTTGGTTAGTATAGGGATTTCTAGGTTCCACTGGTTAGCAGTGTGACAGTGTCCAATGATTGCCACTCACAGGGTTGTCATTGTTACGCCTTGCTCTCGGCTTCGGTTCTCAGCTGCAACACATTTTCAGGCATCTCCCCTCACCCTCATCTTTGTTGATGAATTAAGTTATTTGCTAGATTAAGTTATTTGCTAGACCACATTGATATAATAACAATGTAGGTAGTGTAACACTAGGTTTACAGAGGAAAAGAAAGAGAACTTACAAAGAATATGAAGTTGAATACAAACAAGAGGAATTTGATGCATTTGGCTCCTCCTTCCACAGCCATGATTGGGTATCTGAAAGTGAAAAATACACATTTACATTGAACAATGTATTATGAACTGCTTCTGCATATTGTTGTTTTCTTAATCAATCTCATTATGAAATATTATGAATTAATAATGATAATAATAATGTAATAATAATAATAAAAATAATAAGTTAATAATAATAGGCAAGACTGCCTTATTAGGAACAGCACGAATCTTCCAACGGGTTCTTGAGTACCAAGGTTGCAGGACGTGGTTACCAGTTGAATAATGAGAGTATACATGTATACATGATAAGCTCTAGCATCGATGGTTCACAAGAAAATGTCCTTAGTTTAAATTACTGCTCCTTCAGTGAGGAAACGTTGAGATTTATTTGCTTTTGTCAACTCACCGTGAATGAGAAAGTTTTTTGTTGCTTCTTGCAAATGGTGTCAACAGTGGATACAATGTACTATCGAGGTGAGCATTGTTTATCTGTAGTGTTCTTTGACTTGTTAACTTGCTAACATGTACAATTTTCAAGGATATTTGCCTTCCTTTTTTTACCATAAATTAACTTCTATTTCTAGGCAAAATTTGACTTGCTAGGAAATCCCGAGTTCACAAAACAAATGACAAAGTGGCCTCGTTTTTCTCTGTAGTGGTAAACATTGTTTTGAGTGTATAAAAAGGCAGCTATAGTAAATCACTTCACAGTAAAATCACGCTGTTTAAACACCATGAAGTCTTTTCTCACCTTCAAAAACGTGAACACAGGAATATTCTTGTATGTTCAAAAAGACCTTACTCCGAAACTTTGGCAAAACATTAGCCTGCGTAGCAAGCGTTTCCTAGCGAGGTTCGTCAAGAAAACTGGGACAAGAGCAAAAAAAAATGAATGACGGGGGAGGGGGAGGGGAATGAAGGAACCGCTTGCCCGCAAACCCCACGATTTTGAAAAACTGCGTTCGCCCACGAACGCAGCTTCTGATTGGCGCGGTGCGGGTAGTGTTGATTACTTATCATTGGAAACATCAATCAAACCAGGTATGCTTTGTTTTCGTGCGTCACGGATCTGGTCTCATCTCATCTTGTGGTCGCAGATTACAAATGCTTTGGACTGATATTTATTTGAATCGTGTTTGTGCGAAGGTTTATGAGATCAGAGTCTTCAAACTATAATTGGAGATTGAGCGGTGGAAACTAGGGAAGGACAATTTATTGAGAATGATGTCGTGCAGATCTGACTGGAAAAAATGGACTGTTTTTTGGAGATAACATCAACATAAATCAGAACATCGGTACTCGACACTAGCTAAAGCCGCCATGGACAAGCGATTTGTCAGCTTTTTGAAATGAAAAGATTCTTTTTGTTTATTGGAAATTTATTGGCATCTATTGTAGAGAACTTTTCGACAAAGGCTGAAGAGCAGCCGCTCTGCAAAACTTATACCCGGCGGAGTGATTTGTTCCGGACAAATCATTTTTGACGTGTCGACAAGGTTTCAGACGAGATAAAGCCACACAATAAAAAACAAGAAATTCCGCAGCAATCAAGCAATCATTCATAAGTTTTAACTTTCTTTTATCGTAAATCTTTTTTATTACACTTCTTGCAATCGCCTGCAACGTGTTCTATTAGAGAACAAAGTAATTTTACAAATCAGGTAATCCAGGGGTAATCTGTTTGTTATGTTTCTATTTTGACGAGCTGTCAATTTACAAATGAACCGAACTGTGAAATATCAAGGGGCGTTTTCCAGAATTGTGGGGTTTGCGGGCAAGCGTTTCCTCTTCTCCCCTCCCCCTCCCCCTTCAACCTTTTTTTTGCTTCCGCTCTAACTTTCGCGCAATAACTCGATTGGAAACGCTTGCTACGCAGGCTAGCAAAACATCAAGTTCACGACAGTGATTTTGTTTTTCTTTGTATGCTTATTCACCACCTAACATGGGGAATATAACGTGTAGTAGAATCTCTTTTGGCATATGCACTTTTGCAATGGTTAATTTAGCTCTTAAAAGAAATGTGAGCTCTTGGGCTCAGAATGGCTTTTCCCCGGGAGAAGAGCCATCCGCTATTTCCTTTCTTTCGATCACAACATTCCGAATGCTTACATTCCAACGTGTGCGCCTCACAAACAATTCCAGCTGAGACTGTGCAGTACGGACTGGAAGGCACCTTTAAAAAAATGTATCAAAATATGCAGCATTCGTGTTTAACCAAAATCTGACCTTTCTTTTATTGATACTTGCTGAGGCCTTCTAGTTTTTTAAGTTTGTCTTAGTTAAGGTCTCGGTAAATTAAAATTTTAGTACATTGCTCGATTTCGTTTTTTGGGGATTTTTGGCATGAGTGGGTCCTAAATTATATTTTGACACAAAAAGAAAATCAGAAAGTGCTTTTTAACCCTTCTAAAATGAGCCTTTTCTGAGCTAACCAGCCAAGCGTGGACCTCGCCCTAAATCTTTAGAGCTGATTTTCTCTCACTCTATTTTAGACACAAAAATCAAAATTCTCCGACCTCCAGTCAGGACAGGTTGTAAGCTATCGCTTTGAAACTTTCAGATATGATGGATAATGATATAGACTCAAAAAGGGTGTGAGGAATTTTCCGATTTCCCTTTGTAACTCATTTTATGTCAGTTTCTTTGCGTAAACCGCGCTCGAGATTCGACTTTTTAGTTTGAAATGCAATAATTCCGCTAATACGAGACATTTTATGCAAATTTCCTCACACCCTTTTTTAGGTCTTTTATCTGTCAATCAGACGCAATAAAAAGGAAGTGAATATTTAACAACGTGAAAGGGCTGGAGCTTCAGCGCCTTTTGAAATTCGATGAAATAAAATCTTTTATAAGGTAATTTAGTCTTTTAGCTTTAATTTGATATATAACTTGTCTTTGTAGCGAAAATACTCGCGCGACTAGAATTTTTTTCTGTGGGCACCTCGTTTTCCTTTACCAAGACCTTAAGAGTTAGGATATCATCAGTTGAATTCATAGAGATAAGGACATAACTATCGTGAGGTTAAATTCTGCCTACTTTATAGACAGTTTATGATGGACAAGCAAAGTGTCTGTCTCATAAGGGCCCATAACAACTCAACACTTTGAGTCAGAAGTTGATGCTCTCCTTGGAAGATGAATAATATTGTACCGTAGTGCATTAATTATTTATGCAATCCCTTTCAGTCTCACAGCATCTTTCTAATATTTTGATCAGTTCTAACAATTTGAATAATATATGGATTGAAACGAATCAAGACTACAACGGACTGAACGCAATCTAAGCATCCCAATATTCCTTCACTCACAGAAAGAAAAATAAAAGCTATAAATAGATATTACAATGTATGAAAGTAAAACATACGAGTGTCAGTATAAACTTCCGTTTATAAAATTCCGCACAGCACCTGCAACCGTAAAACTCGCATTTCCAACGCCTATATATATAAAAGGTCTTTAGTTGAAAGTGACTTTACGTGCGCTTAACCTGTCATATCTCAAGATCCATTTTAGATGCTTGTAGCGAAGCAAAATTTTCTAATAACTTGTCCTTGGTTGGTTATTAAAACAAAGTTAACAGTTTGTAGCTTACCTTATGCATATACCGTAGTCTTGCCTAAAGTGATGTCCCGATACGAGGGTTTTTATAATTTTTTGGTGAGTTTATCAACTCGTAAATGCTGGAAACGGTTCGATAAAAACCCAAGTTGACAACTTGGAAAACTGATCAATGTCTTGACAAGTAATGCCGAAATTAGCGAGATATTTTTCACTTAAACATGCACGCAGTGGTTTAGCAGGTGTCCGAGTATGGAACAGAATTGCTTATCTGCGCAGAGTAAAAACGTTTATCTAAATAGGAAGTTTAAAAAGATCATAATAACAAACACTAACGGTACCTTCTTTTTGAGAAAGAATCGAAGAAGCTTATGGAGATCTTTGACAGCAACAACAGCAGCTCGTCCGATATAATGTGGGAATCGTGGGAAACTGGGGTAGAGTTAAGGAATAGTCACGTGATGTGGATTGCGGGGGATTTGAAATCAACAATCGGCGGGCCGGGGGCCGGGGGCCGGGGGCCGGGGGCCGGGGGCCGGGGGACTGTACTCCTACAGAAGCCTTTCCGGGGAAGGGAGGCTCTGCTCAAAAAGAGGGTACTTTTTTAAGGCTTCCAGTATAGTCCCAGTACATAGTTGAAGTATATGAAAGAGTAGAGAAATCTTGGAGGGGCTTATTTTCGGAATTTTACAGTATGTATTTGCAGGAGCTCCTGGTATTTGCTCCCTTTCAGTTCTAGTCTCCTGGAAGCTGTTTTTTGTGTCATCACGCAGCTCAGATAACGGTCCCTTCGTACTATAAAGAGAAGACAGCAGCCTGCTCCTGGAAAAGACTACTTCAGCCCATAATGAATGACGTATGTGGTGAATACCCCCCATTCAAGGAGCTGCTGATAGCTCCAAATGGACAATCATTAAGTCTAGAATTCTGATTTAGAGTAGCTGAATCGTTGATATTTTAGTTTTTCTTTGCAGCAGCTTATGTACCCAAGGTTCCACAATTAATGGATAAACCCATACACAGCTTTTAAAAATATGGAAGTGCTAAGTACTGTATCCTGTCCCGTCACAAGGAAGTGAAAACGCGCACGAAACTGTAAAATGGAGTATTATATATTGACCACTTAAAACTTAGCTGAAACCCGACCTTCAAGAAACCGGAAGTGAAAAGCAAGAGTAAAAGAAAACAAAAACCCAAATGAGAACCCCTCATGGGTGGGGAGAATGAGTTACCAGGCCTTGTCCAGCCTTGTCACGTTTGGGCGCGCGACCAGTCGCGGGTGGAAACGCCGGGAATCGACGAGAAAGAAAGCTTCTTTTGGTCTTTTCTCTTAAGACACTTTCTGTTCTTTAGGAAAGACTTTTAGAAGCTTCCTTCTGTCGATCCCCAAAATTTGAGCCGTACTGCACGCGCGGAAAAGTTCTGATGCAAGCGTCCGAAGACGTTCGTGCGATCTATCATGGCGGTTTATATTGCATCATCCTCTGTGCCCCCGACTGCCGGTCATGTCTTGATATATAAACAGGATCGTGATTCATCATGTTTAATTACAATTCATTTACAACAACAGAAGAAGTCAGAGACACAGTATGGACATCTATGTGAAAGAAAAATTAATCAAGAAGAGGTCTTTTAATACAAGATTTGGAATCCTAACATATTTTCCGTGGCCTTTGAAAACAAAATTAGAATTTGCTGAAGCTTGTACCAGTGAATACGAGGGGAAGAACTTGCCTTATATACTCAAATTAAAAACAGTTTGGAAAGACGCTTTTATCAGCGAAAGTGCATCAAAAATCGAATATGCTGGGAGAAATGTTTGGAACAGTCTTGCAAGGAGCAGTTATTTGCTTGGGAGTTCCTTTCCTACTTAAGTTGTGCTTGAAATTGTTTGGTTCGTCGATCATCGGTGAGTTCGGCCTTGCCATTGTAATTATGAATTTTTTTGCTTTCGTAGGATATTAGTAAGAGAGACTCAGCAATTTTCCTGAGTAACAGTTCCCAAGTTGCATCATCTTTTTATGAATTTATTTTGTGGCCCATAATATTCAAAAAACGGATGGTTCATAGTACCTCAAAATCCTCTCTATTATTGTGAACTTTTTAGTCATTCATTTTTTGATAGCCTATACTACATAGCTTGTTTATTAGGCTTGTTTTTCCATTAAAGGGAGGATCTTTAACTTGGCTGCATTTTCACCAAAAGCTCCTAAAGGGCATTAGCCCTGATAAGGTTACTCTGATTGAAAACTTATGCACATATTTGTGTTTTTCTGTTGTATCCCAGCCAACAGGTTGCTTGCCTGTTTGAAATTTTGGGTGAGCCCCTTAGACGTTATACAGTCGAACCTGGTCAATACGGACACTAAGGGAACATGCCGTAGTGTGTGTATTAACCGGGTATCGGTATTAAGCAGGCTCTCAAAAAAAATGTCATGGACATATGCTCTATTGATGTGAAGATGGGAGAAGATGAGAATTTTTTTTTTAAATTTCTTAACAATTCATCCTAAAGAAACCCTATGATCTTTTATCATGGTATCAGACTTGACTTTCCTTTGAAGTCAGTGTTCTTTAACACAAAACATGACATTGGAATATGTGACTGTACTTTGTGCTGATGGTTTTAGTTTGTGACTTCGCCAAGAGGACCTAATATAAGACAGAACCTTTGAAAGGTCACTTGCCATTTCTGTTAGGCTTTTAGTAGTAAGATATTTGGTGATTGACACTTCCAGGGTGTTCCAAAATGTATTTCCATCTGTCCAGGACAGGTAGAAATTTAGTTTGGACTTGGAAACCTTTGACATGAGTTGTCTGTTTGACAAGCACATTTTTAATTAGAAAAAATTAATACAGAAACAGTTGATAATTGACTTCAAATTACAGTAGAATTAAAAATTATCTTATAGTCATAAAAGCAAGCTCCATACTTTACAAAATTGATGAGCTGAAATATTTCTTTTAACTTCATCATTCCACGACCATTTCATTTGTTTTTACAAGCTCTGTTTGGCTTTGGAACCGTGCCTTAGTAACTAGGCCTGTTGAGACGTAACTTAATTCAAGTTGATAATGTCGAATTGTTTTTGAGTTTCGGGTATCCAGCAAAACGTTTCGGACAAGAACTTGGGTTTCAGACAATCAAATTTAATATAGTGCTTGTCCAAAGGAGAAGTGGGTAAGAAAATTTTTCTCTCACTCTGCTCTGCTCAGGCCCAGGTTGTTCAAAAGCTGGATAGTGCTATCCACCGGATAAATCACTATCCAGCAGATACGTATTACAGGAAACAATAATTGCATTATCCGCTGGATAGTGATTTATTCGCTGGATGGGGCTATCCAATGTTTGAACAACTGGGGCCAGGTGAATAGTGTCAATAACATGGGGTTGATGATCTATGGGAGTTAGTGACTCAGGACACTGAAAAGTGTCCATATTAACAGGTGTTGATATAATTTGCATGAAGAATGAAATATATTCACAACACCTACAATTGAAATTAACCTTTTCTCCTGTGATCTTTTATGCAGGGTTTTTTAAGCCACACATCTGGAAATGTGCAGTGTCGTATAAAGTTCCCCCAGAGAAAGAACCTGAGGATCAGGTTGAAACAAAACATGTTTTAAGAACTGATATAGTTGGATGTATCAAACTAGAAAGAGACAACACTTTGTTGGCAGCATTGATCCAAGGATATTGTGGACTTGTTTCAGACCAGACCTGCAATACACAGTATATGTTGAAAGGCAGTTCCAGGGACATAACTGAGACGGAGAAACTACAGGTATTAAATAGTGCATCACTACTACTGCACAATGCAAAAAATATTCGCTTGGGAACTATGACTTTATTTCCATATAACAAGCTACTAAGACTCTACCATCACTTCAAACAAGACTCTGTCATTTCTGCAGAGATGCGTGAGAAGTATTGTTGGAAATTCAAAAGTACGTCATGTTGTATATTGGAGGATACACAACTTGAAAACTGTGAAATTATGATAGAGAAGGATTTTATGGTACATGAATTTGAGAACCTTCCCTCTCAGAGGGAAGTGTCTGATATGAATGGACTTGTGTCTGTGAGAGACTGTGTTTACAATCAAAAGGGACAACTTGTTTGTATGTTTATTTGTTTTGATACTGTTTACTCAGATAGTTCAAGTGAAGTTTCTTCAAGTAGTTCTTATCATGATTCTTGGGATTCAGATTATGATAGCGAAGAGTTTATTGTCTTTGATGGTTCTTGCACAGATAAGAATGATCATTATGGAAGCCTTGATTTTGTGTGTGAGGAAGGCGATATGTGCCAAGAAACCTGCACCCCATCACTGCCCTTGAACTCTAATTTGTACTGTGAAGTGTCATTGATGAAGTCACTTGACAGTAAACTGGATTCATTTTTCGAGGAAATTTTACGTCCAAATTTCAGTCATAGCTATGATGAGCACATCATAGACAGGAATAGTCGTAAGCATGCACAACATGAAAGCAATAAAGACTTAACATCTACAAACTCAAGTAGCAAGACCATCTCTAAACAAAAACTGAAAAAGAAGGTTCATTTTAAGCCAGACAATGAACTTACGACTGTTCATCCAATGTTTGTCTGGAACTTTGCTTACAAACAAGCACGCAAAGGAACGTGGGAGGCTGATGCCTTAGACAGGCTCCGTTTTCAGAAGCGTGTTAAGGAACTTGATCAAATTTTAACTCCTGTTTTGCTGGCAAAATGGAAGAAGCTTGTTAAACCTTGAGTATGATTTTAGAAAATAATAAATATAATAGCATGTATTAGGTAGGTTTTACTCTATTAATTTAGGAATTTTTAAAGTTATGGTATCAGCTACATCTCTGTGAGATGAAAAAGCCATTGAGTGAATTTTTCAGAATTACCATACTTGGTCAGGCACCATTGTTTTGGAGATATTATTGCACTGGTGGTCTGTTCGTGTGCTATGTTCCATGGACTTAAGTCTGGTTTCTTTTGCCCCCATTGAAGAGTGATAAGGATATGGATATGAAAAGGATATGAAAAATTGAGGGGAGCCTAGTGCTCTGAACCTGTAAAATCTAGGGTACCCAGCGTATGATCTATATGAAAAAACTAAGATTTTTTCCCAGATTTTCTTGATGCACAGGAGCAAAAGTTAGGCACCAGGGGCCACTGCTGCTGCTAGAGCACAGCCTTCTATTATAATTTGATAATAAGCAGTAAATTAATAATGCATAAGGTCAGAAACAAACTAAAATGCTCTTTTGCTGTTATGTTCCTTTTGTTGTCTATGAAGTGAAGTACCCAGGGTAGTGTGAACAGAAGCCAGGGAAAATCCCTGGCTTGTAGTCGTTAGTGAAAAGCCCCGTAAGAATAATGGTATATTTAAAAGTGATGACTTTGACTCAGGGTTTTTTCGTAGCATCCATAGAAGTGAGTTACACTTAAATTGGTTTGTCAAGTGTCTGGACTTAATGTTTTGCTCACAGCCTTGTGTGGTAAACAGACTACAGTAGTAACACAGTCTTATCAACTTTAAAATGAATACATATTTTTATAAGAAAATAATTCACTCATACATTCCTAGTCATTTTTTTGGCATTTGACATTCGTAATAATTATTATATTGGTGCTGAAATTTTGGTTAATTTATTAATTTCATAGTGATATTATAGATGTGGCCAATAGCAACAGCTAGTCATGCATTCCTTAATAAATCTGCTTCAACTAAAGCAAAAATTATTGTCTCTGTTACTGAATTAGTAAATATTATTTGTCAAGTCTCAGATAGCATGGACTTCATTCATGTATAGCAACTTTTTTTTTTCTTTATTTGTGTGAAAAATTGTACCACCATCTGGTACAATTGCTAATAATTTAGTTTCACACAATAAATACTAGATATGTCTGGAAGGTTTGCGTTACAAGTTGCCTTACATTGTATGAGAGAGTTGCATGCTGCGTGGTAGCCTGTTCCAGGCTCCGAGTGAGATAGTCGGGTCAGCTGAATTGAGAAAGTGTGAAACAAAAGTGGGAGGAAACTGGGGAGAGCAAGGGTGGCGACCTCTCACACCCTCACCATGAAACAAGCGGCAAAAAATTACATTTGCTCAGTCAAAACGTAGACCCCTCCAGAGCATAATCTACCTGTAAGAGAAAAAATTAATTGGAACAAGCAGCATTTTGGCACGAGGTAAAAGTTGTGTGTTGCGTACTCACCCCCTTTTTGCACTCCAAATTGCTCACGCTTGCATAAAGGATTAACACTGGGTGAAATACTCTCGTGAGAAATTTGAGAAAGATTCCAACTCGTTGACATTTCGACAGTTTGACAAATGAAATCTAATTATCTCAAACGTGCCAAAAGTGGGTGGAAGAGGGTGGTAAAAGAAATGATTACAGGCTCTCCCTTCCTTTTCCCTTTTTCCCGCCCTGCCAACTTTTTGCGTGCCTTTTACTTTCACGTCTTCCCCACTATCTGAGAGCCTGGAACAGGCTAGCTCCATGGGAACCTTTTAGGAGCAGATCTTTAAATTTTTCATTACAGGGGTTGAAACTTGTGCATACAGCTTAAACGTGTTAGTACAGCCAACAATTTCCTTTATGTGACTGATGCTTTGCTCTCTTAAATGTTAGTACCCTTGTTATTCGTTTTTGCAGGACCTGCTGTTTTAAAGCAGTTGGTTAATATTAAAAAAAAACAACTAGTCTAAGGGCTGTACTAAGGTTGGGCAAACCCTGCATAATGAATAATGATTATGGTACATAATAACAAAAAAATAATAAAAAATGAATTTCTTTTTAGCAGCATGACATACCCTTGATACCCTCATCACCCCTCACCAATTTCTTCATATAAATAATATTTTTGTGTGTGTGTTAAATGAAATGAAAGGTTCATGATATGATACAGCAATGTTTCGTTCTGAAAAAAAAATTCCTCACTTCTTGTTGCATGTTATTACTATTATATTAGCAACACTTTCAGGGGCCTGGTAATGAGCTCCTGACTCTACATGTATTGTCATTATCATCTCCATGCTCAAGGGACTGATAATAGACAGGAAACAATTAAGTGAAAAAAGCGGTACGGTGTCCTTTATTTGGGGACCCTTTAGACAACTCATCCTGCCTGAAAAATGATCCTTATGTAATATCTTCCAGTTTAAAAGTGACAAAATAGCAGATTCGCTTTCGGTAATTTGAGCAATCTAAAACACTCAAAAAGAGATCCAATCTGTAGGCGTAGCATACCAACACAATTACCAACACATACCATTCTTTCCACACCTTCCATCCACCTTCCACCCCATCATCTACGTCATCAGTTACCAGTGCCTCGCGCACATTTAGTACTCCGCATTTGGCGCGTACCATAAACAGTTCGAGATGTGACATTTGCTCACGTAATATGGCAGGCCTTTCGGTAGTAAATGTTTTTATAGCACTTTATGCACAACTCTGCTAATTAGACGTTCAATATCCTGAACCAATGATGTTCTTCAAGTGCGGTGGCGAGTTACATTCGGAAAACACGCTCAATATTCTTAATTTGTGCCAAGAGAAGGTCGAGATAGGATGTTGACTGCCGGCATGGGATTTGTGAAAATTCGGACCATCGCAGTTTTGCTCTCGCTATCTCTGAGTTCCTCGCTTGTGTTGTGGTGGATTACACCCGCAGATAATTCCATTAAAGGTAACGAACGCATTTTATAGTTATTTAGGTAGTTATTAGCAGTGATCCGCAGTGTTTTTTATCTTTCATAGTGACATGTTGAGCACGTCCCAACTCGATTTATGTTCGATTTGTTTGATTTGGGATTGAAATTATTGCCCACTGAAAAGCGAACTCGTGTTTTCCATTATTTTAGGAGTAAACACACGCTTGCTTTTATTTCTTATTACTTTCTTTTCAATTTACTTAAATACTCAATAATGAAAAAATTTAATTTTAATAACCTTTCTCCAACACACACCAATTTGTACAGCGTTCAGCCACGCTTGCGTCTTCGAAATATTTTAAGAAAAAGCGTCACCAAAGTCTTTAAAATTTGGAGCTTTTTTGAGTTTCAAGGTTTGAAATTTAATATTTCCTTAAGTCGTTATTGATAATTTGGCAGCTCTCTATACCAACTGATCCTTATCTTCTTTAGCTGTCACCCAAGATGACTTACTTCTAAAATTAAAACTTTCTTATGAGGTTAACAGCTGACATGAGTTTATCCGATACGGCAGCTAATCCCTATAGCCATCTGTACAAGAGCATGATTTAAAACTAATAGGTGGACTTCTTAAAATCATTGCTTTGTTATCCAATTTACACTTAAAGTACTTTCAAGATATTTCAGTGCTGCATAGCTTTTTCAAGGAATATTTTCTTTTTTTAGTTTTCAGTAGGAAGTTATGTGGGGCTTCAAAAAAGCCTTCAGGCAGTGATTTTCCCAATAATATTATTGTGGCTGTCTGGTCATTTCTTTTTGTTAAAGATAACAAGGGTATCATTTCTCTGGATCATATTTATGGTGATAAAAATGCAAAAATTGTTTTAGAATAGGCATGTGATATGATTTGGGGATAATTAAAAGGACTTTCCCAAGTTTAGATTTTATTGAAGAAGATTGTTCAATCGTTCTTTAGGCTAAACTGCATTAAACATGATGAAAGGCTTTTGAAAAATCCTCTTGGAAGTATTACTGTGTGAAATCCCAGAAGTACTTGCAGTTCTGTCTTAAAAATCCTCTCTCTCTCATTCAATATTAGTTTGAAAATTTAAACTTGGTATTCAATATGTCAGTTAATGATAAGATATCGGTAGCACAAAACAGTTCATTAAAAAAGATATATTTGATTATTTGGTGTTATTTATTCTGATGTACCAGCCATCCAGCTTATTAGCAAGATTCTGGATAAAAGATTGTGTTTTTATTTCCTTCAAACTCAATGAAAAATGTTAATTAAAGTTATTATTCACACTAAGCAATAATTGGTCTGGGAAGGTCGTGCATGTCATATAATCTTACTAGAGAGACAAACAGCTGTTGTTAGTAAGGGGGTATGTGCATTTCTCCAACATGCAGATAGTTTTATACTTTCTGGTTTATTTGTCACATTCTTTTAAGTTATATATCCTAGAATAAAACAATAGAATAGAATAGAATAATTTTTAAAAAAGTTGTGGTTCATTGTTAGAACGGGTCTGTTCTGTTTTTATAGTGATCCTTTGTTCCATGGAATAGCACCTCTTATAAGGAATTGAAAGAGAGAGTTCAGTTTGTTGTTATTTGCTCTATAGATTGTGTGTGCACATTAAATGAAGATTATTTTTTCCCTAAGTTAAGTATGAGTAAATAATCAAAAGAAAAATAACAGAGGTGAGTCCCTGCTGTGAGACTTAATGAGCCTTCCTGCTGAGTTATACTTCAGCATACCTTTATGTTTTTTAAAATAGCCCCAGTGATTATTCAACTCAAAGTAAACAAACTGCAAGAAATGTAGTCTGTGGTATGACTTCTTGTTTGTATTATTTGTCTTCTTAAAATTTGATTGAGCAGATAGCAAGGTATGCTCATAATGGTAAAAAAAATATATTAAACCTCTATATTTCCTAAGGAGTAGAAGAAAAAATAATGAAGAATGGTTAGATTAAAAATGGGTTATTTACACTGAGAATCATCAAGCAATTACAACAGCTTTAAATCTGGCTCATGGTCTGCACCCCCAAAGCTCAAGTCATATACTTTTCTTATTTCAAGCTGAAAGGAAGTCTATATCTAACAGTCCACATTCCTGCCACCAGAAAGGTGCAAAGAAACTCAGTGGAACTTGGGGTTGTCATTAAGTTCTGAGTCAGTTGTAGCAAAATGTAGAGACACCCATAACATCTCTGACACAAAAAACTTTAGCTTTCCACTTTGATCAACCCTAACAGGTGCTATGGGTTACAACACTTAATGACAGTTCTGGAACTTTCCAGCTTGTCCTTCAGGAAAGTTGTTTTAAGGGTATACTAACCCAAACAAGACAATTTTCACTAGCCCATATAATTAATAATATGTTGATCAATAATTCACTTCAAAACTAGAATCCAAATTTGCGCACTGGCAAGTCTGTGTTCTTCCCTCATTGGGTAACTGCCGGCTGACAGATGGCGAATGCTCTTTGTGGTAAAACTAGATAGACTGTCAGGCGACTGTTAACCAACAGTTGACTGTTGGCTGACAGTTGGCCAATTGTCGGTTGACTGTTGGTCGTCTGTCCGTTTAGGGAAGTTGTTGATTCAGTTTGCAAACAAGGAGAGTCTATTATGGCCTAGTTGTTGCTTGTTATTTTATCAATTTATTTTTTCCTAGACCAAATAATTTTTATAAAAAGGGGTAGTTAATCATGGTGATTGGCTTGCTACATAACGTGAAGGCGAAGTGTGACCTGTTGCGTCGAAAACATTATTTTCCTTGATGCAAGAGGTGAACGCTCCATTTTCTCTTCCTCAATAGTCTGCGGCATACTATATGACATTATAATAAACTTAACTGGAATAACCATATAGATTCCATTGGCAAGAGAGCCGGTAAGAAGTTATACTCTCTTAGGTTATTATTAAGGGCTGAAGTGGTCCAAGATAACATTCTTGAGGTTTATCTTAGTACAGTAAGACCTGTATTAGAATATTCGATCTCTGTGTGGCAGGCTATTCCGGACTATTTATTCCATGTAATCAAGGCAGTGCAAAAAAGGGGGCTTTGAGGATAATTTATCCTGACGCTTAGTCATACATGGAGGCCTTGCAAATAGCAAAGGTAGCAAAAATAAAGAAAAGAAGAGATGTCCTTTGTGTTAAGTACATGGATAAGATGAAGTTTAAAGACCGTCCTTTACACTTCTTATTCGCCAAGGCTACTCATTAATCAGCCCAAGTACAATCTAAGGAAGAATGCTGACAGATTAATAATAATAATAATTTACCAATTTATATAGCGCGTATTTACATATTCTGATCAATAGCGCTTTACAATTTGTAATTCACAGAGGGAGATCCTTCATTACCCAAAGCTGATGGAAGGCATGTTTTGCTTCAGAAATTTGGAAGTGTCCAGGCAGAAAATGCTGAGTTGAAAAGGCAACTTAAAGTGATTCAGAAGAGATTGCAAGATATATATGAAAGGGACAGTCAAGGTACTTTTTCATGTGTGAAAAATATGGTATTTCCACTCTTCTGTTTATGATTTAAAAATACGTTTTTCTTTTTCCTTTTTTTTTATAGTTGCAAATGAGAACAAGACTACATCATGTTTAACTGACTTAAGACCATACCGTTGTGAGGTAGGAATTTTTTTCATACGTGATATTTTGTAGAGAACAAATCCAGTAAATCTTATCTTAGTCAAGCATGAAGTTTTTTTCAGGTTAAAGCAGTTTTTACTGTAACTGCAACGATCACATCAACGTTCATATCGTCATCAGCAAAATGATTGATAATATGTAATCTAAGTCAAATCTTAGATATCCTAAAAGTTGCTGTCAATATTTTTTGGCCTTAAATGTTTTACCATATTTGTCTTCGTTTGTTTTGGCTTTATATTTTATTATTAAAATCCAAGCTTAAGTCAGCCAAAGAGAACAACTCATAGTGTGGTATGTTTATGTAGTAATCAATTTTTTGCATTATCTTGAAAAGAATATATTTCTAAAATACTCTTGCTTATAATCTTCTGTTTTTTCACTAAAAATTTATTTGCATGGGTAGTTTTGTAATCTGAAACATGTAAACATTTGTTATCAGGTGACAATTTTCAGGTGAGAAATTGGCCACTCACTATATTGCCTATTAATTAGTTAACTTCTACTTTTCAGCGGTTGTTGAGTAAAAAAGGTAGCACAAGAAATGACTGTAGCTTTGCAAAGGAACTAAAACATACACACTTTTTGGTTGCTATTCTTAAGGCTGGTTTTCACTAGTGACAAAGCTGGAGTCAGAATTGAAAATGGCGTCATAAGAGCAATTATGACCTTGTGAAAATAAAAAGTCAGAGTTGTAAGCAGAGTCATAAAAGTGATGGAATTGGAGCCAGAAGAATCGAAACGTTTCCATTTATTGACTCTGCTTATGACTGTGTCATTTACGATCTAGTGAAAACCGGATTGTCGGAGTCAGAAGTAGAAGTGGAAGGATTAACCAATCACAGAGTTCATTTCCACGCTTTGTGATTGGTTTAGTTCTTCCACTTCTCCTTGTGACTCTGGAAACCTCGATTGTAAGGGACAGATTACAACTCTGATTCCGACTCCATCGCTAGTGAAAACCAGCTTTTAAAGTCAAACATCATACCTCACACCTATGGAACCTAATACTAATGAGCAAGGATAATAGATTTTCAATATTAACATTGAATATTTTAGTTTGGCACATGTATGTGATGTTCGATGTTTTGCAGGTTATTCATATCGCAGTGGTTTGTGCTGGTCACAGTGCAAGCCGGCAAGTTGTCACACTGATAAAGTCTATTCTGTTTCATCGCCGTAATCCTCTGCACTTCCACTTCATCTCAGATGCCATTGCAGAGAAGATTTTAACTGTCCTCTTTAAAACGTGGGAAATAACAGCAGGCAAGGACATTTTGGAAAAGTATATTATGTACTGTAAGAACTTAAAATGGTGTTCAGGGTACATGTTTAGATTGCTGAGAGAAGGGAAGTTGGGTGATAACTTGAAGGGAGCACTTATTTTGTTGTTTTGATTTCATTCCCAGAAAGGCAGAAAAGTTTTTGTTTATAAACCCTTGATGACGCAGTAGAGCGGTTTTCACTTGACTGTCGAAAGGGATTGGTTTTGGTTTTGGTTTTACTACGCCCTTTGGTTGGCTAGTGTATTTACTTTGTTTTTGGTTTTACGACAGTCAAGTGAAAACCGCTCTAATATTATTGTTACTCTTAAGCACCAGAGAGGATGGAAGTTGCAACTGTTAATACAAACTGGAGTACATACTGAAAACTGGTTGTTAATTAAGTATATTGCAGAAATGAAAATAATAGTAGTTTCTTCAGTTTGCCTTTTGTTCATACTCATTTGTATTCATTGTTCTGGGCTGACCCAGTGTCCTTTTTCTTTACAGTTGACACTAGTTTTTACAGCACAGAAAAGTTAAAGGTATAATTTAAATATTTATAGCAGTATTGTTTAATAGAACTAAAACTTGCTTAAATCTAAAAACATGCCAATTTGAAAGGTCCAGCCACTTATTTTGCAGTCATTGTCATTCTGACATTGTGATGAGCATTAAATTGTGTGTTAAATTCAAGGGAGCAAGTATGAATTACAAAATCCATTTATACTGTTAGGTTTGAAGAACCACTCAGTAACTATCCAGAAAGATTGTACTGATCATTATTTGGATCTTTCAACTTACAGGAGAAAGTGTCTTGGATACCAAATAAACACTACTCTGGAATTTTTGGGTTAATGAAGTTGGTTCTCACTGAAGCAATTCCACAATCCTTGGACAAGGCAAGTTTTTGCATGTGGATGACAAAAAAAAATCAATAATGATACTTTAATGTTACTTTTAAAACATTTTCCCAGTTATATAAAGAAAAAATATTGTCTTACTAGGTTGAGGTGATTTCTTGCGCACTCAGCTGTATGGTTGAAATCTAATGCCATAATTTTATGGATGTATAGTTTGTAAAAATATTTAAAGCTTGTTTTATTAATTTTGTTTTTCCTGCAGTCCCAACACTTGCAGGTGGTTTTTGTTTCCAAATATTAAATTTTCTTGGAACGAGTTTGTATTGTGTTAATCACAGCACCATTTTTGATTTACTCTTGGTTTAAACTTAACTTTACAGGTAGTTGTTCTTGATACTGATGTTATTTTTGCATCTGATATTGCTGAATTGTGGAGGATTTTTGATCAGCTCACGGGTAAAAAGGTCAGCACTGATTTCTTGTTCAAAGTCACTGGTTTCGTGGTCAAGTATTTTGAAGTATTCATTTCTTTGTACGTTTCTATGCATCACAGAAAAAAGCTTGTTTACTACATTACAGGATGAGGGTGTTATCAGCCTCAGCAGATAATTCCCTCATCTATCTCCATTCAGATCATGCTCAGCCTCATTGAATTATTGTTATCATCTCATCATCTGTTAACCCTTCTTGTTTTTGTGCAGGCAATTGGTTTGGTTGAGAATCAAAGTGACTGGTACCTTGGAAAACTGTGGAGAAACCATAAACCTTGGCCTGCACTGGTGAGTTCTCACAAAACAGATCTTGTAGTGTAAAATGAAATTCAGTTGGTTTCATCCTAGTTGGATTCTTATCCCTGAAATGTAAAATCATATGATGTGAAACAGCATGTTCTTTTATTTAAAAAAAAGCCGAAAATGAACAAAACAAACAAACAAACAAATAAAATACAAGACTTCATACGGAAAAAAAAGCGTGAGTTTTAGCACAAAAGTACTAATTGATGACATGCCGGAGACGGGACTGCCATTTTATGTGGTCATCTGTACCATGCAAAGCTGTGGCAATTTTCAGGGCAAAGGCAGTACCTTCATCTTTCAGTTTAATATTCTTAAGACTCTGAGTTTTGGTCTGGCCATGGGTATGGGATATGTGATGTCGGCCTCTGCAATCATATGCTCTACTGTCTGAGATAGCCCTGCCACAGTTAAACAGTCTCAGTTTAAGTCTTAGATTCATGAGTAGATAAAAATAAGGCCTATAAGTGCTTTGTAATAATTATTGTGATGGAGGACTCAATCTGTACAGGTGTTGTAATGTTATGAGTTAAGATCTGCTTGTGCTTTAGGGCCGAGGGTTCAACACTGGTGTTATCCTACTGGACCTTTTAAAGTTGCGGCAGACTAAGTGGGCTAGCCTGTGGAGACTCACAGCTGAGAAAGAACTCATGAACATGCTGTCCACTGCACTGGCTGATCAAGTAAGCTGTTCATCACTTTGTTCCTCTTATACATTGCACAGTTGTTCTATAAAATCTGGCTTGTGGATTACAAAAGCAATCAAGGAATATCAGGTTAACCAGTGTGTAATCTGTTTTTAAAATCTTGTCATCTCAAGTATTTATCCATTGGTTGGCTTTGTACAATAAATTGTCTTCAATAGGCCATTTGCATGATAATGTCCTTTACTACCAGGGCTTGAAATAACGGCCGGTCAACGGACAATGTCCGGTCAGAATCGAGCATTGTCCGAGCAAATCTGTGGATGAACGGACATGTTGTCCGGTCATTTGGGCTTTCAAAGAAAATTCAATTTTGAGACAATCATGATGGAAATTTATTCAATCTTATCATGTTCCCAAAAAAGATATTAACTAGAGGGACTTTTGTTTGTGAAATTGATGACATTTCCTGTTGTCAGTCGCGACCGCAAATTGGCTACTGCTGTGCGTGTTGTAAAGTGCTCAAGATTGCACGCCCTGCTGCGCCGAAAATAACCCGCATAGCATCTGGTGCCAACAAGAGCGAAAAAAAGAAAGACCCAGAGTGACAGTATAATGAATTAGGCCACCCTCTTGCTCCAATAAAACTTCACAAATGTAACATTAAAATAAAAGGCTTTGAGTGTTAATGAAGTAAACATAAAAATAGAGTTTGTCTTTATTTTGCCCTGTCCGTAAATTTGTTGCGTGTTTATCACTAAACGACTAATTCACAAGGTTAACTCAACATTCATCACCCTGTTCTCTTTGAAATACATTATGTATAAGTTTTAACGCATTCAAATGCCAATGAATGCCCACTACCACGATTTTTTGTGCGAATGGCGATGTTACTTCGGCCAGCAGGTGGTGCCGAAGGATACAATTATTTTCATTGCGCAACGAAGGCTTTAAACAGAATGAATATGTCGGATTTCCAGTGTTCGAATGCAATTTTACACACATAGACGCTACGCATTCAACAAATCACTCTGAAGTCTAGATTTGCATTCAACCGAACGGTAGAGTAAACTTGTAAGTCAGGATTATATTACATAGTTGTATATTAATTTACATTCCTTTTAATAGCGTTTATTATCGTGTTAATTGAGAGATTGATTTATTGAACCAAACGATTTCACAAGTTCATTTGCCCGTTTGAAATTACTGTGGAAACAAAGCAGCATTTGCTAAAATGTAAATGTTGTACTATAAAGTTAAAGGTTACGTTTTGTTAGTGATTTGGTCAGGTTTCAACCAAACGTTAACGATGAGGTTGTGTCTTGCAATCCACGTGTCTGACTTACAATGTAACAGAACAAAGAGTAATAAAACTACAACTTCTAATTTTTTGCACACTCGATTTGTTTTGAGTAACTAGAGTTGCTGTTGCTGAAAATGATACAGATGATGTAACTTGCAAAATGGAGCCTCTATTGCAACTAGTTAAGATGGATTAAATTTGTCCGGCCAAAAATGCCTATGTCCGAGCAAAATCACGTTTGACCGGACAATGTGTCCGGCGCCTGCCCAATAGTTATTTCAAGCCCTGACTACTTAGACCAGGTGGTAGTAGTGGTAGTAGTGGTAGTGGTGGTAGTAGTGGTGGTAGTAGTAGTGGTAGTAGTGGTGGTAGTAGTGGTGGTAGTAGTGTTAGTTGTAGTGGTAGCAGTAGTAGTAGTGGTAGTAGTGGTGGTAGTAGTGGTGGTAGTAGTGGTAGTAGTGGTGGTAGTAGTAGTTGTACTTGTACTCACAATTGTACTAGTAGCAGCAGCAACATCAACAGCAACTTCCAAGTTCTGCTTTGCAAGCTAAGTTAGAGGCCTTATTGTTCACTTTTAAGTAGCATTTACAAAAGTGGAGATGATTTTTTTTTCTATACGGGACTTATCCCATGTTTTAAAATCCTGCTTAGTATACATGCCCTGTATCTCACAATTGTAGCTTAAGCACTGGCTTAAGATTGTGTCAAGAATCTGGATTAAGTCCATTAACTGCAGAAACATAGCTTTTTCTTTTAAGTGTTCTAATGCAAGGGTAAAGTTTCTCATTGGAGGTAAACCTGTACCTAAATAGTTGTATTGCTGAACAATTTCAATACCAAAAATAGCACTCTTAAAGAGACTTGCTGGCTTTCTAGACTCAAAGATACTTCTGAGTATCTACAAACAAACAATCCTCCCAGTGACGGATTATGGCTGCATCTTCGTCAGGAAGAAAGACTTTCCAAATTGCTGGTGCAAGTGACTGGAAACTGCAACTCACTCCCTACAGAACTTAGGAAAGCAACTAGTATAGGCTCTTTTAAATTTAATCTTTTTAAACAACTGCGAGACAGTGACATTAGTAATCATAAATGTACAGTGTAACTAGTTGGATTTTTTGTAGTGTTTTTAATAGTTTTTAGTGGTTCGTAATATTTTTTTAGTAGCTCTTAAATTAACGGTTTTTAGTAGTCTTATCTTAGCAGTTTTTAGTGTCTTTGAAATTTAATTTAGAACCACATTTTTATAAATTTTGTTTACTGGACATCTTGTGAAGAACAGCATTTTATAATGCTGATAGATATCTCCAGTATAAATAAAGCTTTTATTGTTTATTATTATTATTATTATTATTATTATTATTAATGTGTTTTCAAATAAATATGGCATGTGAAATTTTTCCTGTAACTTTTTTTTTGTGATAGTAGCGGCAGTAGTAGCAGTAGGAGGATGCGATTGTGCCAATGGCCTATTGAACCAACTTTTTTGTTAGGACTTACAGTAATTATAGTGATGGCAATTTTAAGATCACGCAATTCATATTCATATTCAATTGTTCATACAAGAGCTTTCCTGTTCAATACAGGATAATGGTATAATTATTTTGTATCATTGAAATTTTTTAGTTAAATATTTTGTAAATATACTCAAAAGAATACAATATATTTTTAGGACATATTTAATGCAGTGATAAAGAGTCATCCACATTTGGTATTCAAACTACCATGTACATGGAACGTACAACTTGGGGACAACACACGTAGTGCAGTATGTATAGACTTTTCTAGTTTACCCTTTGGCATCTGAACTGCATTATATCTGAAAAGTCACCTAAGAAGAGAGGATAAACAGTGAAGAGCTTTGTGCAAGAACATCTTGTGATATTTCCCTAATTTTTGATGTAAAAATTTTTATGTACCCCGTTTCTTTCTTCATATTAAGTGATATCTTTTTTCCTGCTTGTAGACATGTTACAAGGATGTTTCTGAACTGAAGGTAAAACATGTATCAGTAATGCTTTAGTTATTTGCTTTGATTTTGAGTGTACTTCATTGCAGTGGTTTCTACTGCTTTTATTTCTGTTGTGTCTCACAGTCTGGTATGTCAACAGAAATGAAGTTTTGAAGTCAAATTTAACATGCCTTATTCTAGAAAATTAACATTCAAAGGCAATAAAGACAATAGTGAGCAATAATTTATTTAACTTTGATTAAATACAGAGTTTATTTCTTCAGTAAACTCATCAACAATAGACGAGGATGGGTGTAGGTGTCTTAGAGGCTGGAGGTCAGAAGGTGGCTTAGATGCAAAAACTGCTTAATTCCACCTGGAATCACACCAACTTAATCCCTGTAAAGTCTTCAAACCCTTTCAACTTATACCTTAGCTTCCTCTGCAGAGTGTGAGCCACTACGATCAACACCACTGGCCAGTATTCTTTCAAGTTTAACTTTGCCTCAATTCCATTCACTCACATCTACCTATTCATGTTATTTGATTTGCTGCCCTTTGATGTTTTTAATTAAATTCTACTCTCGCTCTTAGGTTATCCACTGGAACTCACCCAAGAAGCTGTTGGTAAAGAACAAACATGGAGAGTTCTTTAGAAACCTTTACCTCACATTCTTGGAATATGATGGTAACTTCTTAAGGTAATAACAATGCACTGAAAATGTTATTGCTAGCAAAGCATACTGAGTGTAATGTTATCAATAAGGCATCAGTGATGGTGGAACAATGAAACACTAGAACAGTGATGGTGGAAAAGTGCACCATCACTGTTCAGCTGCTCCACTTTTCCACCGTCACTATTCCACCATTCCACCACATCTGTTCCACTCATCCACCATCACTGTTCCACTCTTCCACCATCTCTGTTCCACTGTTCCCCCTTCACTGTTCCACTGTTCCACCACCTCTGTTTCATTGTTCCACCATCATTCTTCTACTATTCCACCATCACTATTCCACTGTTCCACCATCATTGTTCCACTGTTCCACCATAACTAGATCTGTTCCACTGTTCCACCATCTCCGTTCCACTGTCCCACTATCACTATTCCTCTGGTCAACCATATCTGTTCCACTGTACCACCATCATTGTTCACTGTTCTACCACCTCTGTTCCACTGTTCCACCATAACTGTTCCTCTGTTCCCCTATCACTGTTCCACTGTTCCACCATCAATGTTCCACTGTTCCACCATCTCTTTTCCACTGTTCAACCACAACTGTTCCTCTGTTCCATAATCATTGTTTCACTGTTGCACTGTTCTACCATATCTGTTCCACTGTTCCACCGTCATTGTTCCACTAGTCCACCATCTCTGTTGCACTGTTACACCATAATTGTTCCTCTGTTCCACCATCACTGTTACACCATCATTGTTCCACTGGTCCACGATCTCTGTTCCAGAGTTCCACCATCTCTGTTCCACTAATCCACTATCACTGTTCCTCTGGTCCACCATATCTGTTCCACTCTTCCACCATCATTGTTCCACTGCTCTACCATCTTTGTTCCACTGTTCCACCATAACTGTTCCTCTGTTCCACTATCACTATTCCACTGTTCCACCATCATTGTTCCACTGTTCCACCATCATTGTTCCACTGTTCCACCATAACTGTTCCTCTGTTCAATAATCACTGTTGCACTGTTCCACCATCTCTGTCCCACTGTTCCACCATAACTGTTCCTCTGTACCACAATCTCTGTTGCACTGTTCCACCATATCTCTTCCACTGTTCCACCATCATTGTTCCACTGTTCCTCCATAACTGTTCCTCTGTTCCACCATCATTGTTCCACTCTTCCACCATCTCTGTTCCACTGTTCCACCATCTCTGTTCCTCTGTTCCACCATCATTGTTCCACTCTTCCACCATCTCTGTTCCTTTGTTCCACCATCATTGTTCCACTGTTCCACCATCTCTTTTCCACTGTTCCACTATATCTGTTCCACTGTTCCACCCTCGTTGTTCCACTGTTCAACCATCTCTTTTCCACTGTTCCACCATAACTGTTCCTCTGTTCCACCATCATTGTTGCACTATTTCACCATAACTGTTCAACTGTTCCACCATCACTGTTCCACTGTTCCACTATATCTGTTCCACTGTTCCACCATCATTGTTCCACTGTTCCACTGTTCCACCATCTCTTTTCCACTGTTCCACCATAACTGTTCCTCTGTTCCATAATCACTGTTGCACTGTTCCACCATCTCTGTTCTTCTGTTCCACCATCATTGTTCCACTGTTCCACCATCTCTTTTGCACTGTTCCACCATATCTGTTCCACTTTTCCACCATAATTTTCCACTGGTCCACCATAATTTTCCACTGGTCCACCGTCATTGTTCCACTGGTCCACCATCTCTGTTCCTCTGTTCCACTGTTCCATCATATCTGTTGTACTGTTCCACCATCATTGTTCCACTGTTCCACCATCTCTGTTCCACTGTTCCTCCATAACTGTTCCACTGTTCCATCATCTCTGTTCCACTGTTCCACCATATCTGTTCTACTGTTCCACCATATCTGTTCTACTGTTCCACCATCATTGTTCCACTGTTCCACCATCTCTGTTCCACTGTTCCTCGATAACTGTTCCACTGTTCCATCATCTCTGTTCCACTGTTCCACTATATCTGTTCCACTGTTCCACCCTCATTGTTCCACTGTTCCACCATATCTGTTCCACTGTTCCGCCATATCTGTTCCACTGTTCCTCTGTTCCTCCACAACTGTTCCACTGTTCCACCATCTCTGTTCCACTGTTCCACTATATCTGTTCCACTGTTCCACCCTCATTGTTCCACTGTTCAACCATCTCTTTTCCACTGTTCCACCATAACTGTTCCTTTGTTCCACCATCATTGTTGCACTTTTTCACCATAACTGTTCCACTGTTCCACTATATCTGTTCCACTGTTCCACCATCATTGTTCCACCATAGCTGTTCCTCTGTTCCACCATCATTGTTCCACTGTTCCCCCATATCTGTTCCACTGTTCCTCCATAACTGTTCCACTGTTCCACCATCTCTGTTCCACTGTTCCACTATATCTGTTCCACTGTTCCATCCTCATTGTTCCAGTGTTCAACCATCTCTTTTCCACTGTTCCACCATAACTGTTCCTCTGTTCCACCATCATTGTTGCACTGTTCCACCATAACTGTTCAACTGTTCTACCATCACTGTTCCACTGTTCCACTATATCTGTTCCAGTCTTCCACCATAACTGTTCCACTGTTCCACCGTCATTGTTCCACTGGTCCACCATCTCTGTTCCACTGTTCCACCATAATTTTTCCACTGTTCCACTATCACTGTTCCACTGTTCCACTGTTCCACCATATCTGTTCCAGTCTTCCACCATAACTGTTCCATTGTTCCACCATCATTGTCCCACTGGTCGACCATACCTTTTTTCACTGTTCTGCCATCTCTTTTCCACCGTTCCACCATAACTGTTCCTCTGTTCCACCATCATTGTTCCACTGTTTTACCATGACTGTTCCACTGTTCTGCCATCGTTGTTCCACTGTTCCGCCATAACTGTTCCACTGTTCCACTATCACTGTTCTTCTGTTCCACCATATCTGTTCCAGTGTTCCACCATAACTGTTCCATTGTTCCACCATTATTGTGCCACTGTTTCATCATCACTGTTTCACTGTTCCACCACCTCTGCTCTATTGTTCCCCATCATTCTTCTACTATTCCACTGTTCCACCATCATTGTTCCACTGCTCCACCATATCTGTTCCACTGTTCCACCATCATTGTTCCACTGTTCCTCCACATTATTGTTCCACTGTTCCTCCATCTCTGTTCCACTATCACTGTTCCTCTGGTCCACCCTATCTGTTCCACTGTTCTACCACCTCTGTTCCACTGTTCCACCGTAACTGTTCGTCTGTTCCACTATCAACATTCCACTGTTCCACTATCATTGTTCCACTGTTCCACTGTTCCACCATCTCTTTTCCACTGTTCCACCATCTCTGTTCTACTGTTTCTGCCATATCTGTTCTACTTTTCCACCATAACTGTTCCACTGTTCCACCATAATTTTTTCACTGGTCCACCATCTCTGTTCCACAGTTCCACTATATCTGTTCTTCCTTTCCACCATCATTGTTGCACTGTTCCACCGTAACTGTTCCTCTGTTCCACCGTAACTGTTCCTCTGTTCCACCATAACTGTTCCTCTGTTCCACCATCATTGTTCCACTGTTCTACCATATCTGTTCAACTGTTCCACCATCACTGTTCCTCTGTTCCACCATCATTGTTCCACTGTTCCACCATCTGTGTTCCTCTGGTCTATCATCTCTGTTCCTCTGTTCCACCATCATTGTTCCACTGTTTTACCATATCTGTTCCTCTGTTCCACCATATCTGTTCCTCTGTTCCACTCTTCCACCATCTCTGTTCCTCTGTTCCACAATCATTGGTCCATTGTTCCACCATATCTGTTCCTCTGTTCCACCATAACTGTTCCTCTCTTCCACCATCATTGTTCCACTTTTCCACCATATCTGTTCCTCTGTTCCACCATCTCTGTTCCTCTGTTCCACCATCATTGTTCCACTGTTTCACCATCTCTGTTTTTCTGTTCCACCATAATTTTTCCACTGGTCCACCATCTCTGTTCCACTGTTCCACATTTCCTCTATATCTGTTCCACTGTTCCACCATCATTGTTCCACTGGTCCACCGTCTCTGATGTCCTGTTCCACTATAATTATTCCTCTGTTCCACCATCACTGTTCCATATCAGTTCCACTGTTTCTCCATCTCTTTTTTTCACTGTTCCACACTATCTCTGTTCCTCTGTTTCAGCATCACCGTTCCAGTGTTCCACCATCATTGTTCCACTGTTCCACCATCTTTGTTCCACGGTTCCTCCATATCTGTTCCACCGTTTCACCATCATTGTTCCACTGTTGCACCATCTCTGTTCTACTGTTCCACCATAACTGTTCCTCTGTTCCACTATCACTGTTCCAGTGTTATGCCATATCTGTTTTACCATTATTGTTCCACTGTGTCACCGTCATTGTTGCACTGTTCCCCATCTCAGTTCTACTTTTCCACAATCTCTGTTCCACTGTTCCACCAACTCTGCCAATACAGCGAGGGGTTCCATTTTGAAAGTAAGAAAATAACGTTCATTGTTATTGTTAGCTCTAATTTGTGTCTGCTTTTGTTATATATTCACTTGATACATTTCAGTTCGTGGAAACAAAGGAAACTATATGTATTGATGATGATGATGATGATGATCATCATCATCATCATTGTGTTTACTACTAATTTGTGACAAAATATTTCATCTTTTTAGGCGATGGATATTTCCCTGTAATGACGCTGACAACACTATTAACAAAGCTACACAGGAGGTCCAAACTCAGCAGACTCTTTTTGAAAAGGTATTATAGTATTAAACTTGTTTAGTATTTTCCACAGATTTGTGTTGAATTAGTGAAAAGAGAAATGTATATATTGATAAAAGGCAAGGAAAACTGAAGCATTTCACATTTCTGTCAGGGGTGTCTTTCATTGACGAAAAAGGATTGGAAAATGGAAAGAATGGCTTTGAGGGAAGACCACTACTGTATAATCCTAAAGTTTTTGTGTATTCTTGGTCAGGGAGATTTTATTTTTATTGGGGGAAAGTCAGAGAATTTTTGGAAACTGATGTCTGTTGCAACCATTACTTGAAGTACAGTACAGTACATTTTTTCCTTTTAATTTTCTTGTTTATTTTTGCATTCAGAGTACAGGTAATACAGATAATGAAGATATTTGCTATGAGTTCAAACAAGAACAGGATTTAATTCACAGGACCCATCTCTACTATATGGATTACGATTTTTCACCAGTAAGTATTCAGTCAGTAACGGAATGTTCAACAAAAAATAAACAATTTTTTTTGTCTGTTATGACTGGGCCATGTTTGTTCATTGAAATAATAAATTTCTACAAATCTGGGGATTGTTTATCAACTGGTACAAGAAAAAAATATTTTCGAACGTTTGTCTCGTATAGCCCAACCTACTCACCAATAGCATGCTTACTTACTAAATGGGTTTAATATTATGGCTTAGTCCATTTCAAGCATGTCCAGTTTCATTAATCCTAAAGCTGCAAATGCCCCACAGAAGCCATCATCACAGGGTTCTCAGTAGAATTTTCTATAGTCATTGCTGTGCTACTTACAGGCGTAACACATGGTTTGCTCCTCCAGGAAAATTTAGATTTAAGTTTCTCAGAAATGCTTTACAGCAGCCATGGTTTTGCACTTGGAAAGACAACACTTACAAGAGGCCTGGGCTCAAATGTACAAATTCAATACTGTAAAATTCTGAAAATGAGCCCCGGGGCTTATATTTTTCAAAAGCTCTTTTTGAGGGGCTTATCTATGGAGGGAAATTTGTGTTTCAAAATCGATTCAGCTAGCCTTATAGTATTGGAGGTAAATGTACCGTTTTTGCTTTGTTTTCTTTGTATTTGAGGACAATTTTGCAAGTGCAAGCCCCTGGCAGGCTTATATTTGGAGGGGCGATTTAACAGAGGGTTTTTTGCATAACTGGTTTGGGGGGCTTATATTTGGAGGGACTGATTTTCGAAATTTTACTGTATGCCTAATAACACAGTGTCATGAAATACACCCTAGTGTGTTTGTGGCAGGCGTTTAGATCTTGTTGGCATCAGTTTGTTAGACATCTCTATGTTTTGTCAGGTTGAAGATCCTTTTGATGTAACCCTTGTGGTACAGCTTTCTATTGACAGACTTCAGATGATTGAAACGCTATGCCTTCACTGGGAAGGTAAGATATTGAAGCTCTGGGTAGCAAGGGTGGCGCAGTAGTGAGAGCACTCACCGCCCATCAGTGTGACCCAGGTTCAAATCCTGGTTCCGATGCCATATGTGGGTTGAGTTTGTCGTTGGTTCTCTCCCTTGCTCCAGAAGGTTTTACTTCAGGTACTCCAGGTTACCCCTCTCCTCAAAAACCAACATTTCTAAATTCCAATTTGACTAGGAATCAGGTAGACAAAGAACCACATAGTGGATGTGCTATCTCTAAATTTTTGTTTATTTAATTCCTGTTTCTAGGCCGCGAACGTTAGGAAAACAGAAAAAAATCCTCCACGCCTGTTGTCATTTCCTCATCAACAAACTTTGACTGCTCCTTCATTTTAACAGTAGCTTTCAAGTTTCTGGCGCTAAAAAAAAAAAGTTACTATGTGTATAGTGACTAATAACCAGCCTTCTTCGAAGCTATTCTTTGCAAAAGTTAGAGGTTCAACTTGGAACACATTTCTTGTTGTCCATTCACAGGTCCAATAAGTTTGGCCTTGTATATGTCTGACAGTGAGACACAGCTTCTGTTGAGCTATGTGCAGAGCTCTTCAGAGCTAGTCAATAGAAGAAATGTTGGATATCACATTGTTTTCAAGGAAGGAGTAAGTACTCTTTTACTGTCATAGTCACTTCTTGTGGTCTTTGAAATCAAAACTAGTCATTGCTGTGCTACTCACAGGCATAACACATGGTATGCTCCCCCAGGAAAATTTAGATTTAAGTTTCTCAGAAATGCATTGTCACTTCTTGTGGTCTTTGAAATCAAAACTACTTGGGAAAGAGTAAACACAGCAGTGTGAAACTACTTTATAACCGGAGCTGGTCTGACTTGCTTTTTTTTACCAGCTGACCAACTTTGTTTTGTCTTACAGCAATTCTATCCTGTGAATTACGTGAGAAATATAGCATTGGAACATGCACATACTCCTTTTGTGTTTCTAAGTGACATTGACTTTGTACCAGTGTCAGGAACTTACACCACTTTGAGGTATGTTAAAAAACAATTTAAAAATGTATCCTAATCATTTGTTGGGCTGCATGTTAAATAAACTCTGTTACATATCAGTGCTAATCTTATGTAATGCCATTTCTTTCTATTTTTTTTCTGACAGACAAACCTTAAAAATGTCTTCGAATATGAATAAGAAGGTCTGTATCACTAGCGGTCAACCATTTATTTCTATATTTCCTGAAACAAGGGAATATTGTTTGTTTAGCCTTCCTGATAACTCTGATCAGTAAGGTTAATATTTCACCATTGTTGCATTCAAATATTAACTCCACTGAAAAATGGCATTTACTTCTAAGTGTCCTACATCTTCTTTTGGTTAACTTTTTGAAGGATAAAGGTTGATATTAATTCGGTAGATTTCTATCTTCTGCAAATCTTAATAATAAAGTGGACTATGATGGGCCACTAATAGGAAAAAAGAAGAAAAAATAATTAAAAAAGAATTAAGATCTAGTGCTTTCACAAAGCTTAAGTGAATGGCTAAGAATTACCACAGGAAATGGATTTTTCTGGCTAATTTCTGTCATTTCTTTCTTTATCATTTTGTTTCTGTGAGCCTTTGAAAATTTCAGTTTGTAAGAAAACCATACAGATGCCAAACTTTTTTATGTGTATGTACTACTGAAAACTCTGCTCAAATGCTAATGAATTAAGATGAAGCATAAATTGAATGACTTGATTGTTTTCCTTCCTCAAGGCCCTCATTGTTCCTGCTTTTGAGAGTCTTCATTACAAGGTGACATTTCCCAAGACCAAAGCCCAGCTTTTGTCAATGTGGGACCTTGGTACCATGTTTACATTTCGGTAGGTAGATAAATACCCCTCACGGGGGTCACACAGTCTTGAAAAGTCCTTACATTTCTATGCAAGTCCTTGAAAAGTTAACAATCAATTTAAGACAAGAGAACTGAAAAATCTAGAGAGGTTGGTGGAATTAACAAACAGTTCAAGCCTTAAAGTCCTGTTAGAATGGACTGGGAATGTGCATTGTTGTACAATCTGTGATATTACGTTCCTGGTTGGTGGTCCTTGAAAAGTTCTTTAAAAATGGTTGCAATTTTTTGTATGAACCCTGCCTCAGCCTCTGAGCGAAGTACAAATTTCTATAACTCGCAACTAGCCTGTTGCTGTTGCTTGATTTTTTAAACTCTTCTTTGGGCCTCAGAACCCATGACTTGAAGGCTATGGTAATAACTTGAATTTAATCCAGCTCCTCCACTCTCTAAGTCACTAGAAAGAAAGGCCTCTGAAAGCACTCAGTGTTAATACTGTCTAGTGACCTCACTTATACCCAGAAACCTGGTAGTGGCTCTGGTTTGTTGCCATGCCAGTTTATTAGGTCCTATAATTTTCATACTTGATAGTGACATCACCAGACAGTATTACACACCTCCCTCCCAGAGTGACTTAGTGAGCAGAGGAAGCGGTTGAAATTCAGGCAACTGCGGTACCTCCATCAAGTGCAAAATACTGCAAAATGTGGTCTTTAGCTTTTCATGACTGTGGCTGGTGTTTGGGTCTGGGAAGAAAATAAAATTTGTTAAAGTGATTAGCGTTGTAGTTGTCTGTTCCTTATTTTTAATCTTTTTTCTTTTCTTCAGGCATCATGAATGGAGCAAGGGCCACGCACCAACAAATTATGCAAAATGGAGAACTGCTACTACTCGATACACTGTATGTAATGAAAATAAATGATGTGCAATAGGCCCTCTTCAGCTAGCCATTCCTGTGTTACAAAACCATCATACTGGAGAGCAAGAGATACAATGATGTGAGCTTTCTGATTGGCTTGTCCTAGTGAATCCCTTGCTCTCCAGCATGGCAGTTCTGTACCACTTGAGTGACTGCTAGCTGCCAAGAGCCTATTAACCCTTTACACCCTAGAATAGAGGAGTGATCAGCATGAAATTTCTCCTTGTTATATCAATGCTTTAGAAAACTGAGTGGTCATGAGAATTGAGGTAATGATCAGCAAAGATGAATCTTTTTGATACTTCAACAAATTCTCTCCACTACTTCTATTGAAAACATATAGGGAAAGAAAATGAGAATTTGAATTCTGATATTTGGGTTTAAAGGGTTATTGTCCATTGCAGGTACAATGGGAAGAGGACTTTGAACCTTATGTAGTGGTACAGAGAAATGTCAGCAGATATGACAAACGGTTTGTTGGATTTGGATGGAACAAAGTCTCCCACATCATGGAGTTGCAAGCTCAAGGGTAAAGTTATTTTTTGTTTTTTACATGACAAAACGCTGAACACCATCACTTGATAAAGATTCCAAAATGGAATTGGAAGCTTGTGGTGCTAAAGGTTTTATCATAGATTACCTCTTTTATTTTAAACTTTTAATGACGTTCGTGTTACGTTAAGGGCAATGTTTAAGGCATTTAACTACCTTAAAAAAGGTTTGCAATATGTAAACTACCACTTGCATAGTTAAGTGTAGCATTTGAGTGGCAAGAAATTTTTTCTTATTACTTTTTGTTGATCCATCATTACATAGTATACAGCGAAGGGAATCTTAAAATGCCTACAGCAAGTAGATTCTTGTGCACTTAAGTGAAAATTCTCTTTTTTCAGTTTGTTTCCTGATGTGTTACCTTACCCAACCCCTGCCTCTTTCCTTTCTCTACTCCCTCCTTTTTTGGGGTTCTTTCCCCCCCCCCCCCCCCTGGGGTGGAAAATTCAGGGGGCACATTTTGACTGTTTGAAAACACACTCACTGATGTTTTTTTTTGTCCATAGGTACGAGTTTGTTGTGTTGCCAAACGTTTTTATTGTTCATGTGCCACACTCGCCTTCTTTTGACATTTTCAAGTTTAGGTCAAGTTCTTTGTACAGAAAGTGAGTGTTTTTATTATTAAGATCGTTAAGCACCTTTTTGGTAAATTGAATTCAACTTATTATTTGGTTTACAAATGTCATGGTTTAAATCCTTTCTTGATGCAATTTTGTTGATTCTTTTTGTACGTTTTTTTCTGTGCAGGTGCTTAAATAAATTGAAACAAGAATTTGTTCAAGATCTGGCGACAAAATATGGTGGAGAAAGATTAGTAGAGATAGACATGGACAGTTAACAACAGTTTCTTGGTTTGTTGTCATCTAAATATTATACATAATCATTATAATAATAATAATTATTATTATTATTACTATACTCAGTTATTTAAGAGGAAGTATTATTAGTTTTGTCATACAAGTCACACATTCATGCACTGCCAGTTATAGCCTGCGTCACAAGTGTTTCATGAGAGCAAGGAAAAAGGAAGAGGGGGGAGGAGGTTTCCTTTTCTTCCCTCCTCCTCCTCCTTCGTTCCTCTTTTTGCTTTAATCCCAACTTTGTAGACAAAAGCTATGCCAGTCACTGCTAGTGAATAGATTAATAAAGCAGAAATGATTCCTTAGTTGACAATAAACCAAGGCCAATAAAGCTTACAGTATGACATTAGGGTCTAGGCGGCACTTTTTTGTCAGAGAATATTTATTTCAAATTTATTATAACTAGACAAAGTATAGCTGTATGTGAATTGTATTTTTTACCTAGGCAGCTGTGAATGTTAACCATATTATTATATTCCACCACTGTAACTAAGAAATGCCTTACCATTTATTTATCCTGCTCTATGAATTATACAGCCAATCAGGAAGCTGAAAGGCCTTTTTATATCTGGTCTGTTGTAGTAAGATATAAAAATGTTATTGAAACCATATACAAAAGAGTACCACGTAAATTTCAGTTTACAACACAGAATGTGATCTTTTAACTCGGACCACAACCACTAAATACGTGCACACTTTGCTTTAGGGTGAAGGAATAATAAGTAGAAGGGTTTTTTTCTAATCACCTTTCTTAATTCACATTCAGTGAGGAAGTCTTCATAGTCTGTTATGTTGACAGACTTTTTCTTGAAGAGAAATTGAAGCAGGCCCTATAGATATGTTGGTTCCAAAAACCTCTCTCAAATCCATGTAAGGATTCGTAAGCCTGTAAAGAAGAAAGTCTGTAAGAAGAAACCCAGACCTTCCTTATGAGTACCTCACTGGATGCTTGAGTTGAGAAATCTTCAGAGGCCTAAGAAACTGAGGGTGGAGAGGCTTGACTTTCTCCAGCCATTTGTATCACTTTACTGCCTACAGTTAATGATAATCCTGCAACAGACTACTACCGGCAGCATCTCCTTCAAGGGCGTGTAGTCTAACAATGTGTAGGTCCTCTAAGTTATTTAATGCTGGTAGCCATGGAGTTCTTGAATGCATGAAATACCGGCTAATGTCAGTGCTGCAAAAGGTTCATTGTTGTATTGTATTATGTTGGAATTGTTACAGAGAGAATCCTAGCAGAATACAGTTGCTCATACAGTAGAACTTCATCTGAGTTTAGTTTACTATCTCGAGCATTATTCAGATTTTTTATATAAATATTCACAGAACGTTTCGCCTCGTGCTTGGAAGTTTAGTTCGCAGGTTTCTCATGCACTGGTAGTGACGATAATTGATTAATTTGAATAATGTATACATGTATAATTTTTCATTTTTGATATTATTATTTATTTAAAACAACTTTGGAGATAATCGAAAAAAGTTGTCTTATTTTTATAACTGATTTTTGAGACAATGTTAGTAATATTTTAATTTGTTGAATCAATTGCTTGTAAGATATTGGGAGTAAAAACACTCAGTGAATCATAATAATGTACAAAAGTTTGATTGAAATGATTATGAAACTTTATACAGTTACCCTCCTTATTTATTAAAAATTGTACAATCTATTGCTGGTATTGTTCTTTTTAGTTTAGTGTTTTTTTTTTACGTTAATCCTGTGAAGCTTCAGTTACAACTACCAGATTGCTTGAGGATTTTATTTTCTTATGCAAATTATGGTTATTACTGTACTTAAGGACATGCGAAACGCTTTCTATTCTGGTTCTCCCGATATGAGGGAATCTGGATTCCAGAATCCGGGAAAGTTTCGCTTGTGGAATCCGGAATCCGAGAAAATCTAGAATCCTGGGCTTTGGAATCTGGAATACAGTTCAAGGAATCCGGAATCCGAAGTCCAAGTTCCACGACAAAGAATCTGGGATCCGGAATCCGCAATCCAAGAATGTCTTCAATTCCCTTACATTGGACAATGTGGTAGTTGTAGTCTAATGAAGTTTCTGAGTGAGTCAGTGACATCCGTTTGGATCATCAGTCTTGAATATAGTGCATAACCAGCTTGTACTATTGATCATGAGTAGGCAAGCTTGATTTGTTGAAGGAGAAGTCGTCATCATTATCATCAAGACGGTGACAAGACTGTTGTTGGGTGTAAACTGGGAGAAGAGGTGTTGGTTTAAGCTTCAGCTATTTATACCCTGGTGGCTCAAAGATGATAATCTTCATTTTTGCCAGCCTCGTTCTCAATCGTCCTCGACGATTCCTGATGTGACGTCACACGTCAAACTCAATCGGATGAGGCGATTTGGCCTGGGGACGAGGTTGTGTTTTTGCTGTTTTGCTGTCATACTTGGCAGTTGAACTAAGACAAGTAGTATTGATTATTTGAGCCGCCAACCATCAGTTTTCGAGAAAAGCAAAACCGTAAGTCCTGTTGTTGTCAGTTCAGATCAAAAAATGATTCTTTAGAGTGACATTCATTAGCTTGACCATGTTCACAAAATTATGTTAGATGATGCAGACCTTGCAGCTCGCATAATTATTGGCGTAGTTTTAGAAATATACGAGCACTGCGAGTACTATATTATGACATTTTTTCGAGCACAATCTATCTAAGCCAAAATGCGGTGGAAGCCCGGGGGGTACTACCATATATGGGCTACATAGGTAAGTGCCGCAGTGAAGGATATGGTTTTGAAACAGTTTACTCTGGGATAGGGTATATAAATCAGAGAGTTTGGGTCTAGAAGAGGGTATCATTATCCGTTTAAACTGATCAATTGGCTGAAGATTTTAGTCTAGACTAGGGAAACCAGGAATTGCCACTCAAGAATATAAAAAAAACTCAACTTGGTTTTATTTTGGCTGGACTGTGCTAGTGACCTCAGTTGTTTCTGGAAAACAGCTAATCTAGGACGGGGGGGGGGGGGGGTCGGGGGAGTTTAGTCTAGTATAGGGTAGCAAAATTCACTAAAAACTAGCTCTGGAATAGGCTAAGGGTTCCAGGGTCCCAGGGGCACATCCCCACCCAAAAAGTCCTAAAGTACCCCCGGGGTGGAACCCAGTCCCCAGGCCTCTCCCCTTGATGGCAGTAGGAAATCCAAGGTTCAGTGCTCGGTCCTATCGTGGTTTATCCCAGCCCCGAAAAAAGGGACTGAACTAATGATAGATGGGTGTAAGAAAAAGGTCCTGCAATGTCCTGCAAAACTTCAGAGAGAGTTGAGCAAGAGAAATGGTCACGTGTTAAAGTCACGCGCGGTGGTCAAATTTTCGCGCGTCTTCACCATTTTACAGAAACCAAGGTCAACCAAGTCAAGTAACGCCAAAACGTGAGTATTAAAAGTCTTGTATATTTCAAAATTATATCTCTTCCCCTTCCCTTAAAATGTGAAGCCTATTTTCATGCTTATCATTGAGGAAGAACTGCTTATTTTTTCACGGGTAAATTGTAGAAAAATTGGTCGAAAAATGAAAGCAATCTGCCTTTTTAGTAGGTCTCTGAATGACAAAGTCGACTAGCAAAAAAATATTGTTTTTTCCACAAACACGAGAAAAATGATCAAATCCGACTTTTTTCGCCAAGCCTACGTGTTCTGTAGAGTGAAGAGACAAACCACTTTAGACGCTGAAAATGTAAAATCGATCACGCCATTTGCCAAATTTGAAGGCTTGCTGTAGAACCTTTGTGAAATGTGGTAGAGACCCAAAACGATAGCCCAAAACAGTTTTAACAACCAAATTTTATTTCTATTTCTCTCCTTTATGTTTTTAAATCTAAACGACCCGCAGGTTTTATAGGGTAGAATCAAAACATTTAGGTTGGAGCCAACATAAGAGAACCTTGAATATAGCCACAGGGACGCTTTGTCTCAAGGTTATCCTTGGTTTAAATAATTATTTTTCATTGTTTTGCGGTATGGAAATGTTTGATAATCAGCTTTGAACCAAGGATAAAACTGAACCACAACACATGCATGCCTCCTATATTGCGAAGGGCAAAGCGCCCTTCCCTCACCCCCACCATCCCCCAACAGCCTGCAGGCCCGGGTTGTGCTATCCAACAGATAAATCCAGTGGATATGTATTAGAGAAACCAATTGTGCTATTCAGTGGATAGAGATTTATCAGGTGGATAACATCATCCACCTTTTAAATTCCATTGCCTTATGAAAGTTTTCACTCTTTTCTTAACATGGTTTGGTGACACCAGGCATCTAGCCTAGTCAAACCACTGCTCACAGGGAGCAACAACCCCCCTTTCCACATGAAATATCTTATGACTTTCTTGATGGTAGAGCCATTATTGTTTTACCTGAACCCTCCTCCACACACAACTGTTTAATTAATTTGTAAAATCACAGGCATAATTTATTTACACCACAGTTTTTCAATCACAGACCCTTCACTCATCTGGAAAATAATAAAACAAATAGATAACAAAATGCTCGGCTACTTTTACAAATCAAAAGTCTTTATTCATTTATTAAGTTAATTCTCTGATAAAAACGAAGAAAATCTTTGCTCACAAAAATAACTGAGATTGAAATCCATGATATTAGTATTGTTTTGTTTAAAATAAGAACTATAGCAGATGACAAAAAGTACTGTACTTTGAAGACACTTTTCGGTTGCCTCTTGGCTGATTAACAGAGAATATTTGAAGGTTTTTGTACACATTATATTAGTTTCCTTCCATAAGGTACACATCTATTTTTTAAATATTGGGCACATTTTGTACAAGGACATCTTATTAATAAGTGCTAATAATTTAAAGAGGGCCCTGTACAAAAGAAAGGTACCTATTGAAAAGTCTATAACAAAATCAAGTGCAAACCCACAAAGCATTAACTTTCATAACAGACACATTTAAAACGCAGATTAAGTTGAATGCAAGCATTATGCAGGTGCTAAGTTTGGGTTTCTAGAGGAACAAATCTACTGGAGTGTTGTTGTCTTTTTAGGGCAGTTATAAACTGCAAGGAACTACAAGATAACAAGTGTTACAGCGATGTCGTTACAACAAAGGTAGGGGGTTCATATCCACTTTGAATAAACTGCCTGTATTTGCTGCTGTCCATAATAACTAGTTGCACCGTATAGTTAGCTCTCAATCTTAACCCTTTAAGCTCCAATATCCACATGAAAATTCTCCACACTGATCTCCCTACAGTTCTCAAAGAATAAGTTGGGAGATTTTGTTAAAAGATCAAAGCATTTTCCCTTGAGTGATCATTTTATTAATTCTCATAACCTCTTCTCTTGAGTAAGTATTAATATTGTTGGGAGAAAATTGATGTTAGTCACTCTTGGGACCTAAAGGGTAACACACTGATCTATTTTACCCATATTAGGCCATTTCCGTGTTGCCCAAGGTCTCTGTTTCAAAGCAAGGCCAATTGCGAAGCCATTGATATAAAAATGTTTTTTAGTCTCATGCAAATCAAGCTCATTTTCACAAGAAAGGTTTTGCACTTAACCTAGCTTTGTAAGTGATCGTTTTTGGAACTCAGAAATGACCTATCAAATTCAACAAATTGAACTCAGGCAACTCAGGGATAGACCTACTAGAATACATTCATGTCAATTATTGACATTATTATTAATAGTGTTTATACGAACAGACTTTATTCCTGGTTTGTCCTGTCAGGGCTACAAATTTCTTGAAAATGAATTAATTGGCTACCTAAACAAGTGCAGCATTTTTACTGCTACTGTCATTTAAGCCTGTCTCCTACACTTCTTTTCAAACTAACAACAAAATGTGAGTAACAAAAGAGTTCAGTTAAACCAAGGTTTTAAATTTGCATTAGATTAAAAGAGTGACTTGCTTACATGGCACAATATTCATCTAAAAAGTCATTGATAAGACTGATAAGAGTCTCTGGCAGATCTAATCAAGAGGTTGTTGGGTTTAAACCCCAAGATAAAATTGCTTATGTCTGAAAAATGCCTCATTTTGCTAAAATGACCATTACAAAAAGATGCAAATTCACTTTCAGCAATTACATTTGTAAGACTGTGATTTCCCCGGCAAAATGTTGAAAACTACATTTCTGCGGACTAAAATTTCAAAATTTTGTCGGGAAGCATGCCTCCAAGGCCTTGTCTACATATATCCAGATGTTTTTGAAATCCTGTATTTTTTACACAAAAAAGCCTTTCCATCCACAGGAAACTAGTGAATCCACTCAACAAAACAGCATCTTTTTGAAACCGCTCTGTGGAGTGGGGTTGTAAGCCCCATACACACAAATCCAGGTTAAAAAAATATGTGGTTTCAAAAATGACTGGATTTGTGTTGACGGGGCCTAAACCAACCAAGATAATTCAACTTCAGCAGTCATTAAAATCCTAGATCTGCCTCAGAGAGTATACATTTTAGCAACATGTTTCTTGAGCTTCCTTCATGCTCTATTTTCTCTTTCTGTAGTAAAGCTCCTTAAGGTGTATGTTGTTCCTGTTGTTGAGTTTCATCATGTTTTTGTTCTTGCTGTCCTAATCCCTCAACATGTTTATTGATTGCCTCAGCTGCCTGCTTGTAAGAAAAAAGTTTTAAAAAGCATGTTTTAATGGTAGTATACTTGCCAGTATTCAAATGTGAAAAAACATGAAAAGAAAGTGCCTATTTTGCCACTAATAAAGAAAATACCCCTTCCCGAGACCCCTCAGTGTCTAATATTATATTGGCTATCAAGCAGAATGAGAACCTCTCATGTCACTTCTATTCAATTGCCTTTCAAATGATAATTTGCTTTGATGAAACATTACAGAAAGCCACCATGTACATTAATGTTAGATTCAATGCCCTGTAAGGTATACAAGGTATATAACACACTCAGGAAGAGATTAGTCAGTTTTCTTAGCATTATGGGCCACAAAAATCTGCCATGGGGTAATAAATTACCAACCTCCACAACGCCACCAGCAAGATTTTTAGCAGTATCTGTTGCATGCTTTTCAGCTTCTTTTCTTTTGGCCTCTTCTTCAGCAAGCTGTTTCTCAAACTCTGCGAGTTCCTCATCAGTGTATGGAGGTTCTTCTTCAACACTCTTCCAACCCTCATCCTTTTCAAACTCATCACCATTGCTGGCTCGCAAAAATTCATCAAGAGACACAAAACCATCTTTATCTTTGTCAATCTGAAATACAGCATTATAAAGTTCAGTAGTAATGAAAATCAGCATCTATCTTTCATTTAGTCCAAGTCTGTAGTTATTAACCCTTTAAGCCCCAATATCCACATACAAATTCTCCAAACTGATCTCCATACACTTCCTTTAGGAATTAGTTGAGAGAATTTGATAAAACATCAAGGCATTTTCTCATTTGTGATCATTTTTTATATTCTCACAACCTTATCTCTTGACACTGTATGGAGATTGTTAGGAGAAAATTGCTGTTGGTCACTATTGGGACTTAAAGGGTTAAACCAGTCAACAATAGAGATTTCCAGCCCTCAGACCAAAAAAAAAATTGACTAAACACTCCTTGTCTGTAAACAGGGACTTGTAACAACTTCAATCCATTTAACAATAATAATAGTCATCACCATTATCATAATTAACTATTCTCTTTATTACATGGGCTATTGCTTAACATACTCTTGATCAACGAAGCAATTCTTAAATCACTGATTGATTAGTCTTTAATTTGGAAATGTTGGTTTGTAGGGAGAGAAGAAAACTCTAGGAGCCACAACACTCTTACAGCCTTCCAACTCTTTAGTTATTAATCATTGGCTCTTTTGGCCCTTAGGCCACACTTACACTGTAAAACCAACAATGAACTTTACAACTTAATATGAGGATTGATGCTTCAATAATCAGAGAGAGAAATGATGGATGAGAGAAATAATTCTGAAGATATAGTGACAGGGATGTCACTAAGATTTCAAGTTGCCGGGGAAATACAACAAGTAGGTGGGGAATCAAACAGCTAGGGATTTCTTTTGGTTCCATTTTTCTTCTATTTTCCAATGAAAGTAGCCGGGGGCCACATTCATACTAGCTGGGGGAAATCCCTGGCCCCCACGTCTTAATGACAGCTCTGTTATGAAGTGCAAAAACAAGGAACCATGAATTATCTAGTGAGCGTTCATGGCTCTACAGAAGGAAATTAGCGCATCATCAGGCAAAAGAAAATTACTGCACAACATCTATCACTGATTAAAAAAGAGCTGACAGACAGATAGCAGCCAACACTCCAACTATTAATCACTGGCTCTTTTGGCCCTTACAAACCATCCAGTGATGCAAAACCATCTTGACCTTTTTGGTTTAAGTTTGGTTTCTCTGAAAAATGTACTAAATAGCCACTCAAATTTTCACTTACCTCAGTCATCACATGTTCTCTCATTCTTGCGATCTCCTCATCCTTTTCTTTTGGATCATACTCTTCATCTTTCTCATCGTAAAGTTTATCAACCTGAAGTACAAGCCACATCAAAAAACAAGATTTAGCAAACAAGAATTTTGGTTTTGGCTACTACTAGGGCTGAAATGGTACAATGAACATTGTTTTAAAACAACAAAAAATACTGTCCTTACCTCTTTAATAAACAGAGATTCTAGCTCTGAAGTGTCTAAGAAGTTATCACCATTTGCATCTGCAGAAAAAGAAACTCATATTCATGAACATTATAATGTCATTTGAATGTATCAGGTTGTTCTTTATGGATCTTCCTTTATTATTTGTACACTTTGCTGGACTTTTAGAGGAGTCATTTCTATTAAACTAGTTCCATAGGAGGATGCAATGTTAATTCAATACTTCTTCAGCCAAATTCACTATTTTTTGTGGGTACCACTCTGACCAATTTCACAGAATCACTCTCTGGACACCCTCTTCAAAGCATGTTTTCCCTGTATACATTTATCTAGAAACCTTGAAGTCTATATTTAGATTCTCTCCTCACCATCTACATTATGTAGACTTGACACAAAACATTCCTACAAATGCTTAATAACTAACAAAATTGCATTTTTTTTATACATATGTATCATTCGTTTTTGGCACTACTAATTAAAATGGCAGAAGTCGCTGCAAAAGAATTGAAAAACACCATAGCACATACCATGTAATTTGAAAAATGTTTTTGGATTAAAGTCCTTTGCTTCAAGGCCATCGGTTTCTTCCCAAACTTGCTCCAACTGAGCCTTACTTCCCTGCAAGCAAGGGAAAATCATACAAGTCAATTTATTGAATGTTGAGATGGCCATGCTTGGTGTTCACTTCTAGACCTTCTACTCTCTTATTAAGTGCAGTTAGCTGGACCTTATTCCCAGAGTACCCCTTGGGCAAAAATAACTTGGGCTGGGGTTACTTGGAGTCTTGATCACTTTCAGCTTTGCAGTTACACCCTGATAAATTGGCTAAGGGGAAGGAAAACTTGAATGCAATTTTGTGGTAAATGTCCTTGCCAATAGGTAACAGTAACAAAAACTGCAGTTAAACCTTTCTGGCTATTCTTGCCATTAAGATTAAACCTCCTCATTCAATAAAGTTTAGAAACAGTTATTCTGCTCTTCATGCTGAGACAGCAACAAAGCCATCACATTCAGTCCACCCTTCTTCAAAGCTTGCAGCTTTTCTGTTTATAGAATATATCCTATCCTCTTGTTTTACACACAAGTAAAAGCCCGGTCATATTTGTCAACCAGAAATGTTTTTCTGTCTTTTTTTTCCTGTTGTCCTGTTGCGTAAGCTCACTATTATTTTAAATGTTGTGCAAGAGACAGTAGTTTGATCTAAATTCATATTAGTAACCACAAAGGTATTTCAAATATAAATTTAAAAGATAAAGTAAACAATAGAAAAAAGGATCATCTTACAGGATGATGAAGGTTCTTGGATGCATTATGATGCTTCTCTTGTAATGTTTTATATCTCAACTCTTCTTCTTGGCGTGCCTTTTCATCAAGGTCTTTCAGATGTTCTCGTCTTTTATGTTCCTTCTCCATTTCATGTTTTTTGAACTCATCTCTGCGATCTTTATCTTGCTTATCCATTTCTTCATGGTGCTGCAATTAGTACATCGTAACATTTATAATATTGTATATAAAAATATGTTATTCAACAGGGCCCAGATGTTCAAAGGGTGGATAACGCTATCCACTGGATAAATCTCTATCCAGGGGATAACACAATTGATTTCCCTAACACTTATCCGCTGGATAGTGCTAGCGCTATCCAAGATTTGAACAACTGCAGCCAGACCATTTCAGCCTTCAAAAGCAGGATGGCTTCCTTTCAAATTAATGTTTTATTTGGATATATTTGGAGTCTGAAGATGTACCACGGCCTCTTTGCTGCATTAAAGTCTACCTTGAAACCAATTACCACATCCAAGTCACTTTTTTGTGCCACATTTACACTGTACAAGGTACTCATAAATGTTGCACTACAGTGATGTAAAGGAAGAGCTCTCCCTGCTTACAAAGTCAGATTTGGTGAGCTTAGAATGGTGCCTACAAAAGACATCAGTACTATGGCCATCTCCTCCTCACTTGCTTGTGATCGCTTTTCAGAGGGTCATTTAATCCATCATTGAGGAACACTGAGGTGAAAGGAGGCCATTTGTCCTTCCTCTCATCTCTGCTAGTGCTCTGTGTTCCCTTCCATCAACCCCCTTCAATGCTACTCAAAAGCCTATTAGTGGGTTGCAGTTTTTCTTCAAACAAGGGCACATTTAAACAGTGGAGAGCTCAAGCAGCAGACGTTTTTAAGGTCACAAACGCCAACCGAAAGTCACTCGCGCCAGTGTGAGTATACTGCACATGTGTTTATGTCCATGAGGTCAGGTTGCCGACCCCAAAACGCCACTTTTGAAGTTCAAGATAGAACGTGAGATTTTAGTACTCAAAAGTTCGCGTTTGGGTAAGGATTATTTGGTAATTTAAGATATTGTGGTTAAATTGTTGGCCTAAAACCAAGGAAAATTCTTCTGCTATTCGTTCAGAGTTTTCAGAGATGTAAACATCAGCTAAACAGTCTCTAATTCTAACTTTGGACTCGACAAATTGCATGACCCAGCTAGCTCTAGCTGGCTGCAGAACTGGAAGATGGCAAAATTTACGGGATTTATGTAAGATTTTCTCAATTTCTTGTCCATGTGAATCATTATCAAGTGAACACATATCTTCTCTATCTTCTTGTAACTTTTAACGGCCGTTAATTTCGACTGCATGAATTGTTGTTTTGCTTACAATGAAAAATATTAAAGGCTTAGACGAAAATGTTATGACAGCATATTTTTGTGCATCGGGTTGATCATATATATCCTGAACAAATTTTCTAGCGTGAGCCCTGTGATATTTGGCGCAATCAACTTTGAAAATGAATAGCAAACTAAATCTCATTTGTGGTTCATGAAACTGCAAATAAAATCGACTGCTAAACTTCACTATCATGTATGGTAATTTTTGTTTGATACACAACACACTGGTTTACACAATCAAATAGTACCCGGTGGCATTTCAAGCTTGGCGAATAAATGTGAAAGATGAAATGTTCACGTGAGAATGGGGCAAATAAAATGTACGAGTCCCCTTCAGCCCTTCAGCGACAAAGATCTCTCTGAAATTCAAAATGCTATGTCATGAGTGAAGACATTTCACAGACAAAACGTCCATAACTCGACAAGACAACAAGACGTCCATAACTCACGTTATGTCAAAAACCAATCATTGCTTAATCTTCGCTTTTCGCGCCACAAACGCCATACTCGATCCAGACCAGGCACAACCTTCCTGATGTCTGTGACCTCAAAAACGTTTGCTGCTTAAGCTCGCTAATAACAATTAACATCTTAGCTGTGGACCTTCTGTTTTACAGTCAACCCAAGTCAAGCATACCCCCCAAGATTATATTAATGAATTTATTATTCGAAAGTTGAATCTGTTGGTATTTGTAGATTTCAGATTCATGTCTACATTCTTGCATGCGTAATGAGCTGTGAATTCACACGCGATTCAGTTACGAAATTTCTACCAGCTAATTTTCCCTGAATTAATTTGATGTAAATGTCTTCTATGAAATTTAACCCATTTAAAGATTTTCAATCTGACCAAATACAGAGAAGTTCTCGTAAAATATTCACTGCTCAGTACGCATGCAGGAATGCCGATTTGAATTTAACACTAGTTACCGGAACGGCTAACGGATTCATTTTTCAAATAATCAATTCATTAATAGAATCTTAGGGGGTAAGCTTGACCTGCCTTGACTGTAACGCCAATCCCCCCTACAGTAGAAACTTTATATCTCAAACTTGGATAACTCGAATTCGCCACTAACTCAAACTGTTTTTTGTTTCCCTTTAGAGTTTGAGTTACCGGGGTTCTACTGTATTTGTCACAACCCACTGGAATTTTTTTTCCCTCCTCAAAGAGGCTGACAAAAAATGAGGGATAGGAAAGAAATTTCCTCACTTATCTTGATACGTTCAGTTTTAATGTATTTGCTCAGGCACGGGAATTCTACAGACTTGTGTTTTCTCAAGACCTTTTGTTCGAAAAATTTGCAATAGCTTTCACTAATTTTATTGATCCAGCTTTCTACATAACCGTTTTAATTTTTTTGCTACTTTTAGGTAAGAGTCCTGTTATACAATGTATGTTACCAAAACCTACCTTCCATAAAAGCTTCTTGAAATCTTCAGGTCCAAAGAAGTTGGGATTTTCATCATCAAATAAAGGATTCCAATACTCTCTTTCCTTGAGCCCATTTAAATGATCGTTCATTTGTCGACGAATCATTCGCTGCCTCTCGACTTCCTGTCGTTTCAGTTCATCGAGCTTTGTCCTCACATCGTGCTTCACGAGATCCAAATCATCGGCAACTTGTCCAGTTCTTAATTCCTCCTCAGAGGCGTTTAGTAATTTTTTTACATAGTCATCGTCATTCTCTAAAATTTCAATAACCTGCTTTAGATAACGAGCGTATTCTGGATCGCCCTTTTCTTCACCTTCAGTCTCAGCTTTCACTTTCTTCTCCTTCTTGACAGGGGGAGCAACACAAAGTATGGCCAACCCGATCAAAAAGCAACATACAATCACTGGCTTGCGCCACATTTTATATGTTTCGCCACGGAAAACAAAGAACAGTGGATATTTCTGTTTGCTCCACGGGGATCACTCGATGTAACACAGTTATTTGCCGAAAATTAAATCAAAATCAAGAGGAAAGACCGCTTGTTGGTTTCTGAAACGTGGCACAATAGAAGCACCAGATCTCCTGTCACATGGCACGAATGTGGTCAGCCCCAGTCCTCATGAAAAACTGGCCATTCTAGGGCATTCTAGCCACAGGCAGCTCAAGCTCTCTTCAGCTTTTTCAACTCTATCTCCTTTATTAACACCATTTACACTAACATTTTTGCTATCTAACAAAAATTAAATATAATGTAACAGAGCCAGAAAACAACTAAAAAATTGCGTGCGTGTTTAAAACTAGAGTGTTCACTGGCTTTCGAGATGGTTATCCACGTGCGGCAACAAACAATTTTCCCGTAGAGGTGGAAACATTCACATTACAGCCCTGGAAAGAAAACGAAAAAAAAGCCTTTAGAAAAGAGTGACCGGCTCGCTACCTCGGAGCACTCAGGTCCGTGATGAATGGTGTCTACCCCTGAAAAAGCGTCGATACCCGCGGGACAACCCTCGCAAGGGAATAGAAAAACAAGTCATATGGCGTGACAAATATTTGCCCTGGCTGACCAATCAAATAACATGCTTTCGTTTTATAGGTCAGTGAGTTTAGATAAATATTCACGTAGGAATGTAAGTTGTGCTCATTTGTGTTCAGGTAGAACTGCTCGGGTTGTTGTCAGTACATACGTTCATTTTCCTAGCGAACATGTCTGGCTTAAGGAAGGCGAAAAAGTATGACTGGAAAGACAGCAATTTGGCTTTGTTTGGCTCGGATGTCGAGAAAAATGTAAGAACTTCAGATCTGTTCAAGCCCGCGTTGTTTTGTCACAGAGCGATACATGTTTGGGCTTTAAACTAAATTATTTTAGCGATGCACAGAGATCCGAAATAACTCGAACGGCAGCTAAGCACATCGTACATGTACATGTGATGTTATGTTAATATAAACAAGTTAACTGTTTACTGTCTTCGTAACAGGTGAAAAGAGAAGCTGCTGGAAAAGAAAAAGCTTGGGAAGGAGCTGGTGAAAGTCCTGGTTTGAAAATTTGGCGGATCGTTAAATTCAAGGTAGAGCAACCTCAAAAGCCAAATCTGTTTGATATTTATGGACTTAAATAGACTGTTGATACTAGCACTGATTGGTTTCTTGCTTTTTATCTTTCAAGTGAGATTTTTAAAACCTAACTTAGCTCACAAAGTATTTTTCCTTAAAAAAATGCAAACTTTATGATGCATGCAATATAGGAAAATGTTCTGCTGGAACTTTCCATTTGACGGGCGTGATATGGGTGTGTTCCATATCCATAGTTTCAGCAATGCAGATGAGTGCAGTGGTGAATGACAATGGTCATTTTTAGAATCATGATTTTCGTTTTCGGTATACTATTCTCTCTTCTGGACAATTCTGTGCATCAGCTGGTCACAATACAGATTAAATTGTGGTCCCAGCATTCGACGACCTAAGACATCAATAATATGCATTTTCTTCGTTTCATTAAAATATTATGTGCAGTAGCAAACTGTATTAAAATACCCGGAAACTGGCAATAAATATACAAATATTGGATGCCTTTTTTAATGTAAATATATCTAGTGTTGTGTGGAGATATCAAAAGAAACTTCGACTGGCCAGATAGGACCAACTTATGTCATAATTTAAATTTTTGCTAAACAGCATAACAGTGTCATTGAGCTTATTTAATAGGTAAATAAGTGATTGGAGGCGTGGTTCTGCTTCTAGAACTTTTGGACATATTTTAAGGGTGCAATATCTGTTTTATTGCTATCGATGCAAATAATATTAATTTATTGTCTAAATGACTTGGAGCTAGTCTAGGTTTCCAAATCACTAAAAATGACTGACAGTCCTATCTACCAAGATTTGCATCCATGGGTTGATAATGTGAACTACTGGTTTAGGAATTTAGGGCAAGGAGACAAGGAATGCATGGTTGTACGAAGTACTCGGCAAATACAAAATAAGATTGACCTAAGGGAGGTTTTGTGTGCCCGTGAGACTGGGCAACTCCCCACAAACCTTATAATGTTTTCACTAAAACCGCTGGACACAAAACCTCCCCTGCGTTGGTTTTGTAATAAATTGTCACAACCAAAACTAAAATACTCATGCCCCCTTCGTGGAGATAATTTCACTAGGACCCCCCCTCCCCCCCACCACCACCATCACTTCCTGGGATTTTCAATTTTCATAAGGAACTGAAGATTCCCCCACCACCACCTCTCTGGACAAAAGCCCCCTAACCCCCTCATTACACCACAAGATGGATTATCACAGTAAGGAGTGGGGCTATTTGAATTTACACTGGTCCCTATTTATAAAGTGATCTCGCAACATATTAGAACATGCTTAACTACCTACAAGGTAAACTTATAGCTAAAAAACATTGCGTATCTTTTTTAAATGAAAAAGAGAAAGTTTTATCTGTTAATTTACCTCGATCAGGCAAGCTTAAAACTAAATTAGATTTAGTTCTTTGTTTAAATTCTAACAATGGGTTGCCACCTTGAAGTTTGAGTCAAGAGATTTTCTTTTTTCGACAAGCTAGCACTTTTTTTAGCTCTGTACTCTCTCTACTTTTTAAGGTGACAGATTGGCCCAAAGAAGATTATGGCAAATTCTACAGTGGTGATTCATACATCATCCTCAACACCTACAAGGACAAGGAAAGTGATGAGGTAGAGAAATGTTACAATTTTAAAATAGTTATAATTAAAGTTCTTAAAAACGCATTTTACATATAAATGTCTCGATGCTTTTTACAACTAAAAGAAAGAGCTCTCACGAAACAGATAGGTTTTCAAAGCCCTTTTAAAACTAACAACAAAGTTACTTTGTTTAATGGCAAGCGCCAGCTGATTTCATAACTTCCGAGCAGTTTCTGCAAAAGATCTATCACTGTAAGTAACTGTACATAGTAGTCTTGGGGATAACTAGGAGATTTGAAACACTAGAACAAATTGTATGACGAGGAGTGTAATGATTTAACAGCTCTTTAATATACACTGGGGCAAGACCATTAAGAGATTTGTACCTAATCAACAGTAACTTAAAAATTATTCTGTCCTTAACAGGAAGTCAAGGGGGAAGCTAAAGATAAGCAGGGAGGAAAAGTTAGAAAGTTAATAGTTTGAACTTGAATCAGCTTTTCTGTTTTGTTTAAACGTGGGCACTGTGCTCAGAGTAAACGGGTGCTGGTACCCAGGTTCCAGCTTCTAGACCCCTGAATATGCAAGGTTCTAACGTACGCACACTGTAACCAATAATTATTTGGTTAAACTTGGAAAATAGCTCAAAACTAAAAGACGCTATAGTTCCATTTGTACCTCTACATAAAACACAAAGCACAGTCAAAGTAAGATGAAAATAAGAAAATCAGCTTGCCCAAAAGTAAAGGCAAGTTCTTGATACAGTTTTGTGGCCAACTCTGAGCCTGCCCTTACATGTGCCTTTTTTCTTCTCTATAAATGATATTTTGCAGCTTTTGTATGATGTCCATTTTTGGATTGGAAAAGAGTCAACACAAGACGAGTATGGAACAGCAGCATACAAAACTGTTGAACTGGACACTTTTGTGAGTTTTGTCAATTATTTATTGTTTTGTTCATCCCTTGAAAAGGATCTGCACCATACAGATTTTTTAAACTTCGCATAATAACTGACAGCCATATATTGCAAACTGAAAAACTGCAATAAAAGGATGGGGTCATCGTGCTTGTTTTTGCCCTGTGTGTCTGTGATTCTTCGTGTTTTTCCCTAGTTTATTCAAAAGGCTAGAGTTGCTCTCGGCAGTGCCTCGAGAAACTCTTATGCCTGTTTTGTGCTCTCCAAAAATCCCTGGGGTTTCCAGCTAAATTAAAAAAATCCTGGACCAAACAATAATCCCATCCCCAAACTCTATCAGTGGAAAGCATTATTAATACTTAATTATTAACCACAAAACAGGTCTGGCTGTACTTTATCAGGCAGAAATATTCAGCCAGTATACTCGCATAGTACTGCATCAATTATCAGATTGTGTTGAATACCCCCCAAAATCCCTGCTTAAATCAAGGCACCCGTGAAAAGACTTGCTAAATTTTTTGCCCCAAAAAATCCCAGAAGTAGAACGAAAAATTTAAAACTCCTCAGGCACATATGTTTGTCTCACCAGTCAGGAATGGTCCCTTACCTACTGAGCTAAAATTTAAGGAGAGCACTGTAAACTCTAGAGTACCCCGCCCTTCCCAAGGCTAAAGGCTAGGGCTGCTGTTTAGTTCCTCACCTACCAATTGCATGTACACAGCAACTTGAAATGTTAGTGACAGTCCTGATTTTGATTTCAAGTTTAAAATAGAATAATAACTCAGTCATGTATTTCTCTTTCCTGTGTAGTTGAATGATAAGCCTATTCAGCACCGTGAAGTCATGAAATATGAAAGCGACCTGTTTAAATCTTACTTCAAAGTTTTGGAAACTATGGATGGAGGGTACGTTAATAATTATCAAGTTTTGAATAATTTTTAGTGATATTTTCCGGGCTATGTTGTCTTGGTTTCTTTTAAGTTACCATATAACCCTGTATTGTTGATGAATTGCAGGTGATGGTATTACAAACAAGATATATTTTGACAACAGCTTTTTTCTTTCTTGTGTTAATCAAAGCATGTTTGAATTTGACACATCATCCATAAAGTCATAAAGATTAAGGTCAAAAAAGAGAAGAACATTTTTTAGCTCAAAACTCAGAAACTATAATTGCACCTGCATGTACAGTAGTAGCTTCTTCATGCCCTCAATTTGAAGAACCCTTGACCAGTTAGAAAATTCCAATGAAAATCTTGTTCAAGGTCCCACCCGTGCTTGCTTCAAGATACCTTTACAATCCCCTGGAACTTCAGGGAAACGTCTCATGCTGAAATGCAGATCAGTAATTTCCCAGCAATATTAAAAGGAAAAAACTGGAGAAGAAAGGCAAAAGAAGAGGGGAGGAGAGAAAGCAAATCGTTTTGGGATTTTTTTTGGCCAGATGTACTGACAAGAAAAAGCGAGTACATGTAGTCTCAGACCAGCTTCAAATGGCGTTCCTTTTGTCTTTTTTTTTTTTAGGGCTGACACTGGCTTTAGAAGAGTTGGGCCGAAGGAGTACAAGCCACGTTTATTGCAGTTTAATGATGAGGTACATGTAAATGTCTTGAATTTTTGTGTTTGATGAATTCTGATCAACATTGAACAGTTTCATTATTACAATAAGAACTAATTTTTTGGAACAAGGTCAGTTGCATTTTTATTATCTAAGCCTTTTAGATTACCTCAGTGCTGTACATTAATTTTGGCTTACAGAGTCTTAAAAACCTGTTAAATTTCAGCCACCCTCTTAAAAAAGTCTTTTAATCGTCAATGTTGTTGTTGGGTAAATGCATAGCTCTGAGAGTTATGCAGTGAGATGAAGACTTTGTGCTTTAAAATTACTCTAGGGACCTTTGAAAGTCCCTGGAAAGTATTTTGAGTATTGTTTATGGTTATCTGCGCACACCATGTGATGTCTGTGCTAGGAGATTAGGGCGGTTGGAGTATTAGCATTCAGAGCTGTCATTAAGAGGCGGAGCTAGGGATTTCCCCCGCCTACTATAGGCGTGGTCCCCGGCTTCTTTCATAGGTAAATGGAAGAAATGTTGAACCAAGAGAAATCCCTAGCTGTTTTATTCCCCACCTACTTGTTGTATTTACCCGGCAACTAGAAATCTTAGTGATCATGACATCCCTGAGCATTGAGGGTACAGAAACGTAACACAAACTGCATCACGGTTGCTACGTTATTAGAGAAGAAGGAAAATTCGAACACCAGAAAGCTCAGAAAAATGTTACGAGCTTCAGGTGAGAATCAAACTCATGACCCTCCGAGTTCTAGTTCAGACACTCCAGCCACTGAGCTACTGGAACTCTTATGGTGGGTAGGGTGAGTCAAGTTTCAGGCCACTTTTCCTAGTATAGACCCTTAAGACCGTAAATGGAAACTGATGCACTCTTGCATGCAGTTAACCCTTAACCCGAATCAGTAAACTTCAGTGGTATAGTCCATTTTAGAGTAGTCCATCTGGGTAGTCCATAGGGGTAGTCAATGATCTGGAGGCCAGTGTTTTGTCCACTACCCAGTGGAATGACCTGGAAATTCAAATATTTGGACTTTTTTGAGGTCCATAAAATGCTGGTAAAACACCTACATCAGTCTGTAACCCTTGTTAATGGTTTCTTGCAGGGAGCTGGCAGGAGGAGCAATGTGGTGGTCACAGAGGTACCTTACTGCAAAGAAAGCATCACCCCTGATAATGTCTATGTCCTTGATACTGGATTAAAAGTTTGGCAGGTAAGCCCCAATTCGTCCTGGTTCAGTCATTATTAATTTGTTACCTCTCTCACACATACACAAAAACACAAACATACATTGACATACATTTGAATGGGTGGATACAGGACTACTGAAAAGGTTACAAAATATAAGGTACTACCACCCATTTAAAATGGGTGCTATCAAGGAGGGTCCAGGGAAGGGTTCTTCAATCCATTAATAATAATCATCATCATCACCATGTCTCATCATGCCAGAAGGCGCATAAGGCCTCCGTACTGTCAAACCAACACTTTAGAGTCTTGTGCAACCAATTTGGCTACTTCCCAGCTCTTCCACCCTGCTTGGTTTGACTCTTTCTCAACTGTCCTTCTCCAAGTAGTTGTTGGTCATCTGGTTGTCCTCTCGTTAATTTTGATTTAACCTGGGTTGATTCTCAATTCCAATGTCTCCTAGCTCTAGAAAACAAAAGAAAATAGGAATCAACCTAGGTGAAAAATTGTTGTTCAAGTTGTTCTATAGTCTACCACCAACTAGTAAAATTAATGTTTTCACAGTCATTTATTGATCAACAAAAAAGGTTGAAGTTATCCTTGAGGAAGAATTGCTTGGACAACAAAACCTAGCTCTTTATATTGGCATTGTGATTTTTGTGAGTCTTCAATTGCCTTCATTGCAAGTATAGATTTTTTCTGGAAATTATAACCCAATGTTGCATGTTTGTATTGAGGTGATAATAATTATAGATAAATATATTCTATATTTTTAAGATCAATGGCAGTCAGTCTGATAAGGATGAGCGTATCAAAGCTGCACAGTATTTGCAACAGTTGGAGGTCAGTGCCAATAAGTCATTAAGAGGGTTTATTAACAATGAGGTTACCTGGCTACTTAAGGTGATTCCCCAGTAAAAGAGCCTAACATAGATTGTAGATGAAACTTGGTACACTGATGTAACGAGTCAAGAAGATGATAAAAAGGTAATAAAAAGTGGGGGTCACTGTGCTCGTTTTGACATCACAATGCTGACAAATACGGCTATTTTTGGCCCTGTTACAAAAACCGCGCGCAGGGCAAAACTAGACAAAAAGGAAAGATTTTTTCAATGATGCATGTGGTATCGCACAGAATTTGACTTTAATGTATTGTTTATTCACTTACGTACCAGAAAAATGCCCTTTAATGCCCTTGTTTTTACTTTACGCTCCAAAGTAGAATTAAATTGGACACGCGCTATTCGACATGTGATAGCTCAATCCGTACAATTTAGTAAAACTGCCAAAAAACTGAACATAGATTTGTTCCAATTTTTTTCTCACCGAAAGGAAGCACTGTCCTTATTAAAATCATGAAATAAAAAAAGGGGGTCACCGTACTCGTGTTTGCAGTAGAGCTGCAGAAAGTGCGCACCAAATGCATTTTCCTTGATTTTTGAGAGAGGACTGGGGCGAGTTTCAAAATAGAATGTATGCGAAAGGGGGAAGAAAGAATTAAAAAATCCGTTTTTACAGAATTTACATCGAGATATCATATTTAGGACACAATGTGATAAAGAAAGCGTTTAAATGAAAATCAGAGTGAATAAGCACAAATTAAACATCCAGTATCGAAGTTCTCCATGAGGAAGTCAAACTCAGCAACACACGTACTGATTACATTATGCACATTCCCACCCCATTGAGTCTCACCTAGGCAAAAACAACCGCAAGTAAAAATTGCAATAGTGTTTCTCTTCGGTCAACTTCATTTTAATAATGTTACTTTACATGCTCTTTTTTACGGAGGCCATCTTGTTATGCGCAGTGCAAAACCAGGGAATCACCTTAATTTTGGTAGTTAAAAATGGTACATGGGTGGTCCGTTCATGGTTTGGGCAAATCTTAAGCAAAATTTTGGACTGCTAAATTTCATCCTGGAATCATGCATACCATTTGCACAAATCAGTTTCATTTCCCGAAAAGCAGCTGCAGTAATTATAAGCCTGAATATGGTTTGAAGATATGGAACACAAATTTGTGTTTGAAACTTCCTGGCTGGGAATACAGGACCACCTTTTCAGGAATTCTGTTTCTCTTGGAAGTTTTTCACTGGAATGACCCAAGAGATGTGATCTTGTTCCATTTATTCTCCAACTGGATTCTTCGCAACATTTTTGTAAATTGTAAACTACCATTGACTTTGGGCCTTTTTTATTCTAGCTATAGACCCTTCCCGTTTTCCTTTATTGTTGCTTTTAGTTTTTATTATTTTTTCTTGTGATTATGTTTTAGTCTGAAAGAGGAGGTGTAAAAACAGAGGTTATTGGTAAGTTCAACTTTCAGTTCCCACTAACTGAGTGAAATTCGCTCCCTTTTCCCTATAAATTTATCAGTGTGATTCCCGCAAATTTGTTGGTTGTTGAGAGGTACTTTTGCCCAAATTTTTGAATTAGAAAATCAATAATAGATACGGTCAAACCACATTTATAAGCTGTCACCCTGCATTTACGCAGTTCCAGAAAATATCCACTTACCGACCTGGTAGATCATTCTTGAAGACATAAACAAGTTCAACTTCATCATTTTTTTTTGTAATGAAATTATGAATAATGAAAAACATATAATTATGTGAACTGCAGAGTGAAGAATTATATGAAGGAAGATCATCACAGTTATATACACAACTTATGCAGTTGCGAAAAGAAAGCCTGAAAAAAAATTCAGGCTAATGTACAGGATTCAAACCCTTGAACTCTGTGATACCAGTGTAGTGCTTTACCAATATTAAGCTTACAAGCCAACTGGGAGTAGGTCGTTGAATTGGCTTATTATAAACCTGTGAAAGGATGATGATGAAATTATGAATGTATGAAAAACATATACGTGAACTGCGAAGTGAAGAATTATTTGAAGGAAGATCATCACAGTTTCAGGCTTTCTTTTCGCAACTGCATAAGTTGTGTATACAACTGCAATTGATCTTCCTTCGAATAATTTATCATTTATAGAAATGGAAAATCCAGGCAAGTGAAACTCCCTTCTTATGGGAGTATGGATATTTTCTGGAACCACAGAATTAAGGGAAAGTATTTCCAGAGGTTTTGCAAGTGACAGCATGATTATATAAGAGGGTAACCACTAAAGTTTAATATACAAGTTTGACTTTAAATAAAGTTAAAAAAACAAAAATGATCCTTTGATGATTTCTGTGATGACATGTTTATATAACATTGACTTGTACTATGACTTGTGTTAGGTGATGATCGTTTAGGGTACCATCTTGACAAGGTACTTCCTTCTGGAGACCCATCAGGTGACAAGGAGGTAACGAAAAAATACTGTCTTGACAGTTCACATAATTAGGGTATATTATAACAGCGATAGACTGAATTTTCTCATGGCTAACTGCAATGCCATAGTTTGGAATGTGTGAGTGGGGCAAGATATGTCTAACACAGAACCATTCACTCATGCGGTGTGTCATGACAGTCATCCAAATTATAGAGGTAGAAGTGATTGGATTACACTAATACCTTCTGACCTCTGACACTGTGCTACGGGAAATTAAAAGCAGATCAGATGATGTGAGAAGGCGATAGGTCCTGGAGGCCCTACCACAGGAATGAAGAAGCTCTTTTAAAAAACTAACTTTGAGAAAATGGCCAATTATGCTAAGGCAGATATTCATGGCTTACCAAAGGACCACACACAGCATGAAGCAAAAAAGATGTGCGATAAGAGGTCAAGAAGTTTTCAACTAAGTCCGAAAAAACACATATCCTTGGTTGCGATTCATACTGTGGAACTTGTGTTGACTCCAACAGTAGCACTGAGAGATTAGCAAATTTGAACTTTGCTTTTGTCTCAGGAACAGAAAATTTCTGTCTGGACACGATGGAGAGTCATGAAAGTTCTAAAATTATAGGACAGGCTGCAAATAGTTGTCATGTTTTGAAACACTGCAGTTTTTTCTTCGATCAGTGGCTTGTCCTCATGGGCAAGTGATTTATTAAGCTCACTAACCCAATGCCTAGTGTCCCAAGAAATTATTGTTGTGACTGCTAGAAATTCTTTTGTTTCTATTATTATTCATATTTATGATCAAACTAGTCGAAGGTTATCTTCATAGTAATAATAATGACAATCTTTAATGAGGATGCCTACTTCACCCTTAAGGCTTTACAGAAGGGTCCTCCTACCAAAAAACATTAAGTGAAAAAGACAAATCTATAACTAAATTAGAACTTACTAAGAACTAACTATCAATTAATCAAATTGTTACATTGTGGATGGCCTTTTTAAATTTGTCAAGTGACTTGAGCTCCCTCAATGACTTAGTAGATGGGGAAAGGTTCCCACCCCAACCCCAGCCCTGGTAGATTATTTTCACTTTTATTTACTATTTTCTTTATAGCCTGGAGATGATGACTTCAAGAAGACTATCTTCAAACTAAGTGATGAAAGTGGGCATTTGGAATTGGAAGACCAAGGCATTTTTTCAAAAGGAAAACTGGATAGTAATGATGGTAAGGAAATGCTTTTGTTCAAATTCGTATCATAACACTGAATTTATGGTGCTCTAAATCACATTACAGTCATGGAGATCAAATTAACCTTCAGGTTTGAATTGTATGTTGTGTAATGATGATTATTATAAATTGTGCTTGTACTATCTACTTTCTCATTGGCTAAGAGCCTACAGTTAATTTTGGTAATTAGCGCAACCTTCATGTTAGTTAATTATCCACTATCAGATTAAGTGACTACTCTGTAGGTTGTGCCTCCAATGCACGATTTCCAAAAACAGTTTCAAACTATGTTCCATGCGATGCTGTGTTTGTCCATTTTCTCTTCAAAACCGGCAGTGGATGTACAATAGAACAATTATTAGGTTCAGTTTTTGTGATATCCAGAATAATCAAGGTTAAAGTAAGTGTTATTTGCCAAGCCTAAGCTGATAATAACACTTACTTTGACCTTTATTTTTGCAGATATCGCAAAACCCTCATCCAATAATAATATTGTTTATAATTATATTTACCTTTTTTAGTGTTCATTTGTGACACTGGCAAGGAATGCTTTGTCTGGATTGGAAAGAAAGCTAGTATTGATGAAAGACACAAAGGCCTGCAGTACGCTCATGTAAGTATTTTGGATGTGGAACCTCTCTCTTAATCCTTCCAAGATGTTTCTAAGATATATTTCATGTCCCTAAACTGGCCTTTTGCATGGATGAACACGTTATGTACAAGTGAATTGAAATCCCTGTTTCGCTCTTTTACTCTGTGCACTGAAAAGGGAGAAAATGTTCTGAACTTGCTGTATAATCCTCTTGGAACCCATCAGGCTCAGCCTCTAATGTACACATAGGTTCCAAGTTAATCAATTATTGAGCATGAACTGAACTAAATTGTAGAAACATGCATAAAGAAATGTTACTGACAGATGAAACAGATAGAAGGCTTCGTGAAGGGTAACATGCGATCAGGCGTGTGTTTGGGTGTGGGGGGTGGGGGGTAAAAGCGATGGGCAAAGGGAAGAAGGACTGCCATACTTATAGCCTATGCAATAACGTTTTCACAAATTAGTTTATTTTTAGCATTATTTTGCGGTATTTTTCCCATGAAAATCAAAGCATCATTCATCATATCACACATCCATAGTATGATAATGACAAAAAGAAAAAGTAAATGCCTGCAAAACATCAAAAATACTATTTTCTGGTCTCCAGTTTTGGCTGAATGATTTGTAAGACTTATTTACTAGTCATAAATGCGCAGGAAAATTGATCTAAAAATAGATTGGTCTGTGAATACGCCGCTTCACAGGCACAAGGGAGTGCTGTCTTCGAGTTATGGGCTCCTGGTTAATGGGTTTCATGATACACTAGGTGCACTTATCGGCCAGGCTTAAAAGGCATTCTCTGCGATGTCAGTCGACTGTAATAACTTTTTAAATTAACACCTAATAAGACATTATTAACCTAAATTCGAAACTATATAGCCCAACTCTAACCTGGAAATTTTTTCACTTAGAACTATCTGATGAACACTAAACATCCATTTGTGCCAGTGACTGTTGTGTCAGAGGGACAAAAGTGCGAGAAATTTGATAATGCATTTTAAATGGATATGAACAAGGTAAAAGCTATGTGGCACAACCAGGTTTACACATCAGTTAAAGATGCCCACTAGGATTTGCATCCCAGTACAATCTGGGTGCAATCGTTCCAAATCATCCAAAATTGTCAACCTTGCTTTCCCAGGACCCTCCTACCCGTTTCTTCAGATCCTGGTATTTCTGGATCTTTTCTGTTTCCGCCTCTCCAGTGCTGATGTCGGAAGGCAACATAATACAAGTGTTGAAGCATTATTATCAGTGTCGTCATCATTGTCGTTCTCATCATCATCATCATTACTACTACTAATGTATTTTTATTGTCTTGAAATGCTTGGGTACCCTGGAAAGATATTTAACAATCAGTCCTCGAGCCCGAAAGGGCTCTGAGTCAATAGCCCATGAGGCGGAAGGCCAAATGGGCGATTGACTCAGAGGCCATGAGGGCGAGAGGAATAATTGTTTCAGTAAAATCCAACTAGTTGGTCAAAAAATATCGAGACAAAACAACTTTAGCTAGTTAAAGCTAGTCCTTAATTCCTTTTTTGCCACCAAAAAGCCGGCGCTTTGCGCTACTAGTGGGCTATAACATATAGCCTAGTAGTAACTCAACCAATCAGAACGCAGCATTGATGATAGACCACGAGTTGGATTTTACTAATTGGTGTAAGCTCATTATTATATTAGCTCACTTAAGCCCACTATAGTACACTGCAATCGATTGCTTCAAAAACGGTATAAGACGTGGTCTTCATTGAGGGCTATCAACTGTTGTGTAACCCGCTGAGAATTTGAGAGCTGAGATATCTAATAATTTTTTTTATATATTCATGAATGAAAAATTATATATATAAAATGAGTGTGAGGATCATTTACACTTTCATTACTACATGTATACATTCCTTGTTACTACCACTTATAACTTGTTTATCCAAGTTCGGCACGATGTACTAAACTAAGTAATTTTCAGGGACACGAGATAAGGATCGTGACTGTCAGTAGCTATACACTGTATCGTTCAAATTATAACAGCTTTTGGCTTCCTGCACAGACGTTCTTAGTGTTTTGTCCCCCGCGGTGGAGAGGATTGCGTGACAAGCGTAAGAACGTCTGCATGGGAGCCTATGCAGTATTAGGGATAATTGACGAGCTAGGAAGTATGAACGCAAAACAAAAATGAATGTTTTATCCATTTCATTTCCAGATTCTTTTCAAAGAAGAATGAAGCCAGCCAGATGTACACTGAGGCTTTTGATACTAATTTTGATAAAAGTTTGTAGTAAGGGTTCTTATCAGGCCCATGCAGAACTACAATTTTTGTAAAAGTAACAGCTAAAATAAAGGCATTTTGTTAAAACTGCTCTGCTGATTTACTTGTATCCACTTTTGTAGCAGTATCCCTAGGGCATCCCGGCCACCACTCTTAAGAGCATTGCACTAGGAAATGTGGCTTGTTCCTCAAACGTGCCTCATTTAAGGTTCAAAAAGAGTCGGGTACAGAGATAGGTAACTGCATTCTCATAACCTTGAACCTTAATTGAGCAGTTTAATTTAAAGGAGAAATTAGTTGCTTGTCATTAATGGGACCAAGGGTAAAAAAAATGCCGTATTATTTGACACATTATTGGAGAGGTCAGTTTTATTTCCTGGAAAGAGGTAATATTATGTTAACTTCTTTTTATCAATTATTAACTTTGCTATGAATTTTTGCTACTGTGAAAGGTTTGAACCCAGGAGTCATTTCAAAAGTAGGTTGAGTTTGATCGTCCAGGTGAACCATAACAGGCTTAACAGTTACGTTAGAAGTCATTGCCAACCTTTGCAACCTTTTGAAAATTGCCAAAGGGTTAGTGCAACCATCAGACACTAACAAGAACGTTTTTTAAATAAATTATATATATATTTTTGGCAAATAGAAAATGTCAACATTTTGTGAGCTGTTCTGTTCTGTAAGTCATGAAATACATTGTATTTATTATTTACAGTTGCCTTTTTTACAGAGATCAAATTATGTTTCAGGGGCAAGAAAGTAGGTGGGTTTTAATATAATATTTGAGAATTAAAATATATTTTGCTGCTCTTTTTCTTGCCACTAACAAGGAATCTTTTTTTCGGTTTGGTCAAAAAAATAAGGGGGGGGGGGGGCAGGCCCCCTGGGTCCCTTCCCTGGATCCACCCCTGATTATTCAAAACTTAATACATGAACTGTAGAAGAAAGATTTAACATGAAAGATTGTCAGACATATGTATGCAACTTTAATGGCAGTTGCAAGAGGAAAATCTGAAAGAAATTCAGGCTTGAACAGGGTTTAAACGTATCCCCTCTCAGGGTTCTCAATAGAAGGCGGCACCCGGCGATTGATCGCCGTTTACTTTGGGATTCATAGCCGCTTACTTTGTGTTTAAGTCGCTTTTCTTTGCTTTGTTTTGACACCTGTGGCTTTGCTGAAGAGCCTCCTACTTTATCAGTGATCACCTCCCACTTAAAAATCTATTGAGAACCCTGCCCTCTGCATTACCAGTGAAGTCTCTTACCACTCATACTCATTCCACTGTCTTTTGTTGACGATAAAATTAATTTTTATTATTTGAGAGGACAGTTACATGTTGAGAACAAAGGTTGTAAAAGTTTTACCTTAAATAAAGTCACCAAATATGCAAAATAAAGTGTTATTACATGATGTCACTCTTATTTTTTAAGTTTTTAATACTGACACAGCTAGTGCACGGAGATTTTACCAATAGTGTAACAAATTTTCTAAGGCATAACTTCACAGAGTTGAGATGCCCAGGAATCAAATTCTTACTACAGCTTTCTCCGTCACCAACTTTGAAATGTCAATGAGACCTAAAAACCCTGCAAGTGGTGGATTTAGATCTCAAAATAAGTGCAGGGCAAGCTCATTCAGAAAACAGGGTGCTTGGCATTAAATTTTTTTTCTCAGCTCTGTGGGCTTTAGTTGGCCTTACAAGATAATGTTGGACCTAGACAGTTGATCCATGGGTTCTCCGAACATATTCAGTTCTGTTTCTGACCGTTACTATCAGTGGCAGCCATGTTTATTAATCAAAATAAAAAATTGTCACCCAAGTCATCTTTAACCTAAGACTTGGGTTTGATCTCCAACCCACTGTGCGAGTAAAACCTACAGATGTTCTCAGTTTTGATTAAGGTGGCTGACAGTCATTAAAACTGTCAACCACAGAACTGAAGTTTTTGTTTATTTAAAGAACCAACGAATTGATCTCTGAACTTGTTCCTGGTTAATTTATTTACACTGTAATTCTATCTCAAAGACTGACACATTATCTTTTAATAATTTAATAACTCAAACTGACAATAATATTTCAATAAGGCCTACAGTATTCACTATTCCATCACACTGCCATGTCCCAGTTGTGTCCTCAAACTCTAATAATGGGCTTCCATGATTGCCTTTGCACTACTGTGAGATTCTTGTAGATTCTTTTACGTCTGAAACAAATAATGAAAAGGCTTGAGTTTTATGTCCACTGTTTTTTTAGGTATCTTCTGTTAGAATTATATTATCAACTTCTTTTGCCAAGTCATGCCTTAATATTTGTTAAATCAATATTCTTAGCAAGATGTAGCTTGAGTTACCCCAAAAATTATCGTAAAACTACACAGTCTAGACACTTGACTGGACAACTTAAGATTGTTTTTGTACCTTACTGCAGAAGACCACGCATGACGGAAGCATGACGGTTGTTTTCATCGGTAAGATTTTTATTTTGTGGAGAGCAAAGTTTATGAAGTTTTGAAACACATGCTACCCATTTATCAAAAAAGAGAAGTAACATTTGAGGGGAAAAAATGAAACAATAAAGAAAAGCGTATCACAGACCATCTTAATTTCCATACTGGAAACTTAAAGTCAAGGTGAGCCTATTACAAATAATTTCTTCATAAGTACAGTAAAATCCTGCCTTATGGACACCAGCTTTATATGGACACCCAGTTAATAAACGGGATCACACTCAAGGGAAGCCAGAACATAACAGAAATTAATAGACTGCAAATACATAACTGACCATCGAGTTTATATGCTTTGCATTGTGCCATTTTAACAGTAATTTATAAAAGAACTAAGATAGTACGCGCGTTCTGATTGGTTAAAAACCCATGGTTTATTGGGCTGGTAAACTCATAGTTTACTTAAAGTTATTTTATAAAAGCAATACACCACATTTTCTGTGGGTTTACAAGCGTGATAACCCACTTGGGATGTTGGGAGAACACTCGAAAAGCAGGTACATCACTCGCCTCGGCTCGTGATGTACAAGCTTTTCGAGTGTTCTCCCAACATCCCCCGTGGGTTATCACGCCAGTAAACCCATAGAAGGTGTGGTCTATTGCTTAAATAAACCCCCACCCCGCCCTGCTCTGCCAGCCATATGAGCACCCTATTGCTTGTGTTTGCTCTTTCCATGCAACGTGATCACCCTACATGTCAAATAGGGCTGGGCTTCATCACGTTTCATTCACTTAAGTTAAGAAGAAGCAAAGTTTTCTAGATGTATGCTACAGAAATGGAATAATTAGTTTCGAATAGCTAAATTACAACCTCTACTTTAAAAGAAATTTTTTCAGAAATAAGAAAGAATCTTTGCAGAATTCGGTCAAAATGTCTATACATTAAATTACGCAGGGAAAGAGACATTTCATACTGAAGTTGTTAGGAGTAAATGCATTTAATTACTGAAATTGTCACGGGTTAGTTCACTTGTTATTTTATAGAGTCCTAAACCGGGAGGTGTGGCCTGAAAATGCAACAGAATTGGTTTTGTTTCACTAGCCTTACCTTGACGGATCCATCGTCTGTTGTAGATATCTTACTTTCGAGCTATCTCTTAGGCATTTTGAAAGTTAGCTTTTCCTTGTCAAAAATGCACGAAAGAAATCGCAGACAAGGAAATCTTCACCAAGCAACAAAACGAAGGTGGATACTTCATGTATCTTGCTCCCAATGTTCGTGCTTCCCTTGGAGACCACGTGACTAGATTCGCACGTTCCGCTTAAAAGTTTGTTTTTTGGGTTGAAAAAAGTGAAAAGATTTGGGAAACGCCGTATGAAGAAAAAGTACATTACAAAAAACTACATTACAAGACTGCAGGGAGAGTAGATCAATTGAATTCGCTTGTAACTGAAATAAACTAATGTTAAATTAAAAAAGCCATTTCCTAGAAACTGAATTTGGCCCTTGATTGGATGATTAACAAGCCTTTGACACCTGCCAAGGAAAAATGCGATAAACCAATCACGGATAAGCATTTAACCACGTGGTACAGTCGGCGCCAAATTTAAGCTCTGCTAGAAAAACTTTTTTGAGCCACGTTCTTGCCAAACAAACATACGAGTGTGAAAGCAGCGACACGTCTTCACAAAATGGGGAAAAAACATAACTATTCCTTCCTTCTTCGCCAATTTATCGGAAGGAAACGGTGTAGAAGGTATCTCAAGACTTCTCAAGCATATAACTTACATGAGAGAAAAAAAGAAACAGGTTAGTGACTTGCTTTCCAACTTTCATGCAAAGTTGCGACTCAAAGAAGTCGAGTGACTGAAAATTTATAGTTTTCTCATCCGGAATAAATTATTTTTACATTAGTATTTATTAGCCAAAGACAATAGATGTTAACACATGTTCGACTGCTTTCTTTTCAGAAATTTACTGTTGAAACGAGAGTTCAAAGCAAGATAACCAGGATTCAATTTTAGATGTGCAACTTCGCGCGTGGCGGCAAACTTAAAAAAGTAAGAATTGTTGCTCTAGTTTATCTTTTTCCTTTTAAAGCAAAATAATTTCATTGTCTTCTGTAACAATGCGAGAGTCTGTTAATTGTCTCTTTTAGTAACTTTTATGACGTTTTTTTAAAACGTTTACAATAAATACGAATGAAGAACTTACACCGAAAGACTGACTTCTGCAAAGTTTGAACAACATTTCAATGCGGGCCCTTCACAACTTTGCGAAAATTATTCATAGTAAATAATTTTTTTAATCGCCAAAATGAATTAAAATTAAACGAAAACAATTATCTTAAGATAATTTTGTTTCTTGAGGAGGGAGGAGAAAAAAAAATATGACCGAAAAATTGACAAAAACAGAGAAGTATATGTTTTATTTGAAGTTCCTGGGACCGGCTGTACACAGCGATAATAAACGTAAAGCTTGCAGAAACAAACAGAAACTTTTCTTAGCTTCGTCATCCAAAAATAAAACCAATCATTTGTACAACCAGGTTAAAGCCTGAACAACATAACTTCTGCAGACAGACTTCTTTTTCACTTCGAGTCACCACTGTGCTATTAAAAATATTTTTGTGTACGTAACTCATTTATAATAGAAATAGGCGTTGAACCAAAACAGCAGGGGCACCCAACGGCAATTTTCGGGGAAATATCTGTTCGGAAGACGATTTGAGACCTAGAATTTTCGGAGCATTTGTTGTAAAATTTCTTGCTTTCCTGTCTCTCCTAGGATTTTCGAATATCTACAAAATGGTATAATTACCCATTTTTAACGGATTTTGACCCTAAAAAAGGCCACCTAGAATTTTCGGGAGCCTTTTCCTGGCTGAAATTTTCGAGAAGGTAAGTTTTTATCCCTATAGTTTTCGGATCACTAGACTTTCAGTTAGGAAATCCGAACAGATGAAAAGTTTTTAGGGGATAAAAATATGCCTATATCTACCGTTTGAATACTAAAATACGTTCAACAATGCTATTTTAAGTGGTTTTGAACTATATCCTCGCTGGGTGCCCCTGAAACAGTTACTTGCCAAGATAATTTATTTTTTTAAGTAGAGAAGATGAAGAAAGGGTGGACCAGAAAGGTTGAGAAAAACCGTGAAAACAGTTTAACTCGAAGTTTTCGTAACCTCAGCGCTATATGCAGTAATTGATAGTGACAGCGAATCGACAGCGAAGCTCGTTTTAAATGCTCAACAATGTTTTGTCGGCTTGATAAAATTTCTTCGGTCTTTTAAAACCGGTCATTTATACAATAAAGCAAGCAGGACGCCAACTGTTATTTTTGTTGAATAAAAAAAGAATTAGAGATTGCTCTCTTCAAACTGTAAATTATAAATGATCCTAATAGGATATTCAGTGTGGTAAGGATTTGTCTGCTACACTGTTAGATCTATAAGATTCCATGCAAGCCTTTCAAAGGCGAATGTAGGAGAAACAAAACCCTACCCTTTCACTCGTCTTCCTTGATTTTCAAAAAATTAATTTGTAGCGTGCATTTCAGCTGCTCCCTAGAAACAAAAAAAAAAGTAGACAGATACAGTACTGTTCATAGAAAGCGGTTCTTAGCATAAACGCGATATTGTCTCCGTAAGCAATTTCTAGTGTGCGACAAATTTTAGAAATTCAAGCTATGAAAAGGAGAAAGATAATAAATAACCAGGGTTTACAAAAAATAAGCATACATCTCGGTCCGTACTCTTCACTCTGAAAAGAGAACATAGGGAAGGAAAAATGATGCTATACTCTTAATAGTTATGTGGTTGGTAAATCAGCCTTTATTGAAGAAAGTATAAGTTATTCGAGGAATTGTTCATCGTTGTTTTTTACCGCGCTACGGCTACCTTTTCATTTCAGTTTGTTTAAGGCTATAAATCACGCCGAGAATTTGAGCTGGTTCAGTGAGGAAAACACTACTACAAAAGAATAATCCTTTCCTTAAGAGACAAGGCAAATTGTTTCTGTGTGAGTTCAAACTAACTGTTTTTGCTTAGTGAGTTAAAAAGGCGCACGTATTCAAAAAAGTGGAATAAAAAAACGAAAACAACAACTCTCGGGCCTTTCACTTTTACATCAGCGAATTTTTCCATTAAAACCCCATAAAAGTTAGTCTGAATAAACAAACACAAAAGACACTAATCCTCCCTGGTTCTACAGTAATGCCTGATTCCACATTTTTATTTTTCTATGTTTTTTTTTCTCGTTAGCTCACCACTGTCCCTCCTCTGGTAATTTTTGAACCAGTGTCCAAAGTTCAACACACAGTCAGCCCGCTTTCCTCTAAAGACAGCCTCCAACTTCAGTACAGCACAGCCAGCCCAGTCAGCCAGCTTATGAAAGACGCGTCGAATATTCTGGTCAGTCAATTGGGGCGGGAAGTGGGAGGATAATATTTAAAGCTCGGGATGAACCTTACAAAGCATACTCTCCACACACATTCGGCCTGAAGTCCGTCGACTTAATTTTCGGCTTAATTTAATTGTAGTTAAGTACTAACGGGTCCCCTGGTGAGGTAAGGTTCCTCCCCTTTTCCATTTTCCTTTCATGGGTTCCTTTTCAGGTTTTTCGATCATCAATTCGCTTATTCGTTTACCGGTTTCCATACATCGGCTTGTCTTCGGCGTTTCTTTAGACTTTCTTCGAACGAACTACGAGTCCGTTATCGTCATCATCATCATCATCATCATCGTGGACGTCATTGCAAGCTTCTGCCTAGTTGCGCCAATTTCAATTAATCTGTCACACTTCACTTGCCAGACTAAACGCTGTGTATGTGAAGCTTTTATTGGTAAGGTTCAACCAGAATTTTATTAAAGCATAACTTAGCAAACTAGAGACATAAAGCCATTCAACAGTTGCATGGAACCCTTATTTGGCTTGTCCTTGCACGTTTAGTGGTTTCTCTAGTTGAAGGCAGTTAGTTAGAGTAGCTTCGCAATTGTGGTTTGGATTTCACTTCTTTTTATGAATTCAGTTTAGAGCCAAAAGATCAAATCAAAAGGGAAACGGATGTTTCATTTAACGTCAGATTTTGTTGTCAAAACATAATTAGCGAAACAAAGGTTGGCTGTACAAGCAAAAAATGCTAAGGACTGAGGTGTATCTTTACCACTTATTTGCGAAAGTTAATTAGTTTCGAGGATTATCAACTAGTCATACATGTTAAGGTAACGTGCGATCAGGATTGTTGTACTCGTGAAGGTAGCTCCTTATCGCAGGTTGTCTGATGGGAAACATGGGACAACGCACACACCATAGGTTAGATAGTGAAAAACCCCTCAAGCCCAGTCTACGAGATGGACACATCATCAGAGGATCAGCATCGCGACGAGAAGATAGTAAAGATAGTAGCTTGCCTTGCAGCGCCACAAGAGTGTTATGAAAATAGATCAGGACGCGCGCGTGGGGGACTCGCTTGATGAAGAGAGATCTTTTATGGTCTTTCCCTTGCGTGTATCACAAGCGCGAGAGTCTTGCATAGCTCTTGTGTCTGCTTGGCGTGCTATAGTTAGTTTATAGAGATATTAGGTAAATGGGAAAATGTTCTTGCTATAGCATGGCTAGCAATTAGACAAGCGTGTGTGTCTTTTTGTTAATCTTGCCTTGTGGGAGGAATTTCCCGTTTAGGAAGTCCTGCATTGCACATCGCAGGCACATATCGTCTACAAATTGTAGGCGCAGGTAGACGTCACTCTTCTCATCGACAGCCCACGATACTTGGTCCACCATGGAAGTACCTTAACCAGACAATGAGTGGAGGGTTCCTGACTTTGTGTGCTTATGGTATGGTAAAGGAAGAGGCCGGCCGAAGACACGACTAGACATCTAGCGATAGGTAGTTAAGTTTACTAGGTAACTAATACTGCAGCAGTGACGGAGCAACCAGAAAACTCATGGAGATAATCAAGAACGGAGCCTATAATACCTCCCTAATGAGCTTAGGTAGATAGGTACTTTTAAAATTACATAGTAGTACCTAAATAATTGGCCGGCCGAACTTCAACGTCTGATGTATCTTCAACTCATCGCCTGGATTTCGCCAATGCAGTACTTCCATATTTCCTGTACAAGAAGCTTTGTCTACGTTTAAGCTGCGCCTGGATGGAGACAGCTCGCATAGTGTAACAGCAACCCCAAATTTAAGGTAGAGCAGATTTAACTGGTACAACGTTTCGCTAAAACTGTTTTCAATAAATTTGCAAAATATCTCATTGAGCTATATCAATCAAATCATGCGGATTATCTTTAGCAAACGTTGCACCAAAGTAAATAGGCTCAAGCACAACACTTGACGATGGCATCAGGTTAGTGAATAGTGCATATAACTTACCGTTTCGTTGGCATTCGATTCGGCTCGACCCTCGGTTTTTATTTCAGTTCGGCTTTCGGCCTTTTACTGATTTCGGCTTCTCTCAACGACAAGGCTTGGTATCGACAAAGTCTCGATAGCAGCCGTTACAAATTCTGCGCATGTATCATCTAGGGGACCCTGGAGTGTTTCATTCGAGGTGTCGATTAAGTTTTAAGCGGACACATGAACACTCCTCGGTTGAGTACCCTGGATGCCAAATTTTTCATGTAGGAGCGCGTTTCATCACCGACTCGCCTTACTTTTAATTTTTGTAATTTTTTTTTCTAGAAATAAATAAAACAGAAAAAAAATGTTGTCTTGTGTCTTTTCTTATGTTAGATAATTGCTTTACTATAAGCTAAACAAACTAACTGGTCATTGCTTTACAGGTGGATCCAACAAAATATCTTTTACTGATAGTAAGCATTAGTCATGTAAACTGCTGTAACATCGACAAAAAATAAAATCAACCAAACAACATGACTGACGTCTTTCTCTTAAACATAAATTATTTAGAGGGTTGGGTACTAACATAAAACAATTTTTTTCAGGAAAGCTTCCTTTTCAGGTTTTTTCTTGCAATGTGATAGCTGTGCAAAGAACCAAACACATGGCCATCAGTTGTCATAAGAGTTTTCTAGACGTCAGTTTCCTTGGTTCAAGATGCAATAGGAGAAATTTAAGTTGCACTGTCAAGAGGATGTCACCATTTTAAAGACGACAACTTATCCGTCTTGAAGATTTTAATGCCGAAGCTATAAATCTGAAAGACTTTCTTTCATACAAGATCAAACGGCTACTCTGCATTAAAGCTTTCATTGCTGACGAGTCAGACTTTACAGCCTGCCAGAAGAATCAGACTTAATACAGCCTACCAGAAGAATTATTTGATGTATACTTCACATGAGAAGAACATCCCTTCTTCAGCTGCCCGTTTCATGATGTCCCGACGACAGACGCTTTTAGACCATTCCCTTAAGGAAGCATACGTCGTACGGCGTGATGATTTAGCAATTTAAAGGTACGTATTATAAATCATATTTTCAATTCAGAGATTTACCTTGCAGTATGTTTTTTTTTCAGGTTGAGTGCAGCTTCTATTCAGACGTCGGCTAAGTCTATTTACGAATGTATGCGCAACGTAGCTGCACTGTAAGTATGGATAAGAAAGAAGCGAATTTAAGGATAGTGCATCACAGGATTTAAGCTCATTGACGTCATCACTGACGTTGAACTTTTTGCAAGAAGGGCTCTTAATTAGCGCAATCTTCGATTAAAAAAGAAATTTTGTAAACACATAAAGATAGAAGTTATATTGAAGTGTGCCTGTTGGGATTCAAACCCACTGCCCGTTTTTCCAAAAAAAAACATAGAGAACTTAAGGTTCTTGTCTTCACTTTTTAAAACAGCAATGAGAAAAATAACGTAAAAAGCTTGTCTGGGATTCAAACCCATTTGCCAATGATAACTCTCTTACAGAGAACTGAATTGATGACAATTGCAGATACGTTGTTGTTTTACTAATTTCTGGTAGAACGTTTGTCTCTTTTTAGTACAGGTTTTTTTCAGGAAAAGGTCTCAGCTACAAACTTGAGGCAACCATCTAAAGAGGATCTTACCTTCCTCCCTCTGTTCTTTACTGTTTAGAAGCTTTTTGAACCTTCACAGTCAATGGAAGAGCAATTTCTGCGCCCTAGCTTTTACCTTGGCTATACCGTTCTTTGAAAGTACACATTTAGACTTCTTTCTAATTACACCTCTGCTCTCCAGCTGTCCCATAAAGACAAGAAATAATCGCTGATTTTCTTTGCAAAGAGCGTTTTAAGCGTGTGATCTTAACGTACTATACTAATGAAATCAAATACCTCCCTCCTCATTTTACGATATTCCAGAGAAATCTTCCGTCTTATTGTCTCTACCCTAGCCTTATTCAGTCACACTATTGAAGGCGCACATTGTGCATTCTAGTTGCTTACTACGTCTTCCCGATGTAATCACTCGTTGTCTTTGGATGCAGTTCTTTAAGTCTGTTACCTTTGTGAGATACTATGCTACTGGAAGCGAATCATTGAACTTCACTCAAAAGCTACATCCCCCAATGTCAAACTATTGTTCTGGGGAAACGCATCAATCTTGACCAAGAGCTCTTCTTCGCATGTAGAGGAGAAAGCACTGGGGTCGAGAATGGAAACGCATTTGCTCACCTTATGTCAAGAAAAACGACAAACAAGGATTTAAAGAATATCAAATGAAATCCAATTGTTTCTTTGCTAAACTTTGGTCGATAAACTTTTGAAGCTTTACTGCGACCAATACTCTTCTGCACCTTAGACTGTTTAATAGTTTGCTCTTACGCATAGACAGGACTTTGTAGAGTTTCAAAAAAAAAACTATCACTTTCCTGACGTTAATCTGTTGATGTTAAGAGGAAGATTGACTGATTCCAGCGCCTTTAAATGACGAACGAAACACGAGGAATGTAAAGACCTGCACAGAACTCAACAGAACGAATCATCAAAGATGTCAAAGAAGTTGTAAAGAAGACGATCCTCGTTCATGGTATGGGGCAAGGACTTGGGCACGATTGTTACACCAGAATGTTTAGGATGATTTAAAAGTTGGGGTTACATGGCAATCAATTGTCGCCGTACGGGGTCAACAGTCCGTCAAGAAACGGATTGTAAGAATGAGGATGGTTGGTCGTTTCTTGTTAGGACCGTGAGAGACAAGAACGTGGCCGTAGACGAGAATAAAGAACCGAAGTCGTTTAAAAATATACAGAAGGAGAAATAACACGCCGCGCTTTTGTATCTAACGAAGCAAGTTGAGGATTATCTTTCTAACCTCACATGAGCCGATAACTAGACACACGATTAATGGCTGATCATTATATATACATCAGGACAGGATGACATAGGAAGCAGCCTTTGATAATGTCATTAAGAACTAGTTTCGATGAATCGATGAGCAAGATATATTAGCAGAAGGTTCCAATTGAACAGTGCGCAAGATGACATACTTCCAGGAAACTTACCAAATTAGTAAGTGGAGGAGGAAATCAAAGAAATGTTTTGTGAAGAACTGAAAAAGGTGTCTGATGCGCTGTAAAAGAATGCTGGTTTTAATCAACGCGCTTGTGAATGCTATCCACGTAGTTTAAAATTAACAGGCAATTAATCAATTAATTGACGTCCGTTGTGGACCTTAATGGAATCGGAGCAATGTATCCCATGGAACGCAATCTGAAAAGTAACAAACTGCCTAATCGAACTCAAGATCATACTTAATAACAGGTGAATCTATTATCAGATTGATCTCAATCAAAACCTCTTGCCATGTATTTCATTTTAGAGCGGTTGTTCTTTACTCTGTTCTCTTCACGCTATGTGGTCCCCTAAAGAGAAGAAACATCTCCAAGGTAATACAAGATCAGACATAGTTCCACTTTGATCCATAAGCATGCAGATTCACCAAAAATGGAGAAAGTCTTTAATTGATGAGACATTGGATAAAAGTGCAAACAAAGAAATTGACCACTATCTGGTCATGGCTTAGATAAATCAATCTTAAAGTTGAGTTACCGACCCTAAGTTTTATGTATAGGTTCAAGCTGAAGTGTAGTGGTATGGAACGGCTTAAACGTAGACAAGATCATAGGTGGATCAATAAACAGAATGACCAAGAAATAGAGGAATTCCTAATTAGATGTCAGATTTTCCACACGAAAAGTGCAAGACAACAAGATGGATCAAGAATTTGAATGCTGTATGCAGAGAAGAGTTCCTTTTAATTATTATCGCTTTTAGCCTCTATGGAAAGGTCCCGCATTGTACCCCATGGAACGCAAACTGATAAGTAAGAAACTACTTGGTGGAAAACAAGATCAAGCATAATACCAGAGGAATCTACGGTCAGATTGTTCAAGAAATGAAGAAAGTCTCTCACTATATGCAAACATTGGGAGCAAACACTAGCTGGTCATGGCTTAGATATACCTTATCGGTGAGCTATCAACCGTCAGAGAGATTTCAGTTGAAGTTGTCTCCAGTGATACAGAGAAGGTAGATCCAAAATCTGAATGTGAATTGGCGATGCTCAGCAAAAGATTTGTTAGGTAGCAGAACAAAAAGGAAACATTCAAGAGAGAAAGTAAAGCGGTAGATAAGCGGTAGATTACGAGAAGAGACTAACTGTAATGGATTCTAAAAGAGCAAAACGCTTCTTCCCAGGATTGAATTAAAAGTGATCAGAAGATTGGGCGCAAAGAGGCGAGACGAATTGCATTGCAGCTCTAACAGCCAATCAGAAAATAAACGGTTGATAACTCTTGCCCTTGCTCAACCTATGAATACGTCGGTGTGTTCTTTCGTCTAGTTTGATTCACTATCCTTCTGGTGCCCAAGGCTTCCAAGAGATGTATGCTGCTCACCTTTGCTCCACTAACGAAAAAATGTCTAAATGTAAAGGACGCAATTCGGAAGCGTATTCAAACCTCTTACCTGTATTTCAGTTTACGTTAGTATTCAAGGGTTTGTTCTATACTCTAATTGCTATGTGTTCCCTAAACGGTAGAGACATCTCCAAAATAACACAAGATCGATTCAAACATAATTTCGCTTGGATGCATAACAAGATTGACGAAAAACATGGAGAAAGCCCTTGCTAGATGCACGATTGAACGGAGATGCAAACAAAGAAATGGACCACTACTTGGTCATGGTCTAGATATTTCTCAGTTGAGGGTGTTTTAGCGACCGTTAATTTTATGGGTAGTTTCAAACTGAATTGAACGGCCTAAACTAACACAAGATCACAGGTAGATCGATAAACAGAGTGACGAAAAAACAGAGGTACTGCTAATTAGATGTTAGATTTTCCAGAGGTGCAAAAGAGAGGGACCACAATCTGGTCATGGCGTAGATGTACTATGGTCAGGAATTGTCGATCCTTAGTGGCATTTATGGTTTCGTACTGAAGTTAGCACCAGCGATATAAAGGAAGTCTTCGCAGAACTTGCAAGATAACAAGATGAATCCATAATATGAATGCTAGATGCGTAGAAGAGTTTTTTTAAGTAGAAGATAACAAGAAGGAAAACAGAGAAGATAAAGAATAAAGCGTGGATCAGCCGAATAACAGTAACGAATAACTGGCATGAACACGGAAAAGCAGGAAATTCTTGGAGAATTAAAAGAAGTGTGATAAGACGTTGGAGCTTCACCTTCTACCTCGTGGAAAATATTAAAGAAAGAAGCAAGAAAAACTAACTTGAAAAGTAAGCAGGAAAGATTTCAAAGGGCGCTTTGGTAACAAAGGACAAAAGGGAGAGAAACTACCTGCCTTTTACGCGAAAAATAAGGAAACGTCACTGAAAAGTAGAATGGTTGGTTTGAGAGAGATGAAAGTTTAATGCTGTTTCGGCTTATTGGTTCCGTTCTCACACCAAACGAAGAAATGAGGGACTGATATTTCTTGCCCTTCTTCATCTTCTTAAAAAGTTGGAATGTCCTTTCGTCTACTATATGTTATTGTCTTTTTTTTCTTAAGGTTTCATGGGATTTATGCCTCTTACCTTTGCTCGACGAATGACAAATTAACTCCAGTTAAGGTATACACTTCAGAACGATATTCAAATCTCCTTTCCTTCATTCTTTTCTACGTAGATAGTCATATTCTTTTTCTTTTATCTGCATGCTTTGTTTTCCCTAAGAAAAATGGGCTGGCTAATTGTGCACTCTACTTTGCTTGAAAAATGCCGAACGCATTAACGAAGAAGGGTACGTTTCGTAACCCTCTATTCTTGCTTACGTTACTTTTAAGGTCATCTCTTTGAAGTTTACTCTTTGCACTGTTCTATTTCTGGGATGATTATCAAGAAACAGAGAATCCATTTGAGATCTTTGGTTGCCATAAGAAGACATATCAAGAGAATTACTATAAAGGAGCTTACAACTGTTTGTAAGTTAACAGGTCTACGACTGCCTGGTTTTCTCGTTTAGTGGGGGATAGAGAACGCTGCAAATAAGCACCGGTTCTGTTTGAAATTTATTTCACAAGGTACAAAATGGAATGTTTCATCGAATAGAAAGTAAAGAGAAAGATATTTCCTAAGGCTAAATGCAATGATTGCCTTTTGCTGCAAAGGTGAACCAGCCAGAAATCACTTGAAGACAAAGATGACAGTGGTAAAAACGAGGAAAGATTTAACTATGCTTTAGTCAGAAAAACACAAGATGGGTACCTAACACTTGATTTACAATATGGAATGTGTTAACTTTCAAAGGATTTTACCACATCATGAATCTTAAGGCAATGAAGTGGAAGGAAAAGATATATCAGACTGTTTTCATTTAAACCCGGTCATATAGATATCCTGCTGGGCTGGGAACATCACAGTAGAGGAGGAAGGAGAAGGATAACAGCATTCAAGAGCCATATTGGAAATTTCATGATAGATGCATATTTGGAGTACTGGAAATTATATGGCCATGGAAGGAGTACAAGAAAAGAAGAACACAGGAGAACCTCCCAGCAACTATTGATGTCGCAGCCCTGTCTTGATTATCAACTGATAGAGAGAGGACTTGACATAATAAAGAAGAGTTTAGCGATTTCCTATCAGGACAACAGAGATCTTGGTCATAATACTATAAACGACGGAAGGGAATTGGACATCAACACATACCGTCATTTCAAAGATGTTTATCAACCTCTACACTAGATGATTGGGTAGTGTTCACATTTTTTTCCTTTGAAAAATTGGTTTACTGACTTTTTTTTTCCATTTTAACTTTTATACTTTTTCGGTTCCTATTGACACTCACTAAATACTAACTGTTGTTGAGAGTTGTGTTTAGTTTTTGCAGGTCGTCAGTCAGTTGAAGTACAGTAGGGTGCATAGAAGCCTGTGTGAGCCATAGTACGTCCAATAAACATGAAACATCATCATTCGCACGAAAAAAGTCCTACTTCAAACAGTACAGCACAGCCAACCCAGTCAGCTGCCTTATGAGAGAAGCGTCGAATTTCTGGTCAGTCAATTGGGGCGGGAAGTGGGACGATAATATTTAAAGCTCTGGATGAACCTTACAAAGCATACTCTCCACACACGTTCGGCCTGAAGTCCGTCGACTTAATTTTCGGCTTAATTTAATTGTAGTTAAGTACTAACGGGTCCCCTGGTGAGGTTAGGCTCCTCCCCTTTTCCATTTTCCTTTCATGGGTTCCTTTTCAGGTTTTTCGCTCATCAATTTGCTTATTCGTTTACCGGTTTCCATACATCAGCTTGTCTTCGGCGTTTCTTTAGACTTTCTTCGAACGAACTACGAGTCCGTTATCGTCATCATCATCATCATCATCATCGTGGACGTCATTGCAAGCTTCTGCCTAGTTGCGCCAATTTCAATTAATCTGTCACACTTCACTTGCCAGACTAAACGCTGTGTATGTGAAGCTTTTATTGGTAAGGTTCAACCAGAATTTTATTAAAGCATAACTTAGCAAACTAGAGACATAAAGCCATTCAACAGTTGCATGGAACCCTTATTTGGCTTGTCCTTGCACGTTTAGTGGTTTCTCTAGTTGAAGGCAGTTAGTTAGAGTAGCTTCGCAATTGTGGTTTGGATTTCACTTCTTTTTATGAATTTAGTTTAGAGCCAAAAGATGAAATCAAAAAGGAAACGGATGTTTCATTTAAGGTCAGATTTTGTTGTCAAAACATAATTAGCGAAAAAAAGGTTGGCTGTACAAGCAAAAAATGCTAAGGACTGAGGTGTATCTTTACCACTTATTTGCGAAAGTTAATTAGTTTCGAGGATTATCAACTAGTCATACATGTTAAGGTAACGTGCGATCAGGATTGTTGTACTCGTGAAGGTAGCTCCTTATCGCAGGTTGTCTGATGGGAAACATGGGACAACGCACACACCATAGGTTAGATAGTGAAAAACCCCTCAAGCCCAGTCTACGAGATGGACACATCATCAGAGGATCAGCATCGCGACGAGAAGATAGTAAAGATAGTAGCTTGCCTTGCAGCGCCACAAGAGTGTTATGAAAATAGATCAGGACGCGCGCGTGGGGGACTCGCTTGATGAAGAGAGATCTTTTATGGTCTTTCCCTTGCGTGTATCACAAGCGCGAGAGTCTTGCATAGCTCTTGTGTCTGCTTGGCGTGCTATAGTTAGTTTATAGAGATATTAGGTAAATGCGAAAATGTTCTTGCTATGGCATGGCTAGCAATTAGACAAGCGAGTGTGTCTTTTTGTTAATCTTGCCTTGTGGGAGGAATTTCCCGTTTAGGAAGTCCTGCATTGCACATCGCAGGCACATATCGTCTACAAATTGTAGGCGCAGGTAGACGTCACTCTTCTCATCGACAGCCCACGATACTTGGTCCACCATGGAAGTACCTCAACCAGACAATGAGTGGAGGGTTCCTGACTTTGTGTGCTTATGGTATGGTAAAGGAAGAGGCCGGCCGAAGACACGACTAGACATCTCGCGATAGGTAGTTAAGTTTACTAGGTAACTAATACTGCATCAGTGACGGAGCAACCAGAAAACTCATGGAGATAATCAAGAACGGAGCCTATAATACCTCCCTAATGAGCTTAGGTAGATAGGTACTTTTAAAATTACATAGTAGTACCTAAATAATTGGCCGGCCGAACTTCAACGTCTGATGTATCTTCAACTCATCGCCTGGATTTCGCCAATGCAGTACTTCCATATTTCCTGTACAAGAAGCTTTGTCTACGTTTAAGCTGCGCCTGGATGGAGACAGCTCGCATAGTGTAACAGCAACCCCAAATTTAAGGTAGAGCAGATTTAACTGGTACAACGTTTCGCTAAAACTGTTTTCAATAAATTTGCAAAATATCTCATTGAGCTATATCAATCAAATCATGCGGATTATCTTTAGCAAACGTTGCACCAAAGTAAATAGGCTCAAGCACAACACTTGACGATGGCATCAGGTTAGTGAATAGTGTATATAACTTACCGTTTCGTTGGCATTCGATTCGGCTCGACCCTCGGTTTTTATTTCAGTTCGGCTTTCGGCCTTTTACTGATTTCGGCTTCTCTCAACGACAAGGCTTGGTATCGACAAAGTCTCGATAGCAGCCGTTACAAATTCTGCGCATGTATCATCTAGGGGACCCTGGAGTGTTTCATTCGAGGTGTCGATTAAGTTTTAAGCGGACACATGAACACTCCTCGGTTGAGTACCCTGGATGCCAAATTTTTCATCTAGGAGCGCGTTTCATCACCGACTCGCCTTACTTTTAATTTTTGTAATTTTTTTTTTCTAGAAATAAATAAAACAGAAAAAAAATGTTGTCTTGTGTCTTTTCTTATGTTAGATAATTGCTTTACTATAAGCTAAACAAACTAACTGGTCATTGCTTTACAGGTGGATCCAACAAAATATCTTTTACTGATAGTAAGCATTAGTCATGTAAACTGCTGTAACATCGACAAAAAATAAAATCAACCAAACAACATGACTGACGTCTTTCTCTTAAACATAAATTATTTAGAGGGTTGGGTACTAACATAAAACAATTTTTTTCAGGAAAGCTTCCTTTTCAGGTTTTTTCTTGCAATGTGATAGCTGCGCAAAGAACCAAACACATGGCCATCAGTTGTCATAAGAGTTTTCTAGACGTCAGTTTCCTTGGTTCAAGATGCAATAGGAGAAATTTAAGTTGCACTGTCAAGAGGATGTCACCATTTTAAAGACGACAACTTATCCGTCTTGAAGATTTTAATGCCGAAGCTATAAATCTGAAGGACTTTCTTTCATACAAGATCAAACGGCTACTCTGCATTAAAGCTTTCATTGCTGACGAGTCAGGCTTTACAGCCTGCCAGAAGAATCAGACTTAATACAGCCTACCAGAAGAATTATTTGATGTATACTTCACACGACAAGAACATCCCTTCTTCAGCTGCCCGTTTCATGATGTCCCGACGACAGACGCTTTTAGACCATTCCCTTAAGGAAGCATACATCGTACGGCGTGATGATTTAGCAATTTAAAGGTACGTATTATAAATCATATTTTCAATTCAGAGATTTACCTTGCAGTATGTTTTTTTTTCAGGTTGAGTGCAGCTTCTATTCAGACGTCGGCTAAGTCTATTTACGAATGTATGCGCAACGTAGCTGCACTGTAAGTATGGATAAGAAAGAAGCGAATTTAAGGATAGTGCATCACAGGATTTAAGCTCATTGACGTCATCACTGACGTTGAACTTTTTGCAAGAAGGGCTCTTAATTAGCGCAATCTTCGATTAAAAAAGAAATTTTGTAAACACATAACGATAGAAGTTATATTGAAGTGTGCCTGATGGGATTCAAACCCACTGCCCGTTTTTACAAAAAAAAACATAAAGAACTTAAGGTTCTTGTCTTCATTTTTTAAAACAGCAATGAGAAACATAACGTAAAAAGCTTGTCTGGGATTCAAACCCATTTGCCAATGATAACTCTCTTACAGAGAACTGAATTGATGACAATTGCAGATACGTTGTTGTTTTACTAATTTCTGGTAGAACGTTTGTCTCTTTTTAGTACAGGTTTTTTTCAGGAAAAGGTCTCAGCTACAAACTTGAGGCAATCATCTAAAGAGGATCTTACCTTCCTCCCTCTGTTCTTTACTGTTTAGAAGCTTTTTGAACCTTCACAGTCAATGGAAGAGCAATTTCTGCGCCCTAGCTTTTACCTTGGCTATACCGTTCTTTGAAAGTACACATTTAGACTTCTTTCTAATTACACCTCTGCTCTCCAGCTGTCCCATAAAGACAAGAAATAATCGCTGATTTTCTTTGCAAAGAGCGTTTTAAGCGTGTGATCTTAACGTACTATACTAATGAAATCAAATACCTCCCTCCTCATTTTACGATATTCCAGAGAAATCTTCCGTCTTATTGTCTCTACCCTAGCCTTATTCAGTCACACTATTGAAGGCGCACATTGTGCATTCTAGTTGCTTACTACGTCTTCCCGATATAATCACTCGTTGTCTTTGGATGCAGTTCTTTAAGTCTGTTACCTTTGTGAGATACTATGCTACTGGAAGCGAATCATTGAACTTCACTCAAAAGCTACATCCCCCAATGTCAAACTATTGTTCTGGGGAAACGCATCAACCTTGACCAAGAGCTCTTCTTCGCATGTAGAGGAGAAAGCACTGGGGTCGAGAATGGAAACGCATTTGCTCACCTTATGTCAGGAAAAACGACAAACAAGGATTTAAAGAATATCAAATGAAATCCAATTGTTTCTTTGCTAAACTTTGGTCGATAAACTTTTGAAGCTTTACTGCGACCAATACTCTTCTGCACCTTAGACTGTTTAATAGTTTGCTCTTACGCATAGACAGGACTTTGTAGAGTTTCAAAAAAAAAACTATCACTTTCCTGACGTTAATCTGTTGATGTTAAGAGGAAGATTGACTGATTCCAGCGCCTTTAAATGACGAACGAAACACGAGGAATGTAAAGACCTGCACAGAACTCAACAGAACGAATCATCAAAGATGTCAAAGAAGTTGTAAAGAAGACGATCCTCGTTCATGGTATGGGGCAAGGACTTGGGCACGATTGTTACACCAGAATGTTTAGGATGATTTAAAAGTTGGGGTTACATGGCAATCAATTGTCGCCGTACGGGGTCAACAGTCCGTCAAGAAACGGATTGTAAGAATGAGGATGGTTGGTCGTTTCTTGTTAGGACCGTGAGAGACAAGAACGTGGCCGTAGACGAGAATAAAGAACCGAAGTCGTTTAAAAATATACAGAAGGAGAAATAACACGCCGCGCTTTTGTATCTAACGAAGCAAGTTGAGGATTATCTTTCTAACCTCACATGAGCCGATAACTAGACACACGATTAATGGCTGATCACTATATATACATCAGGACAGGATGACATAGGAAGCAGCCTTTGATAATGTCATTAAGAACTAGTTTCGATGAATCGATGAGCAAGATATATTAGCAGAAGGTTCCAATTGAACAGTGCGCAAGATGACATACTTCCAGGAAACTTACCAAATTAGTAAGTGGAGGAGGAAATCAAAGAAATGTTTTGTGAAGAACTGAAAAAGGTGTCTGATGCGCTGTAAAAGAATGCTGGTTTTAATCAACGCGCTTGTGAATGCTATCCACGTAGTTTAAAATTAACAGGCAATTAATCAATTAATTGACGTCCGTTGTGGACCTTAATGGAATCGGAGCAATGTATCCCATGGAACGCAATCTGAAAAGTAACAAACTGCCTAATCGAACTCAAGATCATACTTAATAACAGGTGAATCTATTATCAGATTGATCTCAATCAAAACCTCTTGCCATGTATTTCATTTTAGAGCGGTTGTTCTTTACTCTGTTCTCTTCACGCTATGTGGTCCTCTAAAGAGAAGAAACATCTCCAAGGTAATACAAGATCAGACATAGTTCCACTTTGATCCATAAGCATGCAGATTCACCAAAAATGGAGAAAGTCTTTAATTGATGAGACATTGGATAAAAGTGCAAACAAAGAAATTGACCACTATCTGGTCATGGCTTAGATAAATCAATCTTAAAGTTGAGTTACCGACCCTAAGTTTTATGTATAGGTTCAAGCTGAAGTGTAGTGGTATGGAACGGCTTAAACGTAGACAAGATCATAGGTGGATCAATAAACAGAATGACCAAGAAATAGAGGAATTCCTAATTAGATGTCAGATTTTCCACACGAAAAGTGCAAGACAACAAGATGGATCAAGAATTTGAATGCTGTATGCAGAGAAGAGTTCCTTTTAATTATTATCGCTTTTAGCCTCTATGGAAAGGTCCCGCATTGTACCCCATGGAACGCAAACTGATAAGTAAGAAACTACTTGGTGGAAAACAAGATCAAGCATAATACCAGAGGAATCTACGGTCAGATTGTTCAAGAAATGAAGAAAGTCTCTCACTATATGCAAACATTGGGAGCAAACACTAGCTGGTCATGGCTTAGATATACCTTATCGGTGAGCTATCAACCGTCAGAGAGATTTCAGTTGAAGTTGTCTCCAGTGATACAGAGAAGGTAGATCCAAAATCTGAATGTGAATTGGCGATGCTCAGCAAAAGATTTGTTAGGTAGCAGAACAAAAAGGAAACATTCAAGAGAGAAAGTAAAGCGGTAGATAAGCGGTAGATTACGAGAAGAGACTAACTGTAATGGATTCTAAAAGAGCAAAACGCTTCTTCCCAGGATTGAATTAAAAGTGATCAGAAGATTGGGCGCAAAGAGGTGAGACCAATTGCATTGCAGCTCTAACAGCCAATCAGAAAATAAACGGCTGATAACTCTTGCCCTTGCTAAACCTATGAATACGTCGGTGTGTTCTTTCGTCTAGTTTGATTCACTACCCTTCTGTTGCCCAAGGCTTTCAAGAGATGTATGCTGCTCACCTTTGCTCTACTAATGAAAAAATGTCTTCATGTAAAGGACGCAATTCGGAAGCGTGTTCAGACCTCTTACCTGTATTTCATTTTGCGTTAGTATTTAAGGGTTTGTTCTATACTCTAATTGCTATGTGTTCCCTAAACAGTAGAGACATCTCCAAAATACCAGAAGATCGATTCAAACATAATTTCGCTTGGATGCATAACCAGATTAACGGAACATGGAGAAAGCCCTTGTTAGATGCATGATTGAACAGAGGTGCAAACAAAGAAACGGTCCACTATTTGATCATGGCTTAGATATTTCTCAGTTGAGGCTGTTTTAGCAACCCTTGATTTTGTGGGTAGTTTCAAGCTGAATTGTAGTAGTAGGGAACAGCCTAAACTAACACAAGATCACAGGTGGATCGATAAACAGAGTGACGCAAAAACAGAGGTACTGCTAATTAGATGTTAGATTTTCCAGAGGTGCAAAAGAGAGGGACCACAATGTGGTCATGGCGTAGATGTATTATGTAAAGGGTCAGGAGTTGTCGATCCTTAGTGGCATTTATGGTTTCCTGCTAAAGTTAGCACAAGCGATATAAAGGAAGTCTTCAGAGAACTTGCAAAATAACAAGATGGACCCATAATGTGAATGCTAGATGCATAGAAGATTTTCTTTCAATAGAAGATAATAAGAAGGAAGACAGAGAAGATAAAGAATAAAGCGTGGATCAGCCGAATAACAGTAACGAATAACTGGCATGAACACGGAAAAGCAGGAAATTCTTGGAGAATTAAAAGAAGTGTGATAGGAAGTTAGAGCTTCACCTTCTACCTCGTGGAAAATATTGAAGAAAGAAGCAAGAAAAACTGACTTAAAAAGTAAGCAGGAAAGATTTCAAAGGGCGCTTTGGTAACAAATGACAAAAGGGAGTGAAACTACGTGCCTTTTACGCGAAAAATAAGGAAACGTCACTGAAAAATAGAATGGTTGGTTTGAGAGAGATGAAAGTTTAATGCTGTTTCGGCTTATTGGTTCCGTTCTCACACCAAACTAAGAAATGAGTGACTGATATTTCTTGCCCTTCTTCAACCTCTTAAAAAGTTGGAATGTCCTTTCGTGTACTATGTTTTATTGTCTTTTTTTGCTTAAGGCTTTCATGGGATTTACGCTTCTTACCTTCGCTTGACGAATGACAAATTAACTCCAGTTAAGGTATAAACTTCAAAACGATATTCAAATCTCCTTTCCTTCATTCTTTTGTACGTAGATAGTCATATTCTTTTTCTTTTATCTGCATGCTTTGTTTTCCCTAACAAAGATGGGCTGGCTAATTGTGCACTCTACTTTGCTTGAAAAATGCTGAAAGCATTAACGAAGAAGGGTACGTTTCGTAACCCTCTATTCTTGCTTACGTTACTTTTAAGGTCATCTCTTTGAAGTTTACTCTTCAGCTTTGCACTGCTCTTTTTCTGGGATGATTATCAAGAAACAGAGAATCCATTTGAGAACTTTGGTTCCCATAAGAAGACATATCAACATATCAACAGAGTTATTATGAAGGACCTTACAACTGTTTGCAACTTAACAGGTCTACGACTGCGCGGTTTTCTGGTTTAGTGGGGGAAAAAGAACGCTGCAAACACGCACCGGTTCTGTTTGAAATTTATTTCACAAGGTACAAAATGGAATGTTTCATCGAATAGAAAGTAAAGAGAAAGATATTTCCTAAAGCTAAATGCAGTGATTGCCTTAGATGAACCAGCTGGAAATCACTTGAAGACAACGATGACAGTGTTAAAAACGAGGGAAGATTAAACTATGCTTTAGTCAGAAGAACACAAGATGGGTACCTAACGCTTGATTTACATTATGGGATGTGTCAAAGAACAGATGCCTTTCAAACGGTATTACCATATCATGAATCTTAAGGGAATGAAGCGGAAGGAAAACATATATCAGGCTGTTTTTATTTAAACACGGTCATATAGATATCCTGTTGGGCTGGGAGCATCACAGTGGAGGGGGAAGGAAAAGGATAACAGCATTCAAGAGCCATATTGGAAATTTCACAATAGATGCATAGTTAGATTACTGGAAATCATATGGCCATGGTAGGAGTACAAGATAAGAAGAACACACGAGAACCGCCCAGCAACTACTGATGTCGCAGCTTTGTCTTGATTATTAACTGATAGAGAGAGGACTTGACATAATAAAGAAGAGTTAAGCGAGTTCTTATTAGGACAACAGAGATCTTGGTAATAATACTATAAACGACGGAATGGCATTGGACACCAACACATACCGTCATTTCAAAGATGTTTATCAACCTCTACACTAGATGATTTGGTAGAGTGCACATTTTTTTCTTTTAAAATTGGTTTACTGATTTTTTTTTCGATTTCAACTGTTATAATGCTTTCGATTCTTATTGACACTCACTAATTATTAACTGTTGTTGAGAGTTGTGTTTAGTTTTTGCAGGTCGTCAGTCAGTTGCAGCACAGTACGGTGCAAAGAAGCCTTTGTGAGGCATAGTACGTCCAATAAACATGAAACATCATCATTCGCACGAAAAAAGTCCTACTTCAAACAGTACAGCACAGCCAACCCAGTCAGCTGCCTTATGAGAGAAGCGTCGAATTTCTGGTCAGTCAATTGGGGCGGGAAGTGGGACGATAATATTTAAAGCTCTGGATGAACCTTACAAAGCATACTTTCCACACACGTTCGGCCTGTAGTCCGTCGACTTAATTTTCGGCTTAATTTTATTGTAGTTAAGTACTAACGGGTCCCCTGGTGAGGTAAGGCTCCTCCCCTTTTCCATTTTCCTTTCATGGGTTCCTTTTCAGGTTTTTCGATCATCAATTCGCTTATTCGTTTACCGGTTTCCATACATCGGCTTGTCTTCGGCGTTTCTTTAGACTTTCTTCGAATGAACTACGAGTCTGTTATCGTCATCATCATCATCATCATCATCATCATCATCATCGTGGACGTCATCGCAAGCTTCTGCCTAGTTGCGCCAAATGCGATTAATCTGTCACACTTCACTTGCCAGACTAAAAGCTGTGTATGTGAAGCTTTTATTGGTAAGGTTCAACCAGAATTTTATTAAAGCATAACTTAGCAAACTAGAGACATAAAGCCATTCAACAGTTGCATGGAACCCTTATTTGGCTTGTCCTTGCACGTTTAGTGGTTTCTCTAGTTGAAGGCGGTTAGTTAGAGTAGCTTCGCAATTGTGGTTTGGATTTCACTTCTTTTTATGAATTCAGTCTAGAGCCAAAAGATCAAATCAAAAAGGAAACGGATGTTTCATTTAAGGTCAGATTTTGTTGTCAAAACATAATTAGCGAAAAAAAGGTTGGCTGTACAAGCAAAAAATGCTAAGGACTGAGGTGTATCTTTACCACTTATTTGAGAAAGTTGATTAGTTTGGAGGATTATCAACTAGTCATACATTTTAAGGTAACGTGCGATCAGGATTGTTGTACTCGTGAAGGTAGCTCCTTATCGCAGGTTGTCTGATGGGAAACATGGGACAACGCACAGACCATAGGTTAGATAGTGAAAAACCCCTCAAGCCCAGTCTACGAGATGGACACATCATCAGAGGATCAGCATCGCGACGAGAAGATAGTAAAGATAGTAGCTTACCTTGCAGCGCTACAAGAGTGTTATGAAAATAGATCAGGACGCGCGCGTGGGAGACTCGCTTGATAAAGAGAGATCTTTTATGGTCTTTCCCTTGCGTGTATCACAAGCGCGACAGTCTTGCATAGCTCTTGTGTCTGCTTAGCGTGCTATAGTTAGTTTATAGAGATATTAGGTAAATGGGAAAATGTTCTTGCTATGGCATGGCTAGCAATTAGACAAGCGAGTGTGTCTTTTTGTTAATCTTGCCTTGTGGGAGGAATTTCCCGTTTAGGAAGTCCTGCATTGCACAACGCAGGCGCATATCGTCTACAAATTGTAGGCGCAGGTAGACGTCACTCTTCTCATCGACAGCCCACGACACTTGGTCCACCATGGTAGTACTACAAACAGACTATCTGTGGAGGGTTCCTGACTTTGTGTGCTTATGGTATGGTAAAGGAAGAGGCCGGCCGAAGACACGACTAGACATCTAGCGATAGGTAGTTAAGTTTACTAGGTAACTAATACTGCATCAGTGACGGAGCAACAAGAAAACTCATGGAGATAATCAAGAAAGGAGCCTATAATACCTCCCTAATGAGCTTAGGTAGATAGGTACTTTTAAAATTACATAGTAGTACCTAAATAATTGGCCGGCCGAACTTCAACCTCTGATGTATCTTCAACTCATCGCCTGGATGTCGCCAATGCAGTACCTCCATATTTCCCGTACTAGAAGCATTGTCTACGTTTATGCTGCGCCTGGATGGAGACAGCTCGCATAGTGTAACAGCAACCCCAAATTTAAGGTAGAGCAGATTTAATTGGTACAACGTTTCGCTAAAACTGTTTTCAAGAAATTTGCAAAATATCTCATTGAGCTATATGAATCAAATCATTCGGATTATTTTTAGCAAACGTTGCACCAAAGTAAATAGGCTCAAGCACAACACTTGACGATGGCATCAGGTTAGTGAATAGTGTATATAACTTACCAGTTCGTTGGCATTCGATTCGGCTCGACCCTCGGTTTTTATTTCAGTTCGGCTTTCGGCCTTTTACTGATTTCGGCTTCTCTCAACGACAAGGCTTGGTATCGACAAAGTCTCGATAGCAGCCGTTACAAATTCTGCGCATGTACCATCTAGGGGACCCTGGAGTGTTTCATTCGAGGTGTCGATTAAGTTTTAAGCGGACACATGAACACTCCTCGGTTGAGTACCCTGGATGCCAAATTTTTCATCTAGGAGCGCGTTTCATCACCGACTCGCCTTACTTTTAATTTTTGTAATTTTTTTTTTCTAGAAATAAATAAAACAGAAAAAAAATGTTGTCTTGTGTCTTTTCTTATGTTAGATAATTGCTTTACTATAAGCTAAACAAACTAACTGGTCATTGCTTTACAGGTGGATCGAACAAAATATCTTTTTTTGATAGTAAGCATTGGTCATGTAAACTGCTGTAACATCGACAAAAAATAAAATCAACCAAACAACATGACTGACGTCTTTCTCTTAAACATAAATTATTTAGAGGGTTGGGTACTAACATAAAACATTTGTTTTCAGGAAAGCTTCCTTTTCAGGTTTTTTCTTGTAATGTGATAGCTGCGCAAAGAACCAAACCCATGGCCATCAGTTGTCATAAGAGTTTTCTAGACGTCAGTTTCCTTGCTTCAAGATGCAATAGGAGAAATTTAAGTTGCACTGTCAAGAGGATGTCACCATTTTAAAGACGACAGCTTATCCGTCTTGAAGATTTTAATGCCGAAGCTATCAATCTAAAAGACTATGTTTCATACAAGATCAAACGGCTACTCTGCTTTTAAGCTTTCATTGCTGAAGAGTCAGACTTTACAGCCTGCCAGAAGAATCAGACTTTACAGCCTACAAGAAGAATATCCCTTCTTCAGCTGGGCGTTTGATTTTGTACCGACGACAGAAGCTTTTCGATGATTCCCTTAACGAAGCATACATCCTCCAGCGTGATGATTTAGCAGTTGAAAGGTACGCATTATAAATTATATTTTCAATTCCGAGATTTACCTTGCAGTAAGTTTTTTTTTCAGGTTGAGTGCAGCTTCCATACAGGCGTTAGGTCCGGCTAAGTATTATGACGAATGTATGCGGGACGTAACTGCACTGTAAGTATGCATAAGAAAGAAACCAATTTAAGGATAGTGCATCACAAGATTCAAACTCATTGACGTCATCACTGACGTTGAACTTTTTGCAAGAAGGGCTGTTAATTGGCGTAATCTTCCGTTGAAAAAATAAATTTTGTAAACACATAACGATAGAAGTTATATTGAAGTGTGCCTTATGGGATTCAAACCCACTAGCATTTTTTCAAAAAAAAACATAAAGAACTTAAGATTCTTGTCTTCAATTTTGAAAACAGCAATGAGAAACAAAAACACAACATGAAAAACGTTTCTGGGATTCAAACCCATATGTCTTTGTTAACTCTCTTAAAGAGAACTGAAGTTGATGACAATTGCATATACGTTGTTGTTTTACTAATTTGTGGTAGAACGTTTGTCTCTTTTTAGTACAGGTTGTTTTCAGGAAAAGAACAAGGAGGTCTCAGCTACAAACTTGAGGCAACCATCTAAAGGGAATCTTACCTTCCTCCCTCTGTTCTGTTCAGTTCAGAAGCTTTTTTAACCTTCACAAACAATGGTAGAGCAATTTCTGCTCCCTAGCTTTTACCTTGGCTATACCGTTCTTTGAAAGTACACATTTAGACTTCTTTCTAATTACACCTCTGCTCTCCAGCTGTTCCAGAAAGACAAGAAATAATCGCTGGTTTTTTTTGCAAAGAGAGTTTTAAGCATGTGATCTTAACTTACTATACTAATGAAAACAAATATCTCCCTTCTCATTTTATGATATTCCAGAGGGATCTTCCGTCTCATTGTCTCTACCCTAGCCTTATTCAGTCACACTATTGAAGGCGCACATTGTGCCTTCTAGTTGCTCACTACGTCTTCCCGATACAATCACTCGTTGTCTTTGGATGCAGTTCTTTAAGTCTGTTACCTTTATGAGATACTATGCTACTGGAAGCAAATTATTGAACTTCACTCAAAAGCTAGTGCCCCTAATGTCACACTATTGCTCTGAGGAAACGCATTTGCTCACCTTGTGTCAAGAAAAACGACAAAGAAGAATTTAAAGAATATCAAATGAAATACAGAGCAATTGTTTCTTTACAAAACTATGGGCAATAAACTTTTGAAGCTTTACTGCGACCAATACTCTTCTCTTCCTTAGACAGTTAATGATTTGCTCTTACGCAGAGACAGGACTTTGTAGAGTTTCAAAAAAAAACTATTACTTTACTGACGTTAATCTGTTGATGTTCAGAAGAAGATTAACTGATTCCAGCTTCCTGAAAACGAGAAATGAAACACTAGGAATGCAAAGACCTCCAGAGCACTCAACAGAAAGAAAAATCAAGGATGTCAAAGAAGTTATAAAGAAGACGATCCTCGTTCATGGTATGTGGCAAAGACTTGGGCACGATTGTTACACCAGAATGTTTAGCCGGATGATTTAAAGGTTGGGGTTACAGAGCAAACGATTGTCGCTATACGAGGTAAGAATCAACAGTCCGTCAAGAAACGGATTGTAAGAATGAGGATGGTTGGTGGTTTCTTGTTTAGGACTGAGAGACAAGAACCTGGCCGAAGACGAGAATAAAGAACCAAAGGCGTTTAAAGATATACAGAAGGATATTCAAGTCGCTGCGCTTTTTAACTAACGACGCACGCAAGTTGAGGAGTAATTTTCTAACCTCACATGGGCCGATAACTAGAGAATTATTTAGATCAGGAAAAGATGACATAGGAAGCAGTCTTTCAGTAATGTCATTAAGAACTAGTTTCGATGAATCGATGAGCAAGATATATTAGCAGAAGGTTTCCATTGAACAGTGCGCTAGATGACATACTTGTACAAAACTTACCAAATTTGTAAGTGGAGGAGGAAATCAAAGAAATGTTTTGTGAAGAGCTGAAACAGATGTCTGATGCGCTGTAAAAAAAATGCTGGTTTTAGTGAACGCGCTTGTGAATGCTAAGTACGTACTTTACAATTAACAGGCAGTTAATCAATTCATTGACGCCCGTTGTGGACCTCAATGGAATCGGAGCAATGTACCCCATGGAACGCAATCTGAAAAGTAACAAACTGTCTAATCGAGCCCAAGATCATTCTTAATAACACGTGAATCTATCACCAGATTGATCTCAATCAAAACCTCTTACGGTGTGTTTATTTTTAGAGCGGTTGTTCTTTACTCTGTTCACTTGACGCTATGTGGTCCCCTAAAGAGAAGAAACATCTTCAACGTAATACAAGATCAGACATAGTTCCACTTGGATCCATAACCAGATTGACCAAAAATGGAGAAAGTCTTCAATAGATGTAATATTGAATAAAGGTGGAAACAAAGAAATTGACCACTATCTGGTCATGGCTTAGATAAATCACTCTTAGGGCTGAGGTACCGCCCCTTAATTTTATGTATAGGTTCAAGCTGAAGTGTAGTGGTAGGAAACGGCCTCAACTTACACAAGATCAGAGGTGGATCAATAAACAGAGTGACCAAGAAATAGATGAATTCCTAACTAGATGTCAGATTTTCCACACGAAAAGTGCAAGACAACAAGATGGATCCTGAATTGGAATGCTAGATGCATAGAAGAGTTCCTTTAACTTATTATCACTTTGACCCTCTATGGAAACGTCCCGCATTGTACCACAAGGAACGCAAACTGATAAGTAAGAAACTACCTGGTGGAACACAAGATCAAGCATAATACCGCAGGAATCTACGGTCAGATTGTCCAAGAAATGAAGAAAGTCTCTCACTATGCAAACATTGAGAACAAACACTAGCTGGTCATGGCCTGGATACCAACCGTTATTTTCATATATAGATTTCAGTTGAAGTTGGCTTTAGTGATATAGAGCAGGTGGATCCAAAACCCGAATCTTAATTGGAGATGCTCAGCAAAATTGTTACGTAGCAGGAAAAAGGATAGGCGGTAGATTACGAGAGGAGACTAACTGTAATGGATTCTAAAAGAGCAAAACACTTCTTCCCAGGATTAAGTTAAAAGTGATCAGAAGATTGGGCGCAAAGAGGCGAGACGAATTGCATTGCAGCTGTAACAGCCAATCAGAAAATAAACGGTTGATAACTCTTGCCCTTGCTCAACCTATGAATACGTCGGTGTGTTCTTTCGTCTAGTTTGATTCACTATCCTTCTGTTGCCCAAGGCTTTCAAGAGATGTATGCTGCTCACCTTTGCTCTACTAACGAAAAAATGTCTAAATGTAACGGACGCAGTTCGGAAGCGTATTCAAACCTCTTACCTGTATTTCAGTTTACGTTAGTATTCAAGGGTTTGTTCTATACTCTAATTGCTATGTGTTCCCTAAACAGTAGAGACATCTCCAAAATAACACAAGATTGATTCAAACATAATTTCGCTTGGATGCATAAGCAGATTGACGGAACATGGAGAAAGCCCTTGCTAGATGCACGATTGAACGAGGGTGCAAACAAAGAAATGGACCACTACTTGGTCATGGTCTAGATATTTCTCAGTTGAGGGTGTTTTAGCGACCGTTAATTTTATGGGTAGTTTCAAGCTGAATTGAAAGGCCTAAACTAACACAAGATCACAGGTGGATCGATAAACAGAGTGACGCAAAAACAGAGGTACTGCTTATTAGATGTTAGATTTTGCAGAGGTGCAAAAGAGAGGGACCACAATCTGGTAATGGCGTAGATGTATTATGGTCAGGAGTTGTCGATCCTTAGTGGCATTTATGGTTTCCTACTGAAGTTAGCACCAGCGATATAAAGGAAGTCTTCGCAGAACTTGCAAGATAACAAGATGAATCCATAATATAAATGCTAGATGCGTCGAAGAGTTTCTTTAAGTAGAAGATAACAAGATGGAAAACAGAGAAGATAAAGAATAAAACGTGGATCAGACAGATAACAGTAACGAATAACTGGCATGAACACGGAAAAGCAGAAATTCTTGGAGAATTAACAGAAGTGTGATAAGTAGTTAGAGCTTCACCTTCTACCTGGTGGAAAATATTCAAGAAAGAAGCAAGAAAAACTGACTTGAAAAGTAAGCAGGAAAGATTTCAAAGGGCGCTTTGGTGACAAATGACAAAAGGGTCGGGAGAGAAACTACCTGCCTTTTACGCGAAAAATAAGGAAACGTCACTCAAAATAAAATGGTTGGTTCGAGAGAGATGAAAGTTTACTGCTGTTTCGGCTTATTGGTTGCGTTCTCACACCAAACGAACAAATAAGGGCTAATATTTCTTGCCTTCTTCAACCTCTTAAAAACTTGGAATGTCCTTTCGTCTACTATATGTTATTGTCTTTTTTTTCTTAAGGCTTTCATGGGATTTATGCCTCTTATCTTCGCTCGACGAATGACAAATTTACTCCAGTTAAGTATACACTTCCGAACGATATTCAAATCTCCTTTCCTTCATTTTTTTTTGTACGTCGGTCTTCTTTTATCTGCATGCTTTGTGTTCCCTAAGAAAGATGGACTGGCTAATTGTGCACTCTACTTTGCTTGAAAAATGCCGAACGCATTAACGAAGAAGGGTACGTTTCGTAACCCTCTATTCTTGCTTACGTTACTTTTAAGGTCATCTCTTTGAAGTTTACTCTTTGCACTGTTCTATTTCTGGGATGATTATCAAGAAACAGAGAATCCATTTGAGATCTTTGGTTGCCATAAGAAGACATATCAAGAGAATTACTATAAAGGAGCTTATAACTGTTTGTAAGTTAACAGGTCTACGACTGCCTGGTTTTCTCGGTTAGTGGGGGATAGAGAACGCTGCAAATAAGCACCGGTTCTGTTTGAAATTTATTTCACAAGGTACAAAATGGAATGTTTCATCGAATAGAAAGTAAAGAGAAAGATATTTCCTAAGGCTAAATGCAATGATTGCCTTTTGCTGCAAAGTTGAACCAGCCAGAAATCACTTGAAGACAAAGATGACAGTGGTAAAAACCAGGAAAGATTTAACTATGCTTTAGTCAGAAGAACACAAGATGGGTACCTAACGCTTGATTTACAATATGGGATGTGTCATGTTTTAAAGGGTTTTACCACATCATGAATCTTAAGGCAATGGAGTGGAAGGAAAAGATATATCAGACTGTTTTCATTTAAACACGGTCATATAGATATTCTGCTGAGCTGGGAACATCACAGTAGAGGAGGAAGGAGAAGGATAACAGCATTCAAGAGCCATATTGGAAATTTCATGATAGATGCATATTTGGAGTACTGGAAATCATATGGCCATGGAAGGAGTTCAAGAAAAGAAGAACACAGGAGAACCTCCCAGCAACTATTGATGTCGCAGCCCTGTCTTGATTATTAACTGATAGAGAGAGGACTTGACATAATAAAGAAGAGTTTAGCGATTTCCTATCAGGACAACAGAGATCTTGGTCATAATGCTATAAACGACGGAATGGAATTGGACATCAACACATAACGTCACTTCAAAGATGTTTATCAACCTCTACACTAGATGATTGGGTAGTGTTCACATTTTTTTCCTTTGAAAAATTGGTTTACTGATTTTTTTTCCATTTTAACTTTTATACTTTTTCGATTCTTATTGACACTCACTAAATATTAACTGTTGTTGAGAGTTGTGTTTAGTTTTTGCAGGTCGTCAGTCAGTTGCAGTACAGTAGGGTGGAAAGAAGCCTGTGTGAGCCATAATAATGGCAATGAACTTGAAACATCATCATTCGCACGAAAAATTCCTACTTCAAACAGTTCAGCACAGCCAACCTAGTCAGCTGCCTTATGAGAGAAGCGTCGAATTTCTGGTCAGTCAATTGGGGCGGGAAGTGGGAGGATAATATTTAAAGCTCTGGATGAACCTTACAAAGCATACTTTCCACACACGTTCGGCCTGTAGTCCGTCGACTTAATTTTCGGCTTAATTTAATTGTAGTTAAGTACTAACGGGTCCCCTGGTGAGGTAAGGCTCCTCCCCTTTTCCATTTTCCTTTCATGGGTTCCTTTTCAGGTTTTTCGATCATCAATTCGCTTATTCGTTTACCGGTTTTCATACATCGGCTTGTCTTCGGCGTTTGTTTAGACTACGAGTCCGTTATCGTCATCATCATCATCATCATCATCGTGGACGTCATCGCAAGCTTCTGCCTAGTTGCGCCAAATTCAATTAATCTGTCACACTTCACTTGCCAGACTAAACGCTGTGTATGTGAAGCTTTTATTGGTAAGGTTCAACCAGAATTTTATTAAAGCATAACTTAGCAAACTAGAGACATAAAGCCATTCAACAGTTGCATGGAACCCTTATTTGGCTTGTCCTTGCACGTTTAGTGGTTTCTCTAGTTGAAGGCGGTTAGTTACAGTAGCTTCGCAATTGTGGTTTGGATTTCACTTCTTTTTATGAATTCAGTTTAGATCCAAAAGATCAAATCAAAAAGGAAACGGATGTTTCATTTAAGGTCAGATTTTGTTTTCAAAACAAAATTAGCGGAAAAAAGGTTGGCTGTACAAGCAAAAATGCTCAAGACTGAGGTGTTTCTTTACCACTCATTTGCGAAAGTAGATTAGTTTGGAAGATTATCAGCTAGTCATACATTTTAAGGTAACGTGCGATCAGGATTGTTGTACTCGTGAAAGTAGCTCCTTATCGCAGGTTGTCTAATGGGAAACATGGGACAACCCACACACCATAGGTTAGATAGTGAAAAACCCCTCAAGCCCAGTCTACGAGATGGACACATCATCAGAGGATCAGCTTCGCGACGAGAAGATAGTAAAGATAGTAGCTTGCCTTGCAGCGCTACAAGAGTGTTATAAAAAATGATCAGGACGCGCGCGTGGGGGACTCGCTTGATGAAGAGAGATCTTTTATGGTCTTTCCCTTGCGTGTATCACAAGCGTGAGAGTCTTGCATAGCTCTTGTGTCTGCTTGGCGTGCTATAGTTAGTTTATAGAGATATTAGGTAAATGGGAAAATGTTCTTGCTATGGCAGGGCTAGCAATTAGACAAGCGGCGTGTCTTTTTGTTAATCTTGCCTTGTGGGAGGAATTTCCCGTTTAGGAAGTCCTGCATTGCACAACGCAGGCGCATATCGTCTACAAATTGTAGGCGCAGGTAGACGTCACTCTTCTCATCGACAGCCCACGACAGTTGGTCCACCATGGTAGTACTACAAACAGACAATGACTGGAGGGTTCCTGACTTTGTGTGCTTATGGTATGGTAAAGGAAGAGGCCGGCCGAAGACACGACTAGACATCTAGCGATAGGTAGTTAAGTTTACTAGGTAACTAATACTGCATCAGTGACGGAGCAACCGGAAACGTCATGGAGATAATCAAGAACGGAGCCTATAATACCTCCCTAATGAGCTTAGGTAGATAGGTACTTTTAAAATTACATAGTAGTACCTAAATAATTGGCCGGCCGAACTTCAACGTCTGATGTATCTTCAACTCATCGCCTGGATTTTGCCAATGCATTACTTCCATATTTCCTGTACAAGAAGCTTTGTCTACGTTTAAGCTGCGCCTGGATAGAGACAGCTCGCATAGTGTAACAGTAACCCCAAATTTAAGGTAGAGCAGATTTAACTGGTACAACGTTTCGCTAAAACTGTTTTCAATAAATTCTCATTGAGCCATATGAATCAAATCATTCGGATTATTTTTAGCAAACGTTGCACCAAAGTAAATAGGCTCAAGCACAACACTTGACGATGGCATCAGGTTAGTGAATAGTGCATATAACTTACCGTTTCGTTGGCATTCGATTCTTCTCGACGCTCGGATTTTATTTCAGTTCGGCTTTCGGCCTTTTACTGATTTCGGCTTCTCTCAACGACAAGGCTTGGTATCGACAAAGTCTCGATAGCAGCCGTTACAAATTCTGCGCATGTACCATCTAGGGGACCCTGGAGTGTTTCATTCGAGGTGTCGATTAAGTTTTAAGCGGACACATGAACACTCCTCGGTTGAGTACCCTGGATGCCAAATTTTTCATCTAGGAGCGCGTTTCATCACCGATTCGCCTTACTTTTAATTTTTGTAATTTTTTTCTAGAAATAAATAAAAACATAAAAAAAATGGTGTCTTGTGTCTTTTCTTATGTTAGATAATTGCTTTACTATAAGCTAAACAAACTAACTGGTCATTGCTTTACAGGTGGATCCAACAAAATATCTTTTACTGATAGTAAGCATTGGTCATGTAAACTGCTGTAACATCGACAGAAAATAAAATCAACCAAACAACATGACTGACGTCTTTCTCTTAAACATAAATTATTTAGAGGGTTGGGTACTAACATAAAACAATTTTTTTCAGGAAAGCTTCCTTTTCAGGTTTTTTCTTGCACTGTGATAGCTGCGCAAAGAACCAAACACATGGACATCAGTTCTCATAAGAGTTTTCTAGATGTCAGTTTTTTTGCCTCAAGTGCAATTGGAGAAATTTAAGTTGCACTGTCAAGAGGATATCACCATTTTAAAGACGACAACTTATCCGTCTTGAAGATTTTAATGCCGAAGCTATAAATCTGAAAGACTTTCTTTCATACAAGATCAAACGGCTACTCTGCATTAAAGCTTTCATTGCTGACGAGTCAGACTTTACAGCCTGCCAGAAGAATCAGACTTAATACAGCCTACCAGAAGAATTATTTGATGTATACTTTACATGAGAAGAACATCCCTTCTTCAGCTGCCCGTTTCATGATGTCCCGACGACAGACGCTTTTAGACCATTCCCTTAACGAAGCATACATCGTCCGGCGTGATGATTTAGCAATTTAAAGGTACGTATTATAAATCATATTTTCAATTCAGAGATTTACCTTGCAGTATGTTTTTTTTTTCAGGTTGAGTGCAGCTTCTATGCAGACGTAGGCTAAGTATATTTACGAATGTATGCGGGACGTAACTGCACTGTAAGTATGGATAAGAAAGAAGCGAATTTAAGGATAGTGCATCACAGGATTTAAGCTCATTGACGTCATCACTGACGTTGAACTTTTTGCAAGAAGGGCTGTTAATTAGCGCAATCTTCCGTTAAAAAAAGAAATTTTGTAAACACATAACGATAGAAGTTATATTGAAGTGTGCCTGATGGGATTCAAACCCACTGTCCCTTCTTTCAAAAAAAACATAAAGAACTTAAGGTTCTTGTCTTCCCTTTTGAAAACACTAATGAGAAACAAAAACATAACATAAAAAGCTTGTCTGGGATTCAAACCCATTTGCCATTGATAACTCTCTTACAGAGAACTGAATTGATGACAATTGCAGATACGTTGTTTTTTTACTAATTTCTGGTAGGACGTTTGTCTCTTTTTAGTACAGGTTTTTTTTCAGGAAAAGGTCTCAGCTACAAACTTGAGGCAACCATCTAAAGAGGATGTTACCTTCTTCCCTCTGTTCTTTACTGTTCAGAAGCTTTTTGAACCTTCACAGTCAATGGAAGAGCAATTTCTGCGCCCTAGCTTTTACCTTGGCTATACCGTTCTTTGAAAGTACATATTTAGACTTCTTTCTAATTACACCTTTGCTCTCCAGCTGTCCCATAAAGGCAATAAATAATTGCTGCTTTTCTTTGCAAAGAGCGTTTTAAGCATGTGATCTTAACCTACTATACTAATGAAATCAAATATCTCCCAGCTCAGTTATGATATTCCAGAGGGATCTTCCGTCTTATTGTCTCTACCCTAGCCTTCTTCAGTCACACTTTGGAAGGCGCATATTATGCCTTCTAGTTGCTTACTACGTCTTCCCGATATAATCACTCGTTGTCTTTGGATGCCATTCTTTAAGTCTGTTACCTTTATGAGATACTATGCTACTGGAAGCAAATCATTGAACTTCACTCAAAAGCTACATCCCCCAATGTCAAACTATTGCTCTGAGGAAACGCATCAATCTTGACCAAGAGCTCTTCTGCGCATGTAGAGGAGAACGCAGTGGGGTCGAGAATGGAAACGCATTTGCTAACCTTATGTCATGAAAAACGACAAACAAGAATTTAAAGAATATCAAATGAAATGCAGAGGAATTGTTTCTTTACTAAACTATGGGCGATAGACTTTTGAAGCTTTACTGCGACCAATACTCCTCTCCTCCTTAGACTGTTTAATGGTTTGCTCTTATGCACAGACAGGACTTTGTAGAGTTTCAAAAAGAAACTATTACTTTCCTGACGTTAATCTGTTGATGTTCAGAAAAAGATTAACTGATTCCAGCTTCCCGAAAACGAGAAACCAAAACACGAGGAATGCAAAGACCTCCAGAGCACTCAACAGTAAGAGCAATCAAAGATTTCCAAGAAGTTGTAAAGAAGACGATCCTCGTTCATGGTATGTGGCAAAGACTTGGGCACGATTGTTACACCAGAATGTTTAGCCGAATGATTTAAAGGTTGGGGTTACAGGGCAAACGATTGTCGCTATACGAGGTAAGAATCATCAGTCCGTCAAGGAACGGGTTGTAAGAATGAGGATGGTTGGTGGTTTCTTGTTTAGGACTGAGAGACAAGAACCTGGCCGAAGAAGAGAATAAAGAACCAAAGGCGTTTAAAGATATACAGAAGGATATTGAAGTCGCTGCGCTTTTTAACTAACGACGCAAGTTGAGGAGTAATTTTCTAACCTCACATGAGCCGATAACTAGAGAATTATTTAGATCAGGAAAAGATGACATAGGAAGCAGCCTTTCAGTAATGTCATTACGAACTAGTTTCGATGAATCGATGAGCAAGATATATTAGCAGAAGGTTTCCATTTAACACTGCGCAAGATGACATACTTGTGGGAAACTTACCAAATTTGTAAGTGGAGGAGGAAATCAAAGAAATGTTTTGTGAAGAGCTGAAACAGATGTCTGATGCGCTGTAAAAAAATGCTGGTTTTAGTGAACGCGCTTGTGAATGCTAAGTACGTACTTTAGAATTAACAGGCAGTTAATTAATTCATTGACGTCCGTTGTGGACCTCAATGGAATCGGAGCAATGTACCCCATGGAACGCAATCTGAAAAGTAACAAATTGTCTAATCGAACCCAAGATCATTCTTAATAACATGTGAATCTATTATCAGATTGATCTCATTCAAAACCTCTTACGGTGTGTTTATTTTTAGAGCGGTTGTTCTTTACTCTGTTCTCTTCACGCTATGTGGTCCCCTAAAGAGAAGAAACATCTTCAACGTAATACAAGATCAGACATAGTTCCACTTGGATCCATAACCAGATTGACCAAAAATGGAGAAAGTCTTCAATAGATGTGATATTGAATAAAAGTGCAAACAAAGAAATTGACCACTATCTGGTCATGGCTTAGATAAATCAATCTTAGGGCTGAGGTACCGCCCCTTAGTTTTATGTATAGGTTCAAGCTGAGGTGTACTGGTAGGGAACGGCCTAAACTTACACAAGATCAGTGGTGGATCAATAAACAGAGTGACCAAGAAATAGAGGAATTCCTAACTAGATGTCAGATTTTCCACACGAAAAGTGCAAGACAACAAGATGGATCCTGAATTGGAATGCTAGATGCATAGAAGAGTTCCTTTAACTTATTATCGCTTTGACCCTCTATAGAAACGTCCCGCATTGTACCATACCTGGTGGAACACAAGATCAAGCATAATACCGCAGGAATCCACGGTCAGATTGTTAAAGAAATGAAGAAAGTCTCTCACTATGCAAACATTGAGAACAAACACTAGCTGCTCATGGCCTGGATACCAACCGTTATTTTCATATATAGATTTCAGTTGAAGTTGGCTTTAGTGATATAGAGCAGGTGGATCCAAAACCCGAATCTTAATTGGAGATGCTCAGCAAAATTGTTACGTAGCAGGAAAAAGGAAGACATTCAAGAGAGAAAGTAAAACGTGGATAGGCGGTAGATTACGAGAGGAGACTAACTGTAATGGATTCTAAAAGAGCAAAACGCTTCTACCCAGGATTGAATTTAAAGTGATCAGAAGATTGGGCGCAAAGAGGCGAGACGAATTGCATTGCAGCTGTAACAGCCAATCAGAAAATAAACGGTTGATAACTCTTGCCCTTGCTCAACCTATGAATACGACGGTGTGTTCTTTCGTCTTGTTTGATTCACTATCCTTCTGTTGCCCAAGGCTTTCAAGAGATGTATGCTGCTCACCTTTGCTCCACTAACGAAAAAATGTCTAAATGTAAAGGACGCAATTCGGAAGCGTATTCAAACCTCTTACCTGTATTTCAGTTTACGTTAGTATTCAAGGGTTTGTTCTATACTCTGATTGCTATGTGTTCCCAAAACGGTAGAGACATCTCCAAAATAACACAAGATCGATTTAAACATAATTTCGCTTGGATGAATAACCAGATTGACGGAACATGGAGAAAGCCCTTGCTAGATGCATGATTGAACGGAGGTGCAAACAAAGAAATGGACCACTGTTTGGTCATGGCTTAGATATTTCTCAGTTGAGGCTGTTTTAGCAACCGTTAATTTTATGGGTAGTTTCAAGCTGAATTGTAGTAGTACGGAACGGCCTAAACTAACACAAGATCACAGGTGGATCGATAAACACAGTGACGAAAAAAACAGAGGTACTGCTAATTAGATGTTAGATTTTCCAGAGGTGCAAAAGAGAGGGACCACAATCTGGTCATGGCGTAGATGTATTATGGTCAGGAGTTGTCAATCCTTAGTGGCATTTATGGTTTCGTACTGAAGTTAGCACCAGCGATATAAAGGAAGTCTTCACAGAACTTGCAAGATAACAAGATGAATCCATAATATGAATGCTAGATGCGTCGAAGAGTTTCTTTAAGTAGAAGATAACAAGATGGAAAACAGAGAAGATAAAGAATAAAACGTGGATCAGACAGATAACAGTAACGAATAACTGGCATGAACACGGAAAAGCAGAAATTCTTGGAGAATTAACAGAAGTGTGATAAGTAGTTAGAGCTTCACCTTCTACCTGGTGGAAAATATTCAAGAAAGAAGCAAGAAAAACTGACTTGAAAAGTAAGCAGGAAAGATTTCAAAGGGTGCTTTGGTGACAATTGACAAAAGGGAGAGAAACTACCCGCCTTTTACGCGAAAAATAAGGAAACGTCATTCAAAATAGAATGGTTGGTTTGAGAGAGATGAAAGTTTACTGCTGTTTCAGCTTATTGGTTGCGTTCTCACACCAAACGAAGAAATAAGGGCTAATATTTCTTGCCTTCTTCAACCTCTTAAAAAGTTGGAATGTCCTTTCATCTCCTATATGTTATTGTCTTTTTTTTCTTAAGGCTTTCATGGGATTTATGCCTCTTACCTTCGCTCGACGAATGACAAATTAACTCCAATTAAGTATACACTTCCGAACGATATTCAAATCTCCTTTCCTTCAGTTTTTTTGTACGTCGGTTTTCTTTTATCTGCATCCTTTGTGTTCCCTAAGAAAGATGGGCTGGCTAATTGTGCACTCTACTTTGCTTGAAAAATGCCGAACGCATTAACTAAGAAGGGTACGTTTCGTAACCCTCTATTCTTGCTCACGTTACTTTTAAGGTCATCTCTTTGAAGTTTACTCTTTGCACTGTTCTATTTCTGGGATGATTATCAAGAAACAGAGAATCCATTTGAGATCTTTGGTTGCCATAAGAAGACATATCAAGAGAATTACTATAAAGGAGCTTATAACTGTTTGTAAGTTAACAGGTCTACGACTGCCTGGTTTTCTCGGTTAGTGGGGGATAGAGAACGCTGCAAATAAGCACCGGTTCTGTTTGAAATTTATTTCACAAGGTACAAAATGGAATGTTTCATCGAATAGAAAGTAAAGAGAAAGATATTTCCTAAGGCTAAATGCAATGATTGCCTTTTGCTGCAAAGGTGAACCAGCTGGAAATCACTTGAAGACAACGATGACAGTGTTAAAAACGAGGAATGCTTTAACTATGCTTTAGTCAGAAGAACACAAAATGGGTACCTAACGCCTGATTTACAATATGTGATGTGTCAACTTTCAAAGGGTTTTACCACATCATGAATCTTAAGGCAATGAAGTGGAAGGAAAAGATATATCAGACTGTTTTCATTTAAACACGGTCATATAGATATTCTGCTGGGCTGGGAACATCACAGTAGAGGAGGAAGGAGAAGGATAAGCATTCAAGAGCCATATTGGAAATTTCATGATAGATGCATATTTGGAGTACTGGAAATCATATGGCCATGGAAGGAGTTCAAGAAAAGAAGAACACAGGAGAACCTCCCAGCAACTATTGATGTCGCAGCCCTGACATAATAAAGATGAGTTTAGCGATTTCCTATCAGGACAACAGAGATCTTGGTCATAATACTATAAACGACGGAATGGAATTGGACATCAACACATACCGTCATTTCAAAGATGTTTATCAACCTCTACACTAGATGATTGGGTAGTGTTCACATTTTTTTCCTTTGAAAAATTGGTTTACTGATTTTTTTTTCCATTTTAACTTTTATACTTTTTCGATTCTTATTGACACTCACTAAATATTAACTGTTGTTGAGAGTTGTGTTTAGTTTTTGCAGGTCGTCAGTCAGTTGCAGTACAGTAGGGTGCAAAGAAGCCTGCGTGAGCCATAGTACGTCCACTGAACATGAAACATCATCATTCGCACGAAAAAAGTCCTACTTCAAACAGTACAGCACAGCCAACCCAGTCAGCTGCCTTATGAGAGAAGCGTCGAATTTCTGGTCAGTCAATTGGGGCGGGAAGTGGGAGGATAATATTTAAAGCTCTGGATGAACCTTACAAAGCATACTTTCCACACACGTTCGGCCTGTAGTCCGTCGACTTAATTTTCGGCTTGATTTAATTGTAGTTAAGTACTAACGGGTCCCCTGGTGAGGTTAGGCTCCTCCCCTTTTCCATTTTCCTTTCATGGGTTCCTTTTCAGGTTTTTCGATCGTCAATTCGCTTATTCGTTTACCGGTTTCCATACATCGGCTTGTCTTCGGCGTTTGTTTAGACTTTCTTCGAATGAACTACGAGTCCGTTATCGTCGTCGTCATCATCATCATCATCTTGGACGTCATCGCAAGCTTCTGCCTAGTTGCGCCAAATTCAATTAATCTGTCACACTTCACTTGCCAGACTAAACGCTGCGTATGTGAAGCTTTTGTTGGTAAGGTTCAACCAGAATTTTATTAGATCATAACTTAGCAAACTAGAGACATAAAGCCATTCAACAGTTGCATGGAGACCTTATTTGGTTTCTCCTTGCACGTTTAGTGGTTTCTCTAGTTGAAGGCGGTTAGTTAGAGTAGCTTCGCAATTGTGGTTTGGATTTCACTTCTTTTTATGAATTCAGTTTAGAGCCAAAAGATCAAATAAAAAAGGAAATGGATGTTTCATTTAACGTCAGATTTTGTTGTCAAAACAAGTTTAGCGGAAAAAAGGTTGGCTGTACAAGCAAAAATGCTCAAGACTGAGGTGTTTCTTTACCACTTATTTGCGAAAGTAGATTAGTTTGGAGGATTATCAACTAGTCATACATTTCAAGGTAACGTGCGATCAGGATCGTTGTAGTCGTGAAAGTAGCTCCTTATCGTAGGTTGTCTGATGGGAAACATGGGACAACGCACACACCATAGGTTAGATAGTGAAAAACTCCTCAAGCCCAGTCAGAGGATCAGCATCGCGACGAGAAGATAGTAAAGATAGTAGCTTGCCTTGCAGCGCTACAAGAGTGTTATAAAAAAAGATCAGGACGCGCGCGTGGGGGACTCGCTTGATGAAGAGAGATCTTTTATGGTCTTTCCCTTGCGTGTATCACAAGCGCGAGAGTCTTGCATAGCTCTTGTGTCTGCTTGGCGTGCTATAGTTAGTTTATAGAGATATTAGGTAAATGGGAAAATGTTCTTGCTATGGCAGGGCTAGCAATTAGACAAGCGGCGTGTCTTTTTGTTAATCTTGCCTTGTGGGAGGAATTTCCCGTTTAGGAAGTCCTGCATTGCACAACGCAGGCGCATATCGTCTACAAATTGTAGGCGCAGGTAGACGTCACTCTTCTCTTCGACAGCCCACGACACTTGGTCCACCATGGTAGTACTACAAACAGACAATGACTGGAGGGTTCCTGACTTTGTGTGCTTATGGTCTGGTAAAGGAAGAGGCCGGCCGAAGACACGACTAGACATCTAGCGATAGGTAGTTAAGTTTACTAGGTAACTGATACTGCAGCAGTGACGGAGCAACCAGAAAACTCATGGAGATAATCAAGAACGGAGCCTATAATACCTCCCTAATGAGCTTAGGTAGATAGGTACTTTTAAAATTACATAGTAGTACCTAAATAATTGGCCGGCCGAACTTCAACCTCTGATGTATCTTCAACTCATCGCCTGGATGTACTTCCATATTTCCCGTACAAGAAGCTTTGTCTACGTTTAAGCTGCGCCTGGATGGAGACAGCTCGCATAGTGTAACAGCAACCCCAAATTTAAGGTAGAGCAGATTTAACTGGTACAACGTTTCGCTAAAACTGTCTTCAATAAATTTGCAAAATATCTCATTGAGCTACATCAATCAAATCATTGGGATTATTTTTAGCAAACGTAGCACCAAAGTAAATAGGCTCAAGCACAACACTTGACGATGGCATCAGGTTAGTGAATAGTATATATAACTTACGGTTTCGTTGGCATTCGATGCGGCTCGACGTTCGGTTTTTATTTCAGTTCGGCTTTCGGCCTTTTACTGATTTCGGCTTCTCTCAACGACAAGGCTTGGTATCGACAAAGTCTCGATAGCAGCCATTACAAATTCTGCGCATGTACCATCTAGGGGACCCTGGAGTGTTTCATTCGAGGTGTCGATTAAGTTTTAAGCGGACACATGAACACTCCTCGGTTGAGTACCCTGGATGCCAAATTTTTCATCTAGGAGCGCGTTTCATCACCGATTCGCCTTACTTTTAATTTTTGTAATTTTTTTCTAGAAATAAATGAAAACATAAAAAAAATGGTGTCTTGTGTCTTTTCTTATGTTAGATAATTGCTTTACTATAAGCTAAACAAACTAACTGGTCATTTCTTTACAGGTGGATCCAACAAAATATATTTTACTGATAGTAAGCATTGGTCACGTAAACTGCTGTAACATCGACAAAAAATAAAATCAACCAAACAACATGACTGAGGTCTTTCTCTTAAACATAAATTATTTAGAGGGTTGGGCACTAACATCAAACAATTTTTTTCAGGAAAACTTATTTTTCAGGTTTTTTTCTTGCAGTGTGATAGCGGCGCAAAGAACCAAAC
>OZ037780.1:2640000-2857500 GCA_964035525.1 Porites cylindrica | reverse complement strand
CTCCTGGATCATAGGATTTACTTGGAGTGTCTTAATTTGTCTTTTCTTATGCTTGCAGTGCGAACAAACGAATAGCCAGCAATAACCTTCTAATGCATGACGAATATTGAAACTCCAAGTAAAACTATCCTGGCGACAGAATTTGGCAAGTAAAGCAGAACATTAATAAATCGGACTTGAAGGAAGATTTGATCAACATCGGGCGTGTGTGCATGAGATGTACAAAAAAGAAGTAAAACTTAAAACAGAACAGCAAAACCAAATCGTCAGTAATGACGAAGAATTACAAAACTGATCAGATTCGCCCAAAGACTTTCTTTTCCGTTCGAGTCGTAATAGCAAAAACTGGAGAAAATGTTCAATTAAGAAGTCCCTGAACCTTTCGACCATTTGTCTTTTGAAAGGGAGGTAAGCTTTGTGTCTTCACAAAAAAAATTACAAAGAGTTAAAAATCTTGTATCTACACGTACCAAAAGAGCGAACTCTCCTAGTCCTCTCTTATCAAATTTAAATGGTTGGCTCTGTGTAAACATTCACTTAAAACCCGGCTAAGAATTTTTATCGGCTGTTTTTCTTTTGTAAAGCCTCGTAGGATGGGCTACCAATCATTTGGAGCTTGAGCCATGGTTCCTACCCAGATTTCCTGCCATACTTTTTTCCCCAATGGGGTTTTTTCGGCAGGTTTTTTCTGGCCTCAGTTCTAGCCGTCAACCTTGTTTTGTAGCGGCTGCTCAGCTCTATTCAGTGAAGGTTTTTTTTTTTCTTTTATTTCAAACTGTATTACGAGTAAAGTTTAATCATTACCTATGTATCACTTAATAAAACTTTGATACTATAACAGTATCTTTTTTGACTGAGTGTGAGCATATTAAAAGTGTAAGGAAATTATTCAAACTCAACCTCATTCTTTCTTTGATTGTTCTTCTTGCTGAGTTGTGATTTGACAGATTGCACCCAGAAAGAAGAAGATTGGCGTAGAGTATAAGACATGTCATTGACCATAAACAGTTGTTTTCAGGGAAGAGCGCCAGCGAGCATAAATCGTCCTCTTGAAGTCAGGAAAAGCAATTACGGTCTGCAGGGAGAAAATATACCTTATTCGACGGTTTAGCATATAATACGTGCGGATATTTTGTGAGTTGTGTAGTATTTACGAGTAATGAGCAAAATGTCCGCTCGTATTATATGCTAAACCATAGAATAAGAGGTTTATCATTCCACTACAAAAAAAATTGTCATTTTGCAATTGGCTTCTATTTTTTGGTAAGAGTACTAGTATTCAGAAACATCCTGATTCCGTCCGTGAGAATGACGTTAACAATGAGCAAAATGTTCGCGCGTATTATATGCCAAACCATTGAATGAGAGGTTGATTATTTTACTACAAAAGAAAACTGTTACTTTGGCTTCTATTTTCTAGTAAGAATATCAAAACATCCTGATTCTGTCAGCCATAGTTGCTCCTTTTGCATTCTCTGGTATTCGCCCTGTTATAAGCCGGTTAAACCAGGACACTACAGTGCATTACGACCTTGTATTTTGCGTGTTCTCTTGACCTTTTATGGTAAAATGACATAATGGTGGAATAATAAATGCATGTATTGTTTTTACCAAGGGTGGATAGGACCAAAAATGGTCCAAATTCTCACGACTGTTCTCGTTTGCTTCCTGGGTCGACATTTCTAAGAAGGTATTGCCATTAGAGAGGTGGGCGTTTGCCGCGGCGGGGGGGGGGGGGGGGGGGGGGGGAGCGGGTACTCCCTCTAATGGCCTATACGGGGACTCAGTGATAATTTTTTTCAGCCACAAGTGGCCTAGAAATCGTATTGCGTGATGGAAAAAAAAAAACGTTTTGCGAGCAAATTAGTGTAATGAAGACGGCGGGAAAGTCGGCGGGAAAGGCTCGTTGCAACCTCATCCCCAGGGCCTTCTCGTTTTCCAATATGGCGGCGTACGACGTCGGAGCGCTATTTGCTCGCTTCTGTTTCCTCAGTTTCCTGGATTCAAGCGTCGTGTTTTTAGTTCGCGATAAACCGTCAGCTACGCAACAAGAAAGCTCAGCTACTTGAAAGCCCAAGTATGTATACCTAGATTTGCTTGCTTAGCAGTTTAAGGTGGTGGTAAAAAAGTGGAAAAATCCAGTAGGTTTAATGGATGTCTAGAAAACGAAGACCCTCGAAAACGAAGATCGAAGACCGGACGTAGAAAACGGAGACCTAGAAAACCAAGACCCCCTTTAAATTACGTGGAAACGGCTTGAAACTGCTAATATCTACTTCTAGACACTACAGGAGTGTAAGAAACAACACGTTTTTCAATTATCCAAAATTTTGACCCAGGTCTTCGTTTTCTAGACCTAGAAAACGAAGACGTAGAAAACGAAGACCCCCCTCAAAATCACTTGGAAACGTTAGTCTGTGTAGCAGTTGTTTCCGTTTCCTTTCAGCCAAGCGGGAATTACATGCGAGGTTCTCACTCCCCCCCCCCCCCCCCCCCCCACCCAAGCCTTAAGATCTTTGTGCCTCTTCTCTGCCGGCTTCTTACCTCTCTAACTTTCTCTAACCTTCATTTGGCTGAAAGGAAATGGAAAGATCGTGATATTTCTTACACTCCTCTGGTGTCTAGAAGTCGTTATAAGCAGTTTCGAGTTGTTTCCAAGTGATTTTATGGGGGCTCTTCATTTTCAAGGTCTTTGTTTTCCAGGTTTAGAAAACGAAGACGACCCTGGTCAAAATTTTGGTTAATTGAAAACGGTGTTGTTTCTTACACTCCTCTAGTGTCTAGAAGTAGTTATTGGGTTGTTCCAGAAAAAATCCACACCCCCCCGACGGATGGGATTCTGGAAATTCTCGCGGGAGGGGGGGTCGAAGACTCCGGAAATCCAGGCGGGAGGGGGGGTTGACCTTAAAAAAGTCTTCTGCAGGGGTCATTTCGACCGATAGTTGATACAAATCAAACGTTTAGTTCAATGACACTTAAGTGCTTTCGGACCCTGAAAATAGTCAAAATGTTTTGTTCATATATTTCTCACCTGACATAAATGATAATCTAAGTTGCTTTACAGGTCCTTTTATAGCAGAAACGCGAACAAGATACTAAAGAACGGGCCTGAAGGAACTCGTCGCAACGTTGTTGTCACGAAGAGCGTCAAACGCCTGACACATTTCTACTCGTACCCAGAGCCCGCGCGCAAAGAGCGAAGAGTGATTTTTATAAGCTAAGAAATTATGTAAACACTCGTTCAGGTGTCGTTCGCATTTTTGTTTTTTGCTCCTTTCGTTTTTAGTTCCACGCGATAGAATTCTTAGTTTAATATAAGCTGAAGCTTTAGAAATTAAAACAAAAACATTTAGACGTGTTTGCGTGTATTTTCCATTAAAAATAAATTAAATTTAAGCCTTTTATTTTTTCCCGGAAATCCAGGCGGGAGGGGGGGTCTTCCACCTTGGAAATCCAGTTGGGAGGGGGGGTCTTGTGCTTCAGGAAATCCAGGTGAGAGGGGGGGTTAAAAAAGGACCCCATCCGTCGGGGGGGTGTGGATTTTTTCTGGAATAACCCATTAGCAGTTTTGAGCCGTTTCCAAGTGATTTTAAGGGGGATCTTTGTTTTCAAGGTCTTTGGTCCACGTTTTCAAGGGTCTGTACAGCCCCCGAAATGATCCCGACTTCAACATGATCCCAACCCTGAAATGATCCCCAAATCAACCCCGAAATGATACCTACCCTGAAATGATCCACATTTTTCTTCAGTCGACCCAATTAATTCTTGGAATGGAATAGTATTCTGCCAAGGAATTATTACAAATCTGTTACAGCGTTTATGTTCTTGAATCACATTTAACATTTCACTGCAGTTTATATGTTTTTTTTAGGGGCACCCATCGACTGTTTTCTGTAAAATATCTGTTTGGAGAAGCAAATATTACCTAGAATTTTCTATTACTTAAATATGGCTGAAAATGTTTAGATGAGTGTTCCATTCACGTACAGTTTTCTAGGCTTATGTAAAAAACTCCCCACAATTTTCTAAAGTTTAATGTTTCATATTTTACTCCTTATGTTAGGCTAATTTTTGTAGAAAAAGGAAACCTAAAGTTTTCGGATTCAAAAATGTGATGGAGAGAGGAATAAGAAAAATTCTTACTTTCATAAAACGTTTGCATCTAAAATTTTCCGGGAAATAACACTGAAACCTTTGTAATTTCAAAAAGCCCCAAGTCTCTAGGATGACCGAACAGATACAAATTTATAGCGCCACTTAGAATGCATTTCCAGATATCTAAAAGTACTCTAGATAGCCTAAAAAGACTTTTCAATGCATTTAGGAGGAAACCGTTGTTGGGTGTCGCAGTTTTTTTAGCGCTTTTGTCTTTTAAGAAATTTGAGAAAGCGTTAAAACACCATTTTTAAAATTCATTATCCAAGGCGTGCAGTTTTCTCTATAGGCAAATCTTTGCTGAAGCCATTTTTTACATTTTTCGTCATCAGCATACAACTTAACTCATAGAAGTGGTAGCCATTTATACCAACTAAATTCAAAAGTTGAAAGAGCACACTACCTTAAGCAATTTGTGCAATTTTCAGCTCTTTCCAAGCAATACTGAAGGAAAGATCAGCCATCAAAAACTATGAAATTGCTGGGTAGCAAAAAAGTTAATGAGCCATACATTCTTTGTAAAATATTGAAGAGGCAAAAAATGTAAACAAAGATTCACCTATAAGCCACCGGGCTATAATTACCTAAGTAATTATAATTAAAGATGTTATCTTTCTTGATGTTATCACCTGCAGTTCATGGTGTTACTAAAAATATACTAGACGTTGAGTATTAAGTATAAATAATATTTCCATTTACTCCAGTTCAAAGGGTAGTCCCAAATTAATTTTTGTCAAGAATGCGGGCAAGTGAAGAAACTTTAATTAGTGTTGTACTTTTTGCTTGATCATAGTTCTAGGATATCATTCCATTCCTAAAATTAATTGGGGATCATTTCGGGGATGACGTGAAGAGAAATAGGGATCATTTCGGGGTCATTTCAGGGTTGAGGATTATTTTATGGGCTGTACAGGTCTTCGTTTTGTAGACACCCCAGGTTTAATAGTGCAATGGTCGTCAACGAGGAAGAAAGAAAAGTTTTGCACACAAGAAACTGCGACGCGAAGGCTGAAAATCCTAAATGAAGTAGCAAAAAAAGTTCCTCACAATGCTGAAGAATGAGATGGTTTTTGTTTTTAAGGGGTCATTCTTGTTGCGGAAATTACTGTCTGTTGGGTATTGTCTTGTAGCGTGGACATTGTTGAGTCACTGATCGCAATTGTCCATAAAACCATAGAAATCTCTTTTTGACGAATGTCGAAGATATTTTTTGTTCAGCTGGCTTTTTTAAGGTTTAATCCACATCTACTCTCAATATTTTAAAAGCACTTTTATCTCTGATAGTAATCAATTAGCATAATTTTTTACCTGAAAACAAGGAGAATGTAGCTTGATCCACGCGCAAAATTTGACATGTGCGCGTCTTTTTGAGGGGAATTGGGCACCAAAACAAGGCTTCTAAGATGGCGGATGAGAGAGAGGCATGTTTTCATTTTGTTGAAGGTTTGTACCAATCATTTGTTTGTAAACATTGGTGCACTGAAGGTTTTGCCTTTTTTTATTTATATTATCTTCACAGAAATGCAGCAGGTTGTTTCATGTGTCTTCAGTGTGGTACATCAATATCTCTGAGAAGCTAAGATGAACTGCCATATTTTCAGGTAATTACTAATAATTATTGGGGAATTGTAAGACCACTGGAATCTTATTAATTTTGGAATTGTAGTTGGATACTCTGTCGCCAAAGGGAAGACTTTTCTATGATTTGGTGGATTTTAGGGGTAAATCTCATGAGGGGCCAAGGGGATGGGTTTGAAAGAGCCACTTTCTTGTTTGTCAAAATATCTATGCAGTATCGTTAAAGGCAACTCCGAGTCAAGTCAAGTTTATTGCGCACTGTCCAAGTTGATACAGAAAATTATAGATTACAGAAGAAATAAATTGACAACTAATGAGAATTAAATGTGATGTACAAGTTTGGTAAAAGGTGCACAGTGACCAAAGCAGCCAAAAATTTTGTGTCGGTCACTGTCCTGTTGGAGTAAATTAAGGAGTAGTCCAAACTTTACAATCAAAAACAACAGAAGAAGAAAAAAAAATTAATAATTTGGTGTCCACTACTTCGCAGTGTAGGAGACATCTAGATAAATTATCCAGCTTATTTGACCTAGATCTATTTACTAATCTCAGGGGTTTTATTAAGCATCGGAGATCAGAGAATTCTCCGGGTCAATTATGGCTAAGTAGTATGTATGGCTATTTTTTATTCTGATGAATCAGACATGGATACGTTATGTTACTGTAAAAAGAAATTATTCCCAGAAATGCAAAATTTTAACACTTAGCCACTTGCTTTACATTCCCAAATAAATAACAATAATACATAAAAGATCTTATTTTAATGCTAGCAGTTTTAAGCCCAACAAAACTAACAGCAGACATGTTAACTATTAGATGGTTTGCTAAAGTGTGGAGAGTTTACTGTATGCTCAACACTTTTTTATTTGCACGCAAAAAATGATTAAACAAATAAATACTAATGAAACAAAACGTGAAACAAAATAAAGAACATTGTGAACAAATTATGGTGGCAAAGTTACGACAAGAAGAGTTTAAGCGATAAGATTTCAGGTACCTTTATGAATAAAAAAAGAATCTCTATGTGAACCGCTACTGAAATAAATTTGGCGATGTTTATCGTACAAGAATGAGAGAGTATCAAATTATTATGAAGCAAATGCAAATTTAATTTTTGAGATTGTTCTATTTTAACGATGACTTCTAAAATGGCACATTTTAAATTGTAACTACAGAGGAAACAAAGAAGAAATATTCATCGATATTCAACAAATCATCTATTAAACTGGACTCGCAAAGTATTGCATTGAGAGCGACTTTGTTTAAATGTGTTCCGTCTAGTGCAAGCACATGTGTCGCCGACAGAAGCGGGAAAAGTTTCTCATGTCTCGTGCTTTCACTGTTGAAAACATCCTAAAAATATGGAATTGAAGTTACTGTCAAACTCAGAAAACTGTGAACACCTGAAAAATTTCAGGAATGTTGATTGCGTACTGGCGAATCACAATAAAGTTCGGGATACGCAAGCAAACCTCAGAAGCACAAACTAATTACTGTTGCTGTTTGTGGTTTAGTTATCTCGTGCCCTATTGGTTTATATCTCGCAACACAATAACATTCCATAAATTTATCTGGTGTTAATGGTTCATGGTTATCTGGTGTTCAAGTGTATTGAGAATAATTTTATTTTCACTCTTTGGTATGTTTGGTATTTAATAAGATAGAGCTACATGTCACAACTCTAGGAGTGTGTGACAGGCTTAGAAGTTGATTAAAATTTAACATTATGCCTGTTAATTCGAAGAAAAAATGTTTTGAAACCATGTAGAGGTATGCAGTGTTTTTTGTTCGGCAGCTGCGAGAAATAACATTTGCTATCAGACAATAAGAAAAGCCATCTCTGCAGAGTACAAAATGCAAAATTTCCAGGCTCGTTTTCAAGCTTTTTCTGGGAAAGGGGTTCGCTCTTTCAAAATATTCTCCTGTTACTTTACACTATTCTCCTTGTAAGTTGCAATTCTTAATGAAACCCCTGTAAAATCTTGACAGTCAATTAAATAATAATAACCATGATCACAGACAATTTCTATATTTATCTCCGCATAGTTTCAAATTACTTTCAACAGTGAGGTTTAATCCAGTTTTTCAGTTTTTTACAATAATGTTGTGAGCATCAACCAACCAAAATTTGGAAAATTTAATATTACTACTGGATGAACTCGACTTTCAATTTAATTCATTGGTGTCACAGAAACCAAAATTACAAATTCAAATGAGAACAGGTTTTTTTTCTTGCATACCAGGATATGTTTTTTACTTTTTCCCAACACCTCTAGCAGGTGTTGGCCTTTTCATCCACATATCACTAAATTACACAGTTTTGGAAAAGACCTCTAATGAAGCATTTCCAGCTCTTTGGATTGAAATATCTCTTATAAGTAACAAAAACATTTAATTACCTATGGTATGATACAACACAATTCTCCAGATCAATTCATGTCTTACTTTGAAGAAACCATGGAAGAATTGACATCTCTTGATAAAAATGTACTTATCATAGGCAATTTCAACATAGATGTATTGAAATGCGAAACATCTCAAATTAGCCATGACTTCTTAATGTCCTTGCAAAGTCACTATCTCATTCCAACAGTTCATGAGTCTATTCGAGTCCATAGAAACTCAGCTATGTTAATTGATAATATCTTTTAAAACAACCCTGTCCAAATACTTCTCACCCGTAACATCATCCTCGACATCAGCGATCTCTTCTCTCAATTTTGCGTAATGAAAGCAGCAAAAGATAAATATAGAGGAAGTGAATTTTCAGATACTAACATAAATAACAAATAATAAAAAAATATGTACTTAGATGTCTGTGTGCAAAAATAAAAACTAATATATATACCTACTATAGGTAATAGAAATACAGAGTTATGTGTATATATACAATGTTAAAAATTGTAGGATTATAGTTTAAGAATGACATAGAAAACAGACAGTTGGACATTTCTCAAGCAAAAAACTTTCCAGGTCCATTTTCTTATTTGTCTTTGAAAACTGTTCAAGTCACGTTGTGTCCGTACATTTCCCGGTAATTTGCGCCGTAAATAAGGCCCTAGATATCTGTTAGAATGTTTTCCATTAGTTTCCATTGTTTGGATTCATAATTCAGAGATGTACTAACTGGAGATGGTCCATTTTTGATGTTGAACATTAACACCATCAGGTCTTGCCATCTTCTATTATGCAATGTAGGTAATCCTGCTTTCTTTAACAGATTTTCGTATGTTGATACACAGTCCTTGAAAACTGCTCTCAGTTCCGTTTCCTGTATCTTCTCCAGTTTCCGCTGATCAGATACTCTAAGAAATAGCCAAACAAGTGAGCAATAGTTAACGGCTTTAAACAGGTGTAACTTTGTCTTTTTGGGAATTAGGTTCTTCATCCTCGAGAGGGCACCAATTTTGCAATTTGCTTTCTGACAGACTTGTTGATTGTGTGCACCTAAGTTAAGTTTAGTATCTATAAGGACTCCTAATAGTGTTAATGAGCTTGTACATTCATTTTCTTCATTGTCAATGACAATCTGCGCCTCTTCTGTATTCTTTGCTTTTAACACCAGAAACATTGTCTGGAATTTGTCTTTTTTTGCCAGCAGGAAATTATTTTTATACCAGTCGGATACAATCTTAGCCTCGTTGTTTAACAGAGTAGCAACTTTTTCAATCAGCTGATGAGAGGCACATATTTGATGGTTGACTGCATACATAGAAAAATCGCAGTTCTTAATACTATAACTTGAGTCATTCTGAAACATGTTCCACAGCAATGGTCCAAAACATGACCCTTGAGGGCAGCCTTTTCTTATATTGTGCAAGAAACTGCCAACTGTAGCAAGCTTAACCCTTCCTTGGCTGTCTTGGAAATACGATCTTAAGAGACGTAATGACTTGTCAGAGAAATTATAGGCTTAAAGTTTCTTGACCATGAGCGACAGAAGGAGAAAGTCAAATGCTTTGCTAGTGTCAGTAGAGATGACCCCCACAAACTTTCCATTTTCAATGGCCAGTCTCCAATCTTCTACGAGTTTTATCAAGGCCATCTAACAGCTGTGGCCCTTTCTGTAGGCTGACATAATCTGGGAAAGATGTTAATCCACTTTGGTTACTACTTGCTTGCTTAGCAGCTGTTCAAAGACTTTGTTTACAGCATTTAACACTGTCACGGGCCTATAGTTTTTCCTCTCCATTTTGTCATCTTTCTTGAAAACAGGTACCCAATCCCCTCTCTTCCATCTCTTGAGATAATACCCACATGTTATTGATAGATTAAAGATTTTTGTCAGTGAGGGTGCAAGTTCCTTTGCAGCTAGTTTCAAAATTCTTGGTGGTATTAAGTCGGTACCAGTGTACTTTGAAGGATTAAGACCATCTAAGGCTTTAGCAGTTTTGCCATAAGAGATCTCTGTAAATGTGAAGGTATCAGTAGAAGGCCACTGACATATTACCAGTGTCATAAAAACTGCAGCTAGTCTAATGCGCGATATTAACAGCAACAATTCACCAACAAATCTCTTAAATTTATTTGAAAAAACCTCAACAATTCATTCATACCATACATGATCATCTACTTCAGGTAACTTTCAGGTTAAATGCTCAAAGCTGGAAATTCACAAAAACTCCTTGTCACGTTTTGGCATAAAACTTTGGAATGAGATACCCTGTCATATTAGAAATCTTTGTAAAAAGGAATTTACGAAAGTGCTTCACAGAAGATGACTATATTGAAATGTCATTAATAAATGAAAAAGTTTGATTAAAAGTTAAGTGATTTCTGTACAAATGTATTTTTGTTTTGCTATCTGTCAATTCTTTTTTTGTTTTTTCTTAGATTTAAGGTAATATGAAAATAAAACTATGATAGAAATAAGAATTATTGTAACTTAAAATCTTTTCCTTTTCTTTCCTTTCACTTTATTCTTCTTTTAACTGGGCTGCCCAGATGGGCAATTGCTATTTTGTGAGTCAGTCTATTGAAGTTGAAGTTGAATTTAAAAATGGAGAATGAGATTACATGTACACAGTTATTATATTGATATGTCAATGTTTTTGACTGGTTGTTTTTTTACTCACTGTTCTGTAGCGAGGTTAGAATTTTGGCAGAATTGGCATCACGTGTGACTATTCGCATCACTCTAATCTATATCTTACTAAAAACGTACAATGATAAGATTTCCTGCTTTGTTTGAGACATCTATGCATTTCTTGTTCAAAGTGATTGAGTAGAATTACTAGGGAGTTAAGCAACAACATCATGGGTGATGAACATCAACTGGAAGTGGTTGTTTTGCAAACTTGGGCTGTGATTTTGACCAATAATGTTTGAGAGTTAAGACACACAGAGTTAAGTAGCATCAATGTACATTAACTCATTCACCCCTGAACTGCCCTTGTAGATCCATGTCCCTTCCACCGTTTGTGACATCATCAATTTTAACGGTCAAGGACAACCTTGTCAGCTAACTTGTGCAGGGTGAAGAGCTCTTTCAAACCAGACCAGAATGAGCACAATTCAGTCAAGGAGGCCGAAGAAAAAAAGAAAAAACATTTCACTTTGACCTGCCTCACTAACTGTGAAACTAGCTAAGTAATTGGCATATAAGCTGACCAACTGACTGACTGAGAAATTGACAAAGCAATAAATGAATGAATGAATGAACAACTTTATTCACGTGTCAAAATCTTCTAGCTGGCCACAAGTAGCCTACTAATTGGGGACACCTAGTTATGAAAATTAACTAGCAAACTGTCCATAAATAATATGCTTTCCAAACTAAGGGGACATCTGTAAAGCAAGATTTGACTTCAATGTTAATTGGTCTGTCCTGAAAGTAACTGATGAGCTTCATTAATGTTTCCAGATCAGATGCCACAGAGAGACTGATGGACCTTCATGACCCAAGAGACTTTCTTATCTTCACTACTGTAAGTAGTATGTTTTGCTTTGTAATCCAGCTCTTGAGTGAACCAGATAAACCAGACTGTTTGCCAGCTGGTTCAAAGTGTGAGATTAAATTTAATCCAGGGAGAGCTGTTTTTGTACCTAATTCTTTCGCTTAAGAGCCAATGTCCAAAAATATTGAGAATCTCAAATCATTTCTAAAATCTTGAATTTTGGCTAATACCACCCAAAGAACCCTTTAGGTGATATTAAGAAATCCTCAAGTGCGTTACATTTTGAGAAATTTGCTCTTGCATTTAAAACTCATTTTGTAGAAGTGTCATGATCATGATTTTGTAATCATGATTCTCATTTTTGCTAAAGTAATTCTATTATCTGACATAGTTTGTCGATATTTTATTGAGGCATTTCGAAAACAGTTCTTGAAACCTTTTGGACTTGACCCGGATGGGCCAGAGGCATTTTTACTTCCGCGATTGTGTTGCTCATTTTTCAGGATTTCTTTTTCTTTTTATATTTTTTTGACAGACAATTTCGCCTTTTTAGTTTTTCTGATGGCAGCACCTATTTAGATACCTAAATTTCCGTCTTTTCTTTACACTTTGGTGGGCTAGAAATAACTTTGGTGTGATTATTTCCTTTGTTTACACGTTTTCGATTAGTTTGCATATCACGTCCTTGTAGCTTACTGTCAGGTCCGATGGGTTCTATTAAAAAATTTATTTTCACAAGCATTTTGATCACAGAGATGAATTACAGCTCTTTCATGTAGTATAATCATATTTTAAATTTGAGACATACCAGAATCAACTTTTAGTGGTTAAAGTTTGGTGTTATTTCAACCCCCAAAACAGCACACAATCAAGGTGCAAACAATGAAAGCTAAAAACTATTAATTTTTTCAAAAGATATTTTGCGAGACATTTATATGTGGTCTTAAAGCTTTGAGTACGGTAACTGGTAAATGCATGTGCAATGATCATCACGTCAAAAGGAACTTTTGTGCCCTTTTACTGCTTCCTTGAAAATTGTTGAAATTTTCAGCAATTTCACAAATACAAAAATGTTTTTTTATTGATTTTTCGAACTTTTCCAAATTTATACAAGGAAATATAAGACGCAAACTGTACCATTTATACGATCATGTCTTATCTAAGACGAAAACAGCTTGTATAAATGGTTTGCGCCTTATTTTCTGCTCTTGACTTGTTTTCATGTGAATGTTACCCGTAGCAATGGCAATCTAACATTTGTCCAGGAGGTCTGCTATTGCCCTCGGCCCTGCATAACAACAAAAAATTATTTTTTTCAGCAGTGGACCACGTGTTTCGTTTTGCCTTTGTTGGCGTGCTAATTGTACTGGAGTGAAGAAAAGGAAATGAAAGGAAGGAAATGAAAACGTGCTGTAATTTGCAAACAACTTTTTCCTGCCAGGAGCATGCCAGTCTGCCGCAGGGTAAGTGAAAAATCCCCCCCCCCCCCATAAATTAACGCATACGTACCATGCATTCACGTCTTATGTAAGACTCCAAGGTCATTTATACGAAGTCTTTCTCCTATTAGCTAAGATGCTTCTTATCTAAGAACAGGTGTTAAGGGCTGTTCCAAAAATTAATAAGACCCGTCTTAAATAAGTCATGTCTTATTTTAGATGAAAGGTGCTGTTTATACGGAAAGTTCAAATAAGATGCGTCTTATTTTTCCATGTATAAATGGCCCTAATATCATTTCTTGAAAGGGTTGTCTGGGTGGTAGTAGCCAAAATTTGAATGTTTAGAACTGATTTGAGATTCTTGATTTTTTCCAACATCGGCTCTTAATAGTTATTTCTCCATCAAGTGTACCACTTTTGGGAGTAGAAATTTATCCATCTTACTGTTTCCTTAAAAAAGAAAAACTAAGATAGAAACGTTTTCTAAACAAAATGCACAATAAAACAAAATTATTCCAAAAAAAAATCGAATCAACCTGCAATTTCCAGTAACCCCTAGCCCCTGTAACCCCTTGTCACCTGGTTTAGCCTTTATTAACATAAATTGTACTTCCTTTATAAACCCCTTATAACTCCTTTTAACTCCCCTGTAACCCCTTATAATCCCCTTAAAGAAACATTAGAGTCAGACTGGTTTACAAATTGCAGAAAAAAGGAAATTTGCCTTTAGTTAATAATTTAATAGTGATTTTATCAATGCTCAACAGACCAAGTGACTGATTAACTGGGCAATTGACTGACTGACAGACAGAGCATCGCAATAACTGATTGGCTAACTGCTGACCAAGTAACATACTGACTAACTGACTGGCTATACCTACCTGACTGACAGACTGACAAATTAACTGAGTACTGACTTACATGTAGCAAGTAACTGACTGACTTACAAACTGAGCAACTAACCCTCTGATTCACTGACTTAGGACAAACTGAGAAACAAGCTAATTGACTGTCTGCGATACAAACTGGCCAACTGACTGACTGAGAAACTGACTAATTTTCTTATTAACTAATCAGCTGACTTAATAACTGAATAATGTTTTGACTAACAGAAAGACTGACTGATCAAACAATGTACAGCCGTACCAAGTGACTGACTAACTTCATGCAGCTGACTAAGCAACCTGATTAACTGACTGGCTGGCTTACTAACTGAAAAAGCAACTGACTAGGTGACTGGCTAGTCCTCTGACTGACAGACCGACTGAACAACTGACTGAGTTACTGTGCAAGGAGGGGAGGGTACTGTTATCAAAGCAGGAGTGCCGTTTGTTAGTAAAGTCAAGGGGTGGGTGTTTTATTATTGGTATTCATGAAAAAGTGATGCAGTCAAACCTTTTTAATATGGACACTAAGGGGGCCATAGAAAGTGTCCATGTTAATGGGATGTCTATATTGAGCAGCTTGAATGTAGAGACAAAGTCAGCAGTAATAAGCTTTCTGAACTTAAGGTTTGAATGTAATGGGAAATTGTTCTGTTCTGAAAATAACTGATGTGCTTCATTAAATATTTTAAACTTCTGTTTCCAGATCAGATGCCACAGAAAGACTGGACAAAGACTTTCACAAGCAAAGAGTCTCTGTTATCTTCAGTACTGTAAATGCTGTAAGTCTTGCTTTGTAATCCAGCTCTTGAGTGAACCAGATAAACAAGACTGTTGGCCAGGTGATTTCAAAATTTGATAAAGCCAATCCAGGGAAAGCTGTTACAACATGATTATGTTGTACGTAATTCTTTCATTTCACAGTTATTTCACCATCAAGTGTTCCACTTTTGGGAGTAGAAGTTTATCAATCTTTTACCAATAAAACAACAACAACAACAACAATAAAAACTAAAAAAAATGTGCAAAATAAAATGCAACATAAAAGGAGCAAAATTCCACAATAAATTAAAGCAAGTACAGTTGTACAGGTTGGTCAACATTATTATTGGGAAAATAAACACTGAACCCAGAATCAGATATAAATAAGTGAGAAAGTTAAATATGATCATCCAATTGAGTGTAGTCCGGAACAGCTACAGCTGTTGGTGATTCAATGAATCACATATTTTCAAAAGTGTATAAAAGAAATCAACAGGGTTGAACAAATACTTTATTATTGACTATTGGTAGTTCAAGACCAAGCAAATAAAATCATTATTTTTAAGGGATGCATTCAGCTTTTATGTTGAACTTTTTATGAATTGGACGTTTTTCATTAAACATGGCTTGCAAACACAAGTTTTGTGTGCCGGAAATCATAATTCAAAGACAGCTCAAACTCATTGAAATCTGTTTGGTTTCAAGAACAGTGATAGTTTGATTGACAGCTAAAATTCCAAGAGACATGCACTTGTCGGTGAAGTACTCATTATCAGAAAACTAATGCAAAAACCGTTGATGGTTTAAGTTTTCTCCTGGATTAGCATTTATCGACTTTGTTCAACTGTGTCACACATTTGAAACAATAGCCAAGTTCTGCTGTTACAATAATAATAATAATAATAATAATAATAATAATAATAATAATGATTATTATAATTATTATTATATTATTATAATGTTGTTATTATAGTACCTGTTAGTGTAGATATGCAATCTGTATCTTACCACATCGATCTACTGGGTATTCAACTGAATGTCTGACAGAATAACTGACTTTACTACAGGCAATTATACAACTAAATAATAAAACTCATGACCGTTTCAGTGATTTAATAACCAGGGATCAGTGCTTAACTGGGACTCAATAACTCGGGGATGGTAAGAATGACTGGGGCGAGTAGGGGGACTAGGATGACTGGGATGACATGGATGAGTACAATGACTGGGATGACTGTGATTGCTATGGTGACTAGGGTGACTGAGATGACTCAAATGACTAGGGTGACTGGGATGCCTGGGATGACTAGGATCACAGGGACGACTAGTTTTACTGGGATTTCTAACAGCGTGGTAAAACGCACTGCACATGAGCACAAAATGTAACATCCGGTCAGATTTTCATTTCTGATCATTCTAGTAAATAAACCAATTGCCTAATCATAACATTGCCTTGGCGTCACGTTTAAAAGCAAAAAGGCAGAAACAGACAAAAAAGGGGGCTAAAAAAATCACTTCATTCAATAGCTGATATATTTTTCTAGTGTCAAACTTTTGCACCACATGTTTATCTGGATGCAGATAACCAATGCTGAAACTGATGTTTGAATTTTGTAGGTCGCGAGCGCTCAACAAGGCAAATTTGTTTTTTCTGGCTTTCTTGCATGCTACTGGTTTGGCATTAGTTAATTTGGGAGAAGGCGATAACTAAAAAAAGAATAGCAATACTTATTAAAGAAGCCACGTCATTATTATCATTAACACTAGAAACAGGAAATAAAAGTTAAGACTGTTCAATATTTTTTTTATTATCAGAGAAAACAAAAACTCAAACAAAAGATGGGCGGGATTTATATTAATGACAGCCTCGACTTTGATGACTACAGTCACAAATACCCGGAGCTTTCGGTGTATTGAATGATCTTGGCTGGGAAACTAAACGTGCCTAAAAACATACTTTCATTCACGAAAATGCCCATTTTATTTCATGTTAATTCTTTTCCATGGTTGTTCTTTGGTTGGAGACTTCAATAATTTCAGTCTGTGTGGCTCAGCTTCATCTTATGTCAACACGAAACTTCCAGCTGCTAAATACATGGTATGAAAATTTTGACTTCTAAATGCCATCAAACCAGCTTTCGCTCTCTGATTCTGAGAATGAAAAAATAAATAAATAAATAGGGTTGTCAACTTGCTGCCAACCTCTATAGTATAATTAAGCTTATGTTTCATGATGATCAACTCGGAAGAGCTTCATTTCAAAACAAGAACTCACTGGTAACCTTGAATAAAACTACAAAGCGATTGTGCGTTTTCATTTTCCAAATAAAGCTCAAAGCAGTTTTAAGACGTCAAGACTGAGAAATTAAAGAACCGAAAATTAGAACTACAATACGCAAGCTTGCAGTGATAACTTTTTATGTCTTACTTCAGCCAGGTTAAGTGAAAAATGGAAGTCAAAAACTTTGTTTTCGTGAAAGAAAATCAGTTTACCCGATGTTCAAATTAGCCAAAATTACACAAGTTATTATCAACTTACCCTTTCTGAATCTAATCGACTAATTGTTTCAGTGATCTGTGCCTGGTTATCCATAAAAGCAATTTCAATAACTACAAAATAGTCAAAAATACGAGCAGCAAGAAGCAGAACAACTGAACCACAAGCTTCACACAGAATGAAGTTGATCGTGCCTGGGAATTGATCGGACTGGAAAGTGTGACTGAAAAAGTGACCGGAAATGTTCAACCTGGCGCATGCATAGACGTTTTGCCACGATGTTGGGATGACTAGGGTGACTGGGATGACTGGGATGACTTATATGACTGGGATGACTGGGGTGACTGGGATCACTAGGATGACTTGGATGACTAATATGACTGGGATGATTAGTGTGACTGGGATGACTAGGATGACTAGGGTGACTGGGATGACTGGGATGACTGGGATGACTTATATGAGTGGGGTGACTGGGATCACTAGGATGACTTGGATGACTAATATGACCGGGATGACTAGGAATGACTGGGTTGAATGGGATGACTAGGATGACTGGGATCACTGGGATGACTAGGGTGACTAGTATGACTGGGATAACTTAAGTGACTGGGATGATAAAGAATGACTTGGGTGACTGGGATGACTAGGACGCCTGGGACGAATGGGATGACTATGGTGACTGGGATGACGAGGATGCCTGGGACAACAAGGGTGACTAGGATGACTAGGATGAATTGGATGACTGGGATGACTAGGGTGACTGGGATGACTGGGATGACTTATATGACTGGGATGACTGGGATGAAATATGACTGGGATGACTAGGGTGACTGGGGTGACTGGGATGACTAGGATAACTGGGATGACTGGGATGACTGGGATGACTAATATGACTGGGATGACTAGGGTGACTGGCATGACTAGGATGACTGGGATCACTGGGATGACTAGGGTGACTAGTATGACTGAGATAACTATGGTGATTGGGATGATTAGGATGACTCGGGTGACTGGGATGACTAGGGCGCCTGGGACGAATAGGATGACTCTGATGACTGGGATGACAAGATGCCCGGGACGACAAGGGTGACTAGGATGACTCTGATGACTGGGATGACAAGATGCCCGGGACGACAAGGGTGACTAGGATGACGACGATGAATTGGATGATTAGGGTGACTAGGAGGACTGGGATGACTGAGATAACTAAGATGACTATCACTGGGACGACAAGGATGACTGGGATGACTAGGGTGACTGGGATAACTGGGATGACTAGGGTGACTAGGATGACTGGGATGACTAGGGTGACTGGGATGACTAGGGTGACTAGGGTGACTAGGATGACTGGAATGACTAGGGTGACTAGGAAGACTGGGATGACTAAGGTGACTGGGATTACTGGGATAGCTGCAAAACAGGCGCTTTATGAGCCAAACAAGGCGAACGCGGCATTTTACGTGAAGCGCGAGACGAGAGATGAAAAAAATGAAGTGTCTGTTACCAGTCCATTGCTCTGGCTTTTCCCACCTTCACTACATGAACATTGCATTCGAATTGGTTAATTGATGACGCGTTGTTCTGGAGAGATTCTGCTCTGTTTGTCTGGAACAACATAGCCATTGCGCATTCAAGTTCTTTTTACAATGCTGTTTGAGAAGCCTTTTGTTTATTTCCAAATGTTCCAGAAATAAAAGAAAAACAAAAAAAATGTTTAAATTTATTGCCTAAGAGGAAAGATGTTCTTGGATTACTTCCAACTAGGTTTTTGGAAAAGCCAGATTTACTAACTTTTTGTTCACAGGCCAAATGCGACTCATAAGCTCGTGACCTTGGAATTTGTTTGAACAACACGTTTTCCTTTTTTCTTTCTTACTGCTGTGTTTGGACATAAACTAAACTTTTAATTAGCGAATCTTACTTTTGCCGCACTGAGTCTTACATTATTGAAGGTGATTTTTGCCTTTGCAATTGTTATTTCCTGTGGCTTATGCTTGTGTCGGTGTTTCTCATAGCCAGAAAGGTGACAATTTTCGAGTAATGGATGGTGTTTTGATTGGTCCTTTTGGCATCGCTGCCGTCAGTCAATACTTGTGGGCATAGGTGGGCGGAAGAGCCAGAACAATGGACTTGTTACAGGCGCTTTATTTTTCTCCTTCTCTTGCCTCGCACTACGCTCAACGTTCACCTCGCTTGGCTAATAAAGCGCCTGTTATGCAGACTAGACTGGGATGACTAAGGTGACTGGGATGACTTGGGTGACAAGGATGACTGATTACTGATATTACTAGGATGACTGGGATAACTAGGGTGACTGGGGTAATTAGGATGACTGGGATGACTAGGGTGACTGGGACGACTAGGGTGACTGGGATGACTAGGATTACTGGGGTGACTGGGATGACTTGAGAGGCAGGGATGACTCAAGTACAAACATTAACCACAAGGGACTGCAAAGGACTGTAAACGAATATGCCGAAGAACATAGGAACTATAAAGACCTGATCAGCAAAAATAATAATGTAGACATATTAAATTCTGCAAGCAGAATACTGCAATGCTGATCGTACTACGTGGATGACTATGATGACTGTAATGACTAGGGTGACTAGGATGACTGGGATAACTAGGGCGACTAGGGTGACTGGGGTGACTAGGATGACTTGGATGACTAGGGTGACGGGATAATTAGGATGACTGGGATGACTAGGGTGACTGGGATGACTTGAGAGTCAGGGATGACTACAATGACTATGATGACTGTAATAACTTGGGTGGCTAGGATGACTGGGATGACTAGGAAACTGGGATGACCAGAGGACTGGGATGACTAGAGTGACTAGGATGACTGGGATGACTGGGATGACTGGGATGCCTAGGGTGACTAGGATGACTATTATGACTGTAATGACTAGGGTGACTAGGATGACTGGGATGACCAGAGGACTGGGATGACTAGGGTGACTAGGATGACTGGGATGACGGGGATGCCTAGGATGACTAGGATGACTGGGATGATCAGAGAGACTGGGATGACTAGGGTGACTAGGGTGACTGGGATGACTTATATGACTGGTATGACTGGGATGACTAATATGACTGGGGTGACTGGGATGACTAGGATAACTGGGATCACTGGGATGACTGGGATGACTGGGATGAGTAGGGTGACTGGGATGACTAGGGTGACTATGATGACTGGGATGACTAGGATGACTATGAAGACTGGGATGACTAGGGTGACTGGGATAATTAGGATGACTGGGATGACTAATGTGACTGGGGTGACTGGGATGAATAGGATGACTGGGATGACAAAGATGACTAGAATGACTAATGTGACTGGGGTTAGTGTTATAATTGGGACTTTTTAAAGTCATTTTCTTTGCTGATGGCAAAATTTCCAAATCTGTTTCTGACTGACCTGTTTCAATACTGGCTGAACGAGGATTTGCCAAACTGAATAGCTGACCACTTGTTGATATTTATTCTGACTGAATGAAATCAGTGCAGAATGGTCTGACGTTTAACCCAACTGTTTTAAAAGACATGCTGATGTTTGAACTGACTTGTATGACAGCTAGAAGGTCTGACCAGTGGCATTGTGGTATAGTTGGTAGACTGCATATCTGTGCTGACTCGTATATTCGTTTTCTGTGAACTTGATGAGTGCATTTCAAATCTCTTCTTGCTTCAACCAGGAAATTCTCAACATGGAAATACGTGTTGGGAATGACTGAATGCACTTCACATTGATGATGTGCAGTGTAGTGCTTCTTGCGGACTGTTAATTATTTCATCGATTACAAAATTTATACAACCAATAAAATCATCAGCCGATCTAAGAAATCGTTTGATGAGGGGGAGCGGGTGTGGAAGGAGAGAAGCATTTGTTCTCTGGTAAAATTGCAGTCGTGGCAAATTGCAAATGAATCTGTTGTTTTGTTTTAGAGCTTGAATATCTGACCGGCATTCATAACTGCAACAACTTATCTTCCTATTCTTGAAGGTGATTTTTCAGTTAAAGTGAATAAAATGTCTAAATTCTTCAATTCAATTCCATTTTCATTTCCACGTTCAGGGAAAATTTAGGCTACACAGTTTTCATCAGAAGAAAAGAAGATTTGGCATGGGTGAACTGGATTATTCCTTTAATTTGTTTTAATTGATTGTGAATTTGGATTGCGTGCCTAATCTTCAAACCTCTTTGTGGAAAACAGCAGCAAGTGCTTTGAGTATGAATCTTGTGGCTCTCATTCTGACATTCGTTGAATTAATTTTGCCAAGATAATCAGTCTAATGCTTGTAAGTGGAATAAGAATTACACAACAACATCAACAACAACAGCAACAATGAAATGATTAAAATAGAGTCACCACTAAAAATTTCTGCCGCAGTGTTTTAAAGTACGTTTGACAAGCACAGAGTAAAACTGGGCTTGGAAAACTTAGTGTGCTTCTGAGGAAGTAAAGTTGGGAGATTTTGAAATCTTGCACTCATCTTTTTCAATTCCAGAGTGATCAACATGTTATTTCTCTTTACTTCTCTGAGTAAATTACCAAGCAGAAGGTTGTTGAAAATAGCATAATTATCGTGAAAGGGGAGGCTCTGTCTTGATCAACTGTCAAATTCTCAGAACTGATGGTAAAGAAAATCCGCAGCAGTTAGTAAAGAAAATAACATGTTAAAGCTTGGGACTGAAAGTTCACATTAACCTAAAGGCCTTCAGATAACCAGTTTGTTTTGCAGTAACAATGGAATCCTTAAATACATGTGCAAATTGAAATTCGTATTAACATCAACTCGTATCAAACTTGGAGTCTTTTTTTCGGCCGTTATTTTGGCTCGTCACGCAAAGTCGTGAAGCCAAAAAACGGCCGCGAAGAAGATCACACGCAAGTTTGACATCGGATTTATAGCGTAGTGATGTTTTTTCGGTTAGGTTTATTTTCTATGTGCATGTATTTTGTGGGATGCCGTTTAATGAAAAACAAACTGCTTACTGAAAAAGCCTGAAATTTGTTCCCTCATGTTTTTCCTACTTTTGGAGCACAAGCAATCACAAATGAAGACGGCAGCAACAGTGGCACCTAACAGAAGGCTTCATATGCACGCTCGCTTTTATTTTTTTTTCGCATTTATTCGCTTTTGTGTGCAAAAAAAATACAAGAATGTGATAATCAGAAGTTCAAGGTTTTGAGAACACAAACATTTAGCCATGTAATATCAAATTCAAAAAGCGCGCGAACAAAGTTCAAATTAATAGGTAAATTTTAAATGCTGAGAAAATTAAAACAACAAAAGGCTTTCCCAGCGCGCTCGCTGTCATTTTGTTGCACATTTATTCGCTTTTGTACGCAAAACAACAAGAAAAGTAATAATAAAAAATTCAAGGATTTGAGACGGAACAGAAACATTTAGCCTTCAAATATCAAATTCAAAACGTGCGGGTACAAAGTTTAAATTAAAAGGTAAATCTCCTAAAATGCTGAGGAAATTCAGACAATAAATGATGTTCGCATAACTGCTAATTATTTTTTCAAGTGCCGATCTTGCTGCCGTCGCTTTGTTGATTGCTTAAAGCTTTATAATATGCAAAGCAGAACTTTTGTAAGGCTTGGACAAACAGTGAAACATTACGCGCAGTAACTTTGCATTGTGTTTCCATTTCCATAGTTATAAAGCAAATTTTTTTTTGCTTTGAAACATTTCGGACACGGTCTTCGGGGGTGGAAATACAGTGTAATTTTAAGGCTGGTTTTTACTCGCAGCGTACCACAGACTTAAGTTTAGCGAGGTCATCAACAACTGAAGTGTATTAAAATCCAAAGCTGAAGGTGTGAGCACAAAGATTATTCTTGTTTTCTCGTCGTAAAGGATTAACACACCACGAGCTGAGCACAACAAAACAAACTTTGTTTTGGTTTATCTTGCTTGTGCTTAAGAAGAATTATAATAAGTGCGTGGGTTTCCTAAAGTTGCGCCTATGCTTTTGTTGTTGATGTCTTTGCTAAACTGACGCTTGTGTTCATCTCGTTAGTAAAAACCAGCCTTTACTGCTCGTAATGTTTTACTGTGTCTGAGCCTTAAGGGGGTTTATCTGGTTCACTCAAGTAGTTGGATTACAAAGTAAACAGCACAGGTACTGAAGATAACAGTATTTTATTGAACGAATAAAGTTTGTCTCTGCTGTCCATTTATTTACAATAAAAAATACCAAAAAAAAAGTAATCTAGCCTCCCCCGTCCCTGCCGGGCTGCTTCCACTCCGCTCCGAGTCGGTGTTCATTCATCTGTCCTCATTTGATATTCCAACTTTAAAATCCTGGTCTGTTTTATCTGAACCCTTCATTCAAGCTTGGGGCAGTTGGACACTTGGAAAATTTGGCCGTTTGTCCCCAAGTGGGGAGGGCAGGGTGAAGGAAAGTGAGAGTTTGCTCCTCGTGCCCTCAGGGTCTCATTCAACTTTGTCACAATACCACACCAAATTAAATTTGGAATTAAAATTAGCCTAAACTTCTTGTAGTGAAAACTATAATTTTGGTTTGAAAGTGCGTGTCTGCAAAGTCAATATATCGTGAAAAATATCCAGAGTCGTAGACAAGAAAAAAGAGGGCGCAAGACAGTGAAACTCAGTCTTCAGTGGGTCTCCGTCATCGATGCCCAGAAAATTGAACAAAGAATCGCGCTGGTCTGACCGACCTTCATTCCACAAACTTCACCAAAGAGCACAAGTCAATAATAATCTCTCCTCTGCGAAGCTACTGATATTGGATTTCTCTCGTCCTAGTTATTGTTTTTTATTTAGTGTTTAGACCTACATTAAAGGAAATTTGGAAGTCAAAATTAGGCTTATTGTTTACGCGTCAATTATTATTGCTGTTATTCTAAAGAGTCGAAATTATCTGAAAGTAACAAAGCGAAACATTAAGAAGGACAATTTAAGCAGTACTGCTACAGTGCCGGTGCCGCGTAAATTGTGCTTTAAATATTTCGTTTTATATCTTAAAATTGGTTGCCCTTATAATCTAATGTGGAATTCGTTTAAATCAGTGCCGCGTAGGTTCGCCGTCAAATTTCGCCAAACTAAAGGGATTAAAGCGATCTTGAAAGATGATTTAAATATTTCCTTGTTTTGCTTCCCGTAGAAATAATTCGATTAATTTTCTCATTTGAATAAAGGTTTATAATTAGTGCGAAAAAAATGTGAAGCTAGTAAAATTTAATGTTTCAGTTCCTAAAAAAATTTTGGATTCGATAGCAAGTCTTTAAACTTTTAAATCTTCATGTTTTTCTGCATAGTAATTGATTAAATTGCCCTATCTTTAAGTTCCCACGAGATTTGAAACTTTAGTCAGGATGGTCACGCTAGCCGACTGTACCAGCATTGCGTGACGACCGTGACAATAGCCCAAATAGCGTGGAATTACGGTCGTGACTGGAATGGATACTTCAAATCGGGATTCCGATAAATGACTGGAACTAGCCAAATATATAATTTTTAATATGAAAAAATGATCTTAAGTATATGGTTCCAGACCTATATCCAAAACCCTAATTTGAAGCATCAACTGAAGTCACCACCGAGAAATTGCCTTACAGCGTGAAAAGTTAATGTTTATTCTAGCTGTTTACATAAGGCTATCCGAAATTTAGGTCAAGTTAACCTGACTTTTCACACAGCCCGAGGAAATCTATTCTACGTCCTTCTTAAAATAAGGATATAGAGCAGACTACCACAGCTGTCTGATTTATCAAGTATTTCCTTATTTCGGAAATGGTTTAGTATCTAAGGCTGATATTATTAGTCTAACATCAACAGCCATATGATTTGTTTGCCTATTGTTTTCAGTTGACCAAAAAACAACAGGTAAAAAAAACAGATGTTGATGTAACCTAAACTTAGTTTTGATAAATTTGTTATAATCTGACGTAGCAAAAAGATGGAAATGAAATAAATTTGGACCTATTTATGAGCGTTGTTTTTTTTTATGGTTTTAGTTAAATTTTCAGCTAACAGGTAGAAAAAAGATGGAAATGAAATAAAGTTGGACCTATTTATGAGCGTTGTTTTGTTTTTATGGTTTTAGTTAAATTTTCAGCTAATCAGGTAGGAAAAAGATGGAAATGAAATAAATTTGGATCTATTTATGAGCGTTGTTTTGTTTTTATGGTTTTAGTTAAATTTTCAGGTAGTCGAAAAATATCAGCACAAAATTTGGCAATTATGGGAATGGTTTATATGCTAATTTTGTTTTTGTGCTATACTTTGGAAAGCTATTTATTGTTAGGAAATGAAAAGCTTTAGGTTTAGAAGAGAAATCCTTAACCAGTTGCCCCCCATTAGAGAGATTCTTAGTGACTATCAGCTCAATTTGATGTCATTTGTGAAAATCCACTCAAGCCAGACCAATGCCATTCAGTGCTCAATTCTCTGCCCTCGAATCATCCGTCGACACACCTACTGCGTGAGCCGGGGAGCACGTTCTTGCACCCCCGTTTTTCGTCCTCAACAGTGAAACATTCCCAGACATATTGTTTGCAGACAAGCAACTTTCTTGATCGAAATGGTTATCTATTTATTTTTTTGGAAAAAGGTGTGGTATTATAACAAAATGAATGAAACTCTAAGAACATGAGAAGCAAACTCTCACCTTCCTTCACGCTGTCCTCCCCACTTGGGAACAAACGGCCAGATCTTCCAAGTTTCCAACTGCCCCCAGCATGAATTACAGGATCAGACAAAGTTTTCCAGGATTTCTCAGTTGGAATATCTCAAAGGACATCAGAATTCACACCTTCTCAGAGGCAGAGCTTCCACAGACCAGCAGGGACGAGGTTGGCTAGATTTAAACATGACCTTTCCCAAGTGATGGGCTCCTAATCTTGTGCGTGTGCCACCTGAGGTCTGAAATTAAATAAGAACTTAAAAAATGATAATGAAATGCTAATGGCCTTAGAAACCAACCAACAATTCTTGATGACACCACTGGTTTCCCCATGAAATGACTCAAAAACAAAGAATAAGTGAAGAAATTCTATACTAATGACGTGTCACCATTCAGATTTGGGTAGTGCTTCTGATTAGTCGTGCCACAAGGATAATGTGTCTCAACCAATCAGAAGTCATACCCAGATATGGCTAGTGACAAGTCATGAGTCATCATTTTGTTGGAAAACCAGTGATAGCATCTCGAAAAGTCAGGTGTTTTCAAAGGCTTAGCTAAGTCAAGCCTAACAAAAAATTAATAATATTAAGACAACTAATGCAAGCTCACTAGCATATTAAACAAAGCTAGATACTTCTTGGCGCTACAAGTGCCCTCGTGATGTAAACATGTATTGAACTAATGCTTTGATTATGTGCAGAAAAATGGAAAAAAAAGAATGCCAAGGAGTAAATTCCTACAACTAACATGCCAGACCTTTTTAAACCTATGGAAATTGAAGAAAAAAAAAATTCCAGAGAGCAAATGTAACACCAAGAAAATTAATATATTTAAGTAGAATATAAATACAATCAATAGTCTGCAGTCTATGAAACCTGTGTAAAAGAATAAGTACTCAAAAGTTAATAAAAAATTGTTTTAGCTTAAAAAAAAATCAGCAACTTGGAAAAAATTCTTACTACTTCAAGTTGCCTAGAAAAAAATTTAAACAGAGGCAGACTGGAGATTGCCTTAGACGTAACGTTCAAGTAAGCTAATGAACAATCTACTTTGTGTTATAATACTTAAGATCCTAATTTTCCTAAGATTTTTCTCAAGCTCACTGTTTCTTGAGAATTTCCAGTTGCTTTTGAGTTCTTTTTTTAATTAACCTGAAGGTGGCAGAATCCATAGTGCAGTGACCTTACTTTGAAGTGCCAACAGAGACCAAAATCAATCATCAACTTATTAACAATCAAAAAAAAAAATGAAACTCTGCCTTCTTGATACTTACATACGTTCTCCTTACTAGTACGATAACAAGAGGTAAGAAGGAACAGTAAAGAGAATTTGTCAAGTGAAATTGGGACTTCAAGGATTAAGGTCACTGCGGTTGATTGCTTTGCTATTCCTATCCATACTGTGTTGTGTAACCTATAAATGTAGATGCAATTCCAGCTGTAGCTTCCTGGCCACTGATAGCCAGAGAGATGCCTTGGCTGACAAAGCTCAAGCTTACCTTTTCCCTTAATGGAAGATCATCATAAGTTTTATGGTCAAGGTGTCTACATTCTACCCATATAATTATATCATAGCTCTTAGGTTATCTGTATTGCCATGATGTTGTCCTGAAAATTTAAAGATGTATACCTGTATAGTGCTACTATTTCTTGCAGCCTGTATAGTCTCTGACTAAAGTAATATGTTACTTAGGAGGTTTGGAGCAAATATAGTGCTAATGAGCTTGCTGAAGAATGTTTAATTCTAGCATTAAATTAACACTAATACTGTATAAGTGGAATCCTGGTCCTTTGAACCTCTTGATTGTTCAAATTAAAACTTGTTTTCCTTCCCCTGAAGTCACTGTATTTTTATATTTTGCCTTGGGTTTTCTCAAACAGAAAATGGCAAGAAAGCCCAGAGCCCAAAACAAAGCTTAACATCTCTCTAATTCTTTGAACTCCTAGTTTTGTAAAACCAATTTCTATTTTCACAAGAGGTTCAAAAAATCATAGTTCCACCGTGTTAAGATAACACAGGAAGCACAACAACTCCTATAATGAAGACGAGTTGCAATACAAGGTGGACCTATGAAAAGAATTGATTGTGTGCAAACTTTAACAAAAGGAATAAAATTAAAGCAAAGTTAAAAAATTCTGCCTGTGTGATTTATTTTTGCTGTGATAAGGTTGTAATGCTTCCAATGCCTCTAATCATACAGGTAACATTGGGCTTCCCACTGTTCTAACCTTGAAAGCCACTGCTTTTGTGCAAAATGTCAGGGACTGATTTCCATCAGACCAATGCAACAACATTTGCCAGTTTATGAAAGATTATGGATTAAAAAGACCACCTCCTCCTTAATTTTCCTTTTGTTTTTGAGATGTCTCCCCCATAATTGTTTACCCCTCCTCTAACTCCTCCAACCTTCCTTGAAAGGCAGATAGGGGCTTACCATGTTGAGCTGTTACGATTTTAGGTATGTAATAATCTATATATCTGTAGCCATGCCCACCTAACAACTATAAATTTATATTAAAATATTATAATATCATGATCACTATTATTTTAGCAAGATTTTCTTTGAGCAGTGAAGCACTAGGCCAGGGGGGAGGGGGGGGGGGGGTACTTTATGAACTTTTGGGTGAGGATGTGTCACTGAGACCCTCAACTCTTACCCCTCACAAAAACCAAGTTCAGCCCTATTTTGCTATTCTTAACCACACCAAACTGGTCTTAAATTATGTTTTGAAACAATATCTCTGCATCTATAAGTTAGCAGATGAAATACTGGTCTTATCTTTTATAAAATTGCCAATTTCTGAGGAAATATCATAATTATATAATCCCTGATTAATATAATATTATTCTTGGCTATAGAGTTTTATTCACCACTGTCTTGCGAGAATCAGCCCTTTTCCCTTTTCTTCCCAGAGGAAAATCTCTTGTGTAAAATTAAATGGCGTATGTACTACTCAAAGAAATCTTGTGTTTGGACTTAATTTGTAAATAGTACAAATAAGCTTCTAGAATTATTTGCAAATTTTGTTTAAATAGAATTTTTTTGGAACAAAATAATCCAATTTGAAAATAAAACTACTTGCTTAATTTATGAAAACTTTGCCTAATTGATAAGTCCCTGTCCAGTTGCTAAATTGAACTGGATGGTGACTCATCTACTTCCAAAAATAAAGAAACTGTTGATAAATTTTCTCAGTGACACTTACTTGTACAATTACGGTGGCACACACACTGTATAATATATCATTGTTCTGGTAATACAGATACCTTAAGTATTCCCTCCAAAAGTGAATTACAGAATTTTGTATCAAAATTTGACCTCATTACAAATTCAGCGATGTACTCTATAACTGAAATGTGCTGAAAATCATACAGTGACTGAATTTTGATTGGATGAAAAAGTAAGTTTTCTTTGAATTTGGAAAGTGAGCTGCAAACTGTGGGTGGAATTCAAAGGAAAATTACTTCACTTTTGTTGGTAATACCATGGACCTGTTTTGACTAATGCATGAAGTCCTATTTGCTGAAATAGTCAATATCTTGGTTTTGTTTTATGTTTTTGGTTTTTATTTTTGTTCAATGCCAATCTAAAAGAATTTGCCTAACTGCTGTTGAATGGGGGTTGTGGAACAACAGCTGGGTGAAAAACCTCCCCGTACGTCCACTTGCTCCTAGGAGGAAAACCCCCGGGCCAGCTGTACCCCGCATTCAATGACCTCCCGGGCTGGGTCAGAAATATTCTAAAACTAAGTACCTCTGTTGAGCCAGGCTGGGTACTGGCTGTAACTGTAAATTATTTATGATTACATAAACACTAAACTAGGTATTCATAATAAGTTGACTTTGATGATACCATCCTCTAGTGATACCAGCCTCTTCACTGTTGGCTTTTAAACTCCTGTATGGAGGCATTGATGAATCGCTAACCAGTTTGCCAAATCTGTTGTTCTTCTGCGCCTGAGAAAAAAATAAGAATCCATTTTCACTCAGTTGTTAACCTATTTGTGACTTGTTGCTGACATTTGGCTTGTATGTATTTATAGTAACAGAAATAAGCAAGGGATGTAACAAAAGTTTAATGTCTAAGACTGAGTCACAAATGTAAATGACTTCATAAGAGGGGTGTAGCTACCTGAACACATGGTGCATGACTGCATTCCTAAAAAAGACTAAAAGACTGACTGCAATAACTAAGATGACTAACGAGGTAACCAGGGTGCCTTCAATGACTGGAGTAACTGGAATGAATGAGATGACTTAGGTACCAGAGATGGCAAGGGTGAATGGGATGATTTAAGTACCTGAGATGGCAAGGGTGAATGGGATGATTCAGATTGTAATGATTAGGGAGACTAGGATGGCTTGGATGACTGGGAGGATCTAAATGACTGGAATGACTAGGAGGTCTATCATTACTGAGATCACTAGGAGGACTGGGTTTACTGGGATGACAGTGGTGACACGGATGACTGGGATGACTAGGCAGACTAGGATAATAAGGATGACTAAGATGACTAGGATGACTTGGATGACTAAGATGACAGGATGACTTGGATGATTAAGGTGACTGAGATGACTAGGGTGACTGGGATAACTGAGATAAACAGAATGACTGCTGGGATGACTAGGGATGCATACGGATGACTTTTTTCCCCCAAAATTGCAAAACTTGGAGAAATCACAGACTTTGGTGCAGCTGCGTACAAATCTAGACAAAAGTGGAGATACGTAAGTGGATGACGTGGGAAGACTGGAATGAAACCGACCACTAGGATGACTCGGATTACTGGGATGACTGTGGATGACTACAAATCACTGGGATGATGGGGATTACAGGGATGACTAGGATGACTGGTGATGACTAGGGTGACTAGGACGACTGCAATTACTAGGGAGACTGGCATGACTAAGGTGACTGGCATGACGAGGGTGACTAGGGTGAATGGGATGACTAGGGTGACTGAGATGACTATGGATGACTGGGATGACTATGGATGACTGGGATGACTATGGATGACTGGGATGACTATGGATGACTGGCATAACTGGGATAATTGGATGACTGGGGATGACTAGGGGTGACTAGGTATGACTAGGGATGACTGGAATGACTGGCATAATTAGGATGTCGGGAATGAGTAGGATAACTGGAATGAGTGGGATGACTAAGGTGACTGGGATGATTAGAGGGTGACTGAGATGACTAGGATGACTAGGTTGACTAGGGATGACTGGAATGACTATGGATGACTGGGATAACTGGGGATAACTAGGGGGACTAGGGATGACTGGGATGACTAGGGATGACTGAGATTACTATGGATGACTGGGATAACTGAGATGACTGGGATGACTGGCATAATTAGGATGACGGAGATGACTAGGATAACTGGAAGGAGTGGGATGAATAGGATGAGTGGCAAGACTAGGGATGACTGGAACGATTACGATGAGTGGGATGGCTAGGGATCACTGGGATGACTATGGATGATAATTACTATGGATAAGTAGGGATGACTGGAATTAATATGGATGACTGGGATGACTGAGATGACTGGGATGACTGGCATAATTAGGATGACTGGGAAAAGTGGGATGATTTGCATGACTAAGGATGACTGGAATGATTACGGTGAGTGGGATGACTAGGAATGACTGAGATGACTGGCATAATTAGGATGACTGGGATGATTAGGGATGACTGGGATAACTGGGTGACTAGGATGACAGGGGATGACTAGGGATGACTGGCATAATTAGGATGACTGGGAAAAGTGGGATGATTTGCATGACTAAGGATGACTGGAATGATTACGGTGAGTGGGATGACTAGAAATGACTGAGATGACTGGCATAATTAGGATGACTGGGATGATTAGGGATGACTGGGATAACTGGGTGACTAGGATGACAGGGGATGACTAGGGATGACTGGGATGACTAGGATGAGTGGGATGACTAAGGATGACTGGAATGATTATGATGAGTGGGATGCCTAGGGATGACTGGGATAACTGTGATGACTAGGGAAGACTTAGATGACTGGGTTGATAGACAAAGGGTAAGAGAAAATTCTTTTTTCCACTTGTCCCTTTGTTAAGCACTATCTTAAGTTTGGTTGTCCAAAACCCAAGAGTTTCTTGTTAAAAACATTTTGCCAGCTTTTTTAATGGAGCTCGTAAAAACAACTGAAATGGCAGTGGTAATGCAAAGTTAAAAGGAATATTTCACCTTCATTTTGTCAAGTATGTGGCTTGCTTTCATCACTAAGGTAAATTTTAGTTCTACTGTAATCTGTTTCAGTACTTTTCCTAATTAAAAATGTGCTTGTCCCACAGACTAGTCATGTCAAAGTTCCACATATCCAAACTAAATTCTACCTGTCTTAAAGTTTGTGACATGTCTAGGAACAACAGGGATGACTGGGATAACAAGAGATAACTGGGATGACTAGCGAAGACTGGGATGACTAAAATGACTAAGATTGTCTGAGATCATTGAAATGCCTGGGATGTCAGGGGATGAAAAGACAAGACATTTACTTTCATTATATTGTGTAATTTCTTGGCATACAGTAAGTCAAAAACAATAGTTGTAGCGTGCCAAATTAATTCTATTACAAAACAGATATTACCAGATAACAAGTAAAAAGTAAAGAGGAAAGAAAAAAAAGAATGTGTGTAATAAAGTCAAAAGCAATAAATACAATTAATCTGATTAATGCAAGTTGTGAAAGAAGCTAAGGCTTAGGATTTTGCGATTTTATTTCTTGCGTTATTATGGTTGCATCAGGGTAATTATCTTTATCTTTCCATATTTCAAAGAGCCCACTGATTAATTTTTATTTAAACGCTTTTTTGACATATCTCTCATTCTACCTGGCAGCTTATTCCATAATTTAACACCAATAATTGGGACTACTGGTCTTAGTTTGTCAAGATTTTTTCTGATGTACATATTACTTTTCAATGACTGGGATGACTAACATGACTAGGAATAGATAACTGAGATGACTGGGATAACTGAGATGACTAGGGATGACTGAGATGACTGGAATGATAGGGTGAATGGAATGACTAGTGAAGACTGGGATGAAAAGAATCACCAGGTGTGACTGGGATGATTAGGATGAATAGGGATGACAGCAAAGACTGGGATGACTAAGATAATTAAAATGTCTGACATAACTAAGTATGACTGGGACGACTAGGGATGACAAGGGATAACTGGGATGAACAGGGATAAATGAGATAAGGGGAGATGACTAGAAATGACTGGGATGACTGTGATGGAGGACTTAGATGACTGGGATAATTAGGATGCCTGGGATGACTAGGGATGACTAGGGATATCTAGGATGGACAGGGATAACTGAAATGACTAGGGATGACTGGAATGACTGGGATTAATAGGGATGACCAGGAATGACTGGGATGAGTGAGATGACTAGGAATAACAGGGATGACGGGGATTACAAGGGATGATGAAGGATAATATGGGACAAATGGGATGACTAGAGATGACTAGGATGACTAGGGATGACTGGGATGAGTAGGATGACTGGAGATGATTGCAATGGCTAGGGATGACTAGAATGAGTAGGATGCCTAGAGATTACTTGGACGACCTAGATGACTAAGGATGACTAAGGATGATTAAGATGACTATGCATGACTGGGATGACTAAGGAGGACTGGGATGACTAAGGATTACTAAGATTACAGGAAGGACTAGGGATCACTGGGATTACTAGGGATTAGTACAAATGACTGGAATGAATGGGATGACTGTGATGACTGGAATGACTAGGAGGGATGACTAGACATGACTGGAATAAATAGGATAACTGGGATAAAACGTGATGACTACAGAGGACTGGGATGACTGCAAATGACTAGTGATGAGTGAGATGACTATGCATAGCTGGAATGACTGGGATAACTAGGGATGACTGGGATGGCTGGGTTTTCCAGCCTGATGTAGGAAGAATGGGATGACTGGCATGACAAAGATGAATGGGATGACTTGAGATGATTAAGATTACTTGTTTAGCTAGGATTACTGTGATGAACGGGGTGATTGGGATCACTAGGATGATTTGGATGACTAAGAAGAATGGGATGACTGGGATGACTAAGGATGACTAGGGATTACGGGGATGACTAGGGATGACTAGGGATGACTAGAGATGACTGGGACATGACTGGGATGACTAGGATTGAATGGCATGTCTGGGTGCCTGGGAAGACAGGGATGAGTCAGAGTGGGATGACTGGGATTACTAGGGATGATTAGGGATGACTAGGATTATAGGAATGACTAGGACTGGGAAGAACTGAGACCAGAAATTCTATATAGGAAAAAAGACTATTGAACCTACTCCACTCTTTTCTAGTTATCAGCTACAGTACATTGAAGTTACCAAACGTTTAGAGGTGAAAGACTAAGTTCTTAAAGCCATACCCTGAGACAAGCACCCTTGACATGTAATATACCTTGTTTGATAAGTCATGAACCATGACAAGCAAGCTACATGCAACATGATTCTCCCATAAACAGAAATGAGGGATTGCAATGTTTTCAGTGGAATCAATCTGTGTGTATTGGTTAACCAACACTAAGGTAAGGATTAATAAGCCTATTATGAGGAAAAGCAGATAAAGGCTGATACCTTCCTTAAACATTAGGGAGCTATAGCAACTACAATGGCAACAGCAACAAGAATGGCAAAAACGCTACACAAAACAACAAGTTTGCAGGTGCATCACACTATTTTGTAAATCTCTTTGCCTTTACTACATGACTATGATGTGAAAATGATTAATTTCACATTTTATGGGGGACATTAACAAGCAGTGATTAATTTTTTCTTTCTGTTTCTAGACATGAGTGCGGTACCCAAGAATTCAACTGCAGGGAAATTTGTCTTCTTTATTATTTGGGCATCGCCCAAATGGAGTAATCAAGTTCGCTTGTTTCAATTCAAAGTTGCAATAGGCACACACTACGTGGAAATGTAAACAAGCCAAGCAATGCAAATGTCTACCATGCGCTGTGTCACAACACAGCATTTATCTTTGTTACATATGACCCACAGATAATGCACGGTAAACAAATAGGCAATAGAAAACAAACTTTTTTGGAAAAACAAGGTACACTGAGTGAAACAAAGTTGATTTTTGTTGCATTTAACCAAGGTGCCAGGATCTCCACAAGGTGAGCCAGCCCTGCTCAAGTAATCAGGCCCTTAGCTCTACAGCCAGATCTTACACCCTCCCCTTGACCACACCAATTTTCAAAGCCCCTGAGCACACACACAAAATTTCAGTCCCTCCCCCCAACATCTTCATACCCCCTTCTCTATATTAAATGAACTTTTGGCCTTATCCATGTTCTCTCCATACAAATATCAAAAATGAGCAAAAACCAATCCTAAACAGAAAGCCTAACAATGTTTAAAATAAGTACAAGTACATTTTTGACCATTGATAAGACTTTTCACAACCACCACTTCATTTCAACACACCAAAACTACACTTTCCCTTTGTAACTGAATTAGCACTTCCACAAATACCTCACTGCCAGACATAAAATAACTGTTACCTCCCAAATAATAATTTTTTGTTACTTCATAGACAAGGGGACGAGGTTGGAAACAAATTTCACTGATTAACAAAGTACAGCCATTATCTTACCAATTCATGTCCAATAAAACTCCACACCTTCCACTTCACGCATCTCAACCAACCCCTAAAATATGCAACGCTACTGCACTACTCACACATCCCTAAGACACAAAAAAACTTCACACATGCCTAGTGTATCAACGTCCAAATATACACTCCCACAGCATTTTATTACGTGTAATTTTGGCAGCACCTTAATTTTGTGATTTCTTATGTAAATTTTAAAACCTAAGTTTTCGCGATTTCACGCACTGAAACTTTTGTGAATTTTGGTATTTAAAACTTTTATTATGACAATAGAACATTTATGTGATAAAATCATAAATGCCAATAGCTTTATTTAAATCAAAATCATACAATGTTCTGAAACTTAATTTTGATTGAAACAAACAAAACTGAAACTGCTATATCTATCTTAATGCTGTCCTCACTCATATTAAACGTACAATGTCACACAAAGTTGTTGTTCCTTTCTGCATTTTAATTTAGTGATTTTTGAATGAAAGTGTCATTAAAAATTTCATGTAATAAGGTACATTTAAACATTTTCAGCAAATTGGAATAAATGCAACAAGGTTTGAAAAAACATGAATTCTTTTTAAAAGTGACCTTATTCATTTCTGTCACTGTCATCAATGCTAGAGCTCCCTAACTGTACCTCACTACAGGGTAAGGTGGAAAAAGTCTTTGAACAGAGGACACAGAAATCTTAAAAACTTAATACTTACAGTCATTTTGGTCTTGTTTTCTGTTTTCCTTGGCTTGTGTTTCACCATTGCTTTTTTTTTTTATAGCTACTGCATGGCAGTTCTCTGCTGTACACTTGACTGCTGTCAAATAAACATTAAAACGAACTCATTAGCTGACCAAGAATACCTGAATTATACAGCTTTTAGGACAATAAAGACTAAAGGGGCTTGATTTGAATGCTGCCAATAAGGAAGTAATGTTTGGGTTCAAACGAGAACAGCAAAATCATTGGCAGGGCTTATTCTAGGAATTGGTCCCTCAGATCACATGGGCCCCCTTTCAAAATAATTATTGCATAGGGCTTTTTCCTTTTCAAGAAAGAGGGCCCAAGGCCTTTAAAAATTTTTGCACCACTCCGTTTAAAATTTATTATTCTTGAGCTTTGACCTCTTTTCTTTCAAAATTAGGACTTTCCATTTCAACTATTTTGTTAAAATCAAACATTATGAACTCTGGTATGTCATTGTAGTATGATAATGTGATTGGTGGAAAGTAAACCAATAAGTCAAATGTTACAATGCCAACAACATTATGTCTTATGTCTGATGTCTGTTGTCTTATGTCTGATGACTGGTGTCTGATGTCTTATATCTGATGTCTTATGTCTGACATCTTATGACTTATGTCTGATGTCTAATGTCTGATCTCTTATGCTGCATGCCTTATGTCTGATCTGTGATGTCTTGCCTGATGTCTTATGCCTTATGTGTGATGTCTTATCTTAAGTCTAATGTCTGATCTGTTATGTCTTATGTCTAACGTCTGATGTCTGATCTCTGTTGTCTTATATCTGATGTCTTATGTCTCATGACTGATGTCAGATGTCTTATTTCGGATGTGTGATGTCTGATTTCTTATGTCTTCTGCCTGATATCTGATGTCCCATGCCTGATGTCTAGGGTGACTCAGCTGACTTTGGTAACATGGGTAATTAGTTTGACTCGGGTGCCTAGGGTGATTAGGGTGACTGGGGTGACTAGGGTGACTTGGTTGAGTAGGGTCACTTGGGTGACCAGGGTGTCCTTACTGACTAGGGTGGCAAGAGTAACTAAGGTGACTAGCGTGACTTGGTTGACTACAGTACCGTTCAAAAGTAAGTTGACACTAAATTCTCGATTCTCGCGAGAATCTAGAATCGAGACTCGATTGTTGCGTCTCGATTCTCGATTCCTGCAAGACTCATCAAACCGGAAGGGCCTTTGTTTACAAACGATTATAAAGGGTTTTATTTCGAGTAATTTGCCCTCTACTCTCGATACTCAATTGCTGCGAGAATCTACAATCTTTGTTCAAGTTTTGAGCAAACTTCTAACTTCTCTCACGTCAAAAAAATCTCTCTGCTCTATAAAATAACAAACTCTACTCAGCGTTTGATTCTTGCGAGAAATTCCTGAACTATGCAAATTATACAGTAGCAGTTTACATTTGCATTCGCTCGCACGGCTAGGGTGACACTTTGCGTCGAAATCTTAAAAATGTTCGAACGGCATTTTGCATCATTTAAATGGCAGAAGTTGTTAGTAATAGTTGAACTTAAAAGGCAATCCATGACTTTTTCCGTGGGATGCCTGCCTGTGGCACACTACGTAAAAATCCGGTTTGGTTTGTTTTTGATTGTACGAACAAATGCAAAGCCCGCCAATAGGATTGCGGAAAATCTTTATCGATTACTTCTTCTTCCAAGCTGACCAATGGGATTGTACAAAATCTTTATCGACATTCGAAGGTTGGGACGGCTTGTTAACCAGCGAAATCCTTCAGGATAGTGGCAAGTCAGGGGAAGCGACTTAGCAGACCTAGGCCAAAATTATTTCTTTTTATTCTGGGTTTTTCCCATCATGATTCCTTTTACGTTAGGTCTAGCTTTTTCTTAAGGTTCTAGGAGCGTCTGGTTGTAGGACGGGATTGCGCATACAGTTTGCCAGTTTTAGCCGAGCAGAGCTAGAGTTCAGTTTTTTCTTTTCTTATCGGAAACACCTTGGCGATGGGAGGTTAAATCGCGTAATTCTCAACTCGTACCCTTGACGATTGGCGATGAAATCGCGAAAACATTGTCCTCGTCGATCGACGACTCGCTTTCGATATGAATTCGACTTTTGGAAGGGACAAGGATCCAGACCCTAGTGAACGTATTATACCTTGGAATCATGGATAACCGTTGGAACTTTTTTAACTTTGAGACCTTGGAAACACATTGCAATTTAATTTTTAACCGGATCAAGAGCTTCTTGGAATATTAACTTTCATCTAGGATTCTCAAACTCATTAATAATTCATTAAGAAAATACAAAGGAAATTAATGTTTAATGAGTGTTTGGAAATGGGATGAAACACTGCTTAGTATTTGCATCCTTAATTTCTCCTTCAAAAATGATTTTGTTTGAGAAGAAATATCAAACATTCGACACAGTATTTCATCACCAGTTCTCAAACTCATTAATAATTCATTAAGAAAATACAAAGGAAATTAATGTTTAATGAGTGTTTGGAAATCGGATGAAACACTGCTTAGTATTTGCATCTTTAATTTCTCCTTCAAAAATGATTTTGTTTGAGAAGAAATATCAAACATTCGACACAGTGTTTCATCACCAGTTCTCAAACTCATTAATAATTCATTAAGAAAATACAAAGGAAATTAATGTTTAATGAGTGTTTGGAAATCGGATGAAACACTGCTTAGTATTTGCATCTTTAATTTCTCCTTCAAAAATGATTTTGTTTGAGAAGAAATATCAAACATTCGACACAGTATTTCATCACCAGTTCTCAAACTCATTAATAATTCATTAAGAAAATACAAAGGAAATTAATGTTTAATGAGTGTTTGGAAATCGGATGAAACACTGCTTAGTATTTGCATCTTTAATTTCTCCTTCAAAAATGATTTTGTTTGAGAAGAAATATCAAACATTCGACACAGTGTTTCATCACCAGTTCTCAAACTCATTAATAATTCATTAAGAAAATACAAAGGAAATTAATGTTTAATGAGTGTTTGGAAATCGGATGAAACACTGCTTAGTATTTGCATCTTTAATTTCTCCTTCAAAAATGATTTTGTTTGAGAAGAAATATCAAACATTCGACACAGTGTTTCATCACCAGATGAAACACCTCGAAGTTCGTCAAAAATACTCCGCTGTGCGTCGTATTTTCAACTCTCTTCTCGGTGTTTCATCTGGTGATGAAACACTGCATCTCATGTTTGATATATTACATGAAACACCTCGAAGTTCGTCAAAAATACTCCGCTGCGCGTCGTATTTTCAACTCTCTTCTCGGTGTTTCATGTAATATATCAAACATGAGATGCAGTGTTTCATCACCAAATGAAACACCAAGAAGAGAGTTGAAAATACGACGAGCAGCGGAGTATTTTTGACGAACTTCGAGGTGTTTCATCTGGTGATGAAACACTGTGTCGAAAGTTTGATATTTCTTCTCAAACAAAATCATTTTTGAAGGAGAAATTAAGGATGCAAATACTAAGCAGTGTTTCATCCGATTTCCAAACACTCATTAAACATTAATTTCCTTTGTATTTTCTTAATGAATTATTAATGAGTTTGAGAACTGGTGATGAAACACTGCATCTCATGTTTGATATATTACTTAAAACATTGGAACTTTATCAACTATTTCTTTCCGATTTCCTTTATTTTGCCAAATCTGATAGAACGCAATGATGCTTACATAGACCAATGCATCTCACGGGAACGACTTTTGGCGTCTTGTTATCTGTAGAATCCAAAATACTTGTAAAAGGAAGCTTGTGTAAATAAATGTTAAATACGCGACGGTGTGTAAACAAAATGTCAAGGCACTTCTCGTTGCTTTCGAATTTTACTCGCCGATATTTTTTCGATTGCCTGTTTGTGAATGGCCATCGGCATTATCGCAGTTGATTATCGGTGTCTACAGTCTGGGGATGTTTTTTTTCGCTAGCAACTTTGTAATTTGACCTCTTGACTAGAATTGCTGTTTCTGCGATACGCGATACCATCTCCCTTTGATATTTTATGAAACGTGATTGCGTACATAAAAGTTTCGACAACTTCAGAAATGCTGAGCTTAGTCTGCTACACAGCCGTTTTTAGTGTCGTCACGCAACGCTCCTCCCCACTGGGGAAAAAAATTCGGCTGTGTAGCAGACTACCAGGAGCTTTGAAAACAAAATTTTATCTCGCGCAATACAACCGCTTTTGAAATAGCCTCCCACGCAGGCATTTTTAGGAGAGCTCGGTTTTCATCCCTCCCCACAAACGCCTGCTCAACCAAAAACATTCCTGTAAGCCGATCTTGCGAGCCCTCAGTCTCTTGGTTTGCCGTATATAGAATATGTAACGAGACTGTAACGCGATCAAAATAACCCATTTTTCAGAGGTTTTCGACGGGTTTGATGTCCTAACGACAAACACATCTCCTCTGGACCCTTTGGCGTATCATGTTCCATCACGGAAGCAACAAGAGAGACTTACGACAGATTCTCCTAAAGGCCTCAAACTTTAAAGAACGCGCTAAATTTCCAAGTAGAATTAAAACCATTGTTACACGAAAGTTTTTAAGGATTTCGAAAGCAATTTCAGAGCAAAAGAATAGTCATGTTACGGACGGACGGGGAATGTTACGGCTGATCTTTATCAAGCCAAGCGACAGGATAAGCCCAGAATCGCTTGACGTTACAAAATAAACATAACGTTTCTTGTACCCGGCGGGAGGGGGGGGGGGGAGAAGTTTCACATGAAAGGGGCAGGGTTGCTCGTCGTCTCGCTTAGGGGGGTAAATTTCGGATTTTGGTCTCCCTTCAATGGGTGTTCTGAGCAAAACGTCATTATATTAGGGTTGCACGCGAAGATATATATTTAATAGGCAGTTCGTTTTATTTACTCAATTCACGTAATCAAAGTTTTCTATAACATCAATAACGAAAGAACATTGTAACAATATGGTGTCTTTCAGGGGTAAAAAAAAAAAGGTTGGCCCACGCCCAGGTTGGTCTTCTTCAAGGGTTTTTCAAAATTTCCGACGAGCATCCCCGTCCCATTTATATGCGAGTCCCCCGGGTAAAAGATATACATATTGCGTGACATTGCGCTACATCTCTTGCAGCGTGACACGTCAAAAAAAATAGCAAAAACCCTAACAGGGAGGCAGCTCTGGTGGCCATTTTTTTCCCATTTAAACTCTGGGACAGAGTTACCGTTTAACCTCTGGTGCCGAGGTTCCCATTTAACCTCTGGGACCGAGTTAATAGTTCGAGCACCTCCCTGCACTTGCTGGGCCGGAGTTTGGTGACCGTCAGCAAGCTCGACAGTCCCCCCCCGGTAAGTCAACCTTCCGCACGGATTAGTCAAACAGGCTTCAGAGAGTTGGCCATCTCTCACCGCCCTATAACCCCACCGGAAATAATCAACCTAACTTTGTCTTAGAAAATCGACCTATATATTTAGATCGAAAACTCATTTCGCTCACTTATGGTACGGTTCTTCACAGAACGCATGCGCGTTTGGCTCTAAGAAATTGTTTGGACTTATCGTTGTTTCATACACAACATCCCCATTCACTCAGGCTATCATTTGTAAAAGTTGTTTTTCTTCAAAATCTCGGCTAGCCTAGCTTTTCACAAACTCCTGTTACGAAAACAGTAGGATGACTGGTATTACTAGGATGACTCAACGCAATTTCAGAGCAAAATATTAGTCATGTTGCGGACGGACGTGGATGTTACAGCTGATCTTTATCAATTTAACCGGCCGGATAAGCCCAGAATCGTTTGACGTTACAAAATAAACATTCTCTTGCTTGTACGCGAGTATGCACTGTTTGTAAGCATTTGGAGCAGGCATTTGAAACTTTATTTGAGGAAATAAAGCGTGATAGTCAGATGTCCTTAAAGAAACATTCGCTTAAAAACTTGAATTGGTCTCGTTTCGAGTATACAGTCGCTTGCACTAATACAGTCGACTTCCGATAACTCGAACCTCCAAGGGAAATCGAAAAAAGTTCGAGTTATCGAGAGCTCTCGAGGAAAATAGCGGAGAGTAAGGTAAAAAACAGTTTTTACTGCACAGTGAACATTTTAATCATATTTAATTGTAGAAATGTCAAGTGAAATCTAGATTATAAATCAGAACGTAACGTAGCCTAAATAGAGAATGCGTTTTACCGATTTGAGAAGTAAAGCTGCTTCACGTTAGCCTGTGACCATCAACATTAGCTTCCACTAGTAAACTATACTCCTACAACACGTCAATAGGAAATCCAAAATTCTATGTTTCGGACACCAGTAGACGGCTTTTTTCCCGACTTTTTAAGGGCTCAAAACATGGTTCGAGCTATCGAGGGTAAAATCATATAGACAATGACCTGAGAGGAAACGAAAATTGGTTCGAGTTAGCGGGAGTTCGACTTATCGTGGGGTTCGAGTTACTACAGCGAATGAATGACAGAAACGGAAGCACTAAAACATGGAATCCGGAATCCGGAAACGGAGTCACGGAAACAGAAACGGAATACGGAATACGGAATCCGTGAAAGAAGGTTCCAAGCGATCGATTTGAAAAAAAATATATTAGCAATGACAATAAAATAAATAAAAAGATTAAAAAAAGACATAAATGAATAAATTAGCACAGTAAAGGAGAGGAGACTGCTGTATCACTGGAGGAGTTTATTCCGGTGAAAAGACTATTGATACCACTTCCGGCAATGAATGCAAATTCTCATGGGAAAGCAAAGTGAGGAGAAAAACGTCACTGACAAAAACTAGTTCCTTAAGAAAAAGCTAAGTTATATGGAGACAGAGTTCGTTTAAATCGACAGAGGCGTTCCTGAGTGTCTTTTCTGGGCTGTCTTCAACAGTGTTCAGTTTTATTTATCGAGACAACTTATTCAAGAGAACCATGGCATTTTGGAGTCCAAAGAGAAGAGAGAATTGTGCATGCATTTGCTTGATTCTGCAACTGATTACATCAAAATAATGCGCCACGTTTGATAAGCCTTTTCAACAAAAATATGTAATGTAAACTCAATTACCAGTACACCAGTATTCAATCAGTAGTCAGCTTGGCAAAAAAGTTGAACTTATTCCTAAAACACCGGAACCTTGGTCACGTCACAGGTAGGTCATGTGTTGAGTATTCAGTTTGGGGACACATCTTGTGGTGTGGTCTGAGGCCAACTACTACTAGTTTTGACATTTAGCTACAAAGGTAATATTTAATTGTTTTATTCAACCCTATAAACTCATGAATAAAAATTACTCGTAAAATTACTTATGCAGTGCAGTGCAGTGCAGTAATCCACACTACGGCAAACCTTATCAAGACACAATAACAAGAATATATTTAAGGGAACTGCCAAGAAAACTAAAACAACTTCTCTTTGGATTGTACGAAATTATGTAATTTCAAATCAGTCTTTAATTTTCTATCATTGATATTTGATTCCGTACTCTGTTTCCGTTTCTGTTTCCGTGATTCCATTTCTGGTTCCGGATTCCGGATTCCGTGTTTTAGTGCTGCCGTGCTGGAAATCCAGGCGAAATCGATTTTGGTTTGAGTTAGCCCAAGGTTCGAGTTAGTGAGGGTTTGAGTTATCAGGAGTCGACGGTATAACCATGCCGCATTGTGTTACAGCCGTACAAGAATCAGGAATCGAGAATCGAGTTGACAATCAAGACTCACAATGGACTGTCAACTTACTTTTGAACAGTACTGTAGGGTGACTAGGGTGACTTGGATGACTAGGGTGACTTGGGTGACTTGTGTGACTTGGGTGTATAGGGTGACTTGGGTGTCTAGGGTAACTAGGGTGACTTGGGTGACTAGGGCGACTTGGATGACTAGGGTGACTTGGGTGACTAGGGTGACTTAGGTGAATAGGGTGACTTGGGTGAATAGGGTGACTAGGGTGACTTGGATGACTAGGGTGACTTGGGTGTCTAGGGTGACTTGGGTGTGTAGGGTGACTAGGGTGACTTGGGTGACTAGGGTGACCTTGGTGACTAGGGTGACAAGAGTGATTTGAGTGACTAGGGTGACTTGAGTTACTAGGGTGTCTCAGACCAGAGTGACTGGGGTGACTTGGGCAACTTTGATGACTAGGGTGACTTGGGTGCCATGTTGTTGGCCTTCTTTCCAACCTAAGTAATGTTGTAACATGACCTATGATGTCAGTAAACACTACAACCTGTGCTCTATCCTTAATTTCATTTAAAAAACAACACTCAATTATTTAATTATTCATGGCTAGTTATGAAAACTTACATTATTCTCCTTGACTTCTTGGTAGTTCTTCAGTTGGATTAAATCTTCTGTCTTCTTTTGCTTACTCATTCCTGGTGCATCCTGGTTAAATAATTATGGTAAACACCCTCTAATAAGATCAATCACACTTTTTTTGAAGTCTGGCAAAATAGGTTCTTATAAATAGGGGGTACTTATTGGCAATTAAGGCTAAGTAGATTGTCATTTTTTTGTGAAGGACCTTGATTCCCAGAAAAATAAATAAACGTTTCACTTATTCACAATAATTGCACGTGAAAGAACACATATTATTTATGAGATGATTTTAACAAATCACCTCCTTTTCTAACATCTGCAATAAAATTATGCATCATTCAATGTTAAGATTCATACCCTAACATCATTACTTTACTACCAACAGAACTTATGTCAAATTGCCAGTCAATTGCCAAAATACTAATTTCTACTCATCTCCTGTAATTTCACTCAATAAAACAATCTCTAATTATTTCGTCAACTAGCTAATTTAAATTTTATTTGCTGATGCAAACGTTATGCATCTTTACTCAGTCACTAGGTAAATCAAATATGTTTTAATTACTTTTGTGACAGCAAACATGTATCAGATATATTTGCATTTAAGTTGCTGGAACGTGAATTTAAAGGTCTGTTGAACTTTGTACGAGAGAGATATAAAACGTGTATTGAATTTACTCGGTACAGCTCTTAAAAATCAGCTTTTGTTCAAACTTCTAAAAACACAATTACACCACATATTTCCAAGTTAAAGTCAATATCTAGTAAATACCTATTATAAACATTTCATTTGTAGACCTTTGAAAAATATGATTTTTTATACTTCACTTTGAAGCTGGTGAAACACAATCCACGTAGGTTGTGCCGCTCGCGATAGCCAAATAAGTTCATAAATGTCTTGAACCAGCAGCCACACTAAAATATGAACCCTTAAACGGCTGCATCACTGTACTCGGCATTTGAATCATGAAGATATTTAAATGATATGTTTCTAAACGCCTTTAGCTGTGATAAATGATGACAAACTTGTGAAGAATCACGATGGCGGTCTCAAAGTGCCCTTGTTTTACCTTTAGCGCAGCAAAGTCAAGTTTAGAAGCCAAATTCTCATTGGTTCCTAAGCATCAACTTATGGTACCTTCAACCTTATTGGCCCCTGCAACACAAATCCGTACAGACACAGCCACAAAGCCACAGAGATACATACGCTCACACCACTGACATATGAGCTATTTTTTCAAAGTAGCTCAAAAAAGGAAAAAGGAAACCGGGAGGCACTAGAGAGAGTGGTCGGTGAAAGAGAGGAAAAATAGAGAAAGAGAGAGGAAGAAAAAGAAATGACAGAAATTGATAACCCCTTTTATTAACACAGTAAGTATTCATTACCAATGTATACACCTATTTTAATAATTAAGGTTGCTACCGTGAACCATGTTTCATAGCCTGCAGTGCACTATGGTAAACCTTTTTGTAGCGGGAAGTTTAGTCTTGTTCACGTTCATTAAAATAATGGAGACCATTTGTGAAAAGGCGTTCAAGAGAGCTTTCAAGTCAAATAGCTGCTAAAATTCTTAAGCACAAGCGAGCTGAAAAATTTCATTTTTAAAATCTCATAGTAAAAAATTAGAAGCCTCTTCTTTTAACAACATTAAATGAAGAGGGTTTTAATGCCTGATTCAATAAAGCAAATCAACGCTATTCTTTTTTTTTTACTCAGATTAAAAAAAATGCCTCAAAAGTAGATAAACACGTACTGTTAAGTTATTTATTATTGTTCAACAAACGCCTTGAATTTGATTTTTTTTCATCTCCATCCAAAATTCCCACGTGCAAGAGCCAAGCCAACTCCTTGAAAATTTGTAGCATTTGCATATTACCACAGAGAAAAACCTAACCTCAAATCACTGTCTTAAATTAAAAAGCCTAAGATTCAGTGCTTTGAAATACATTATCTTAACGTTCTGCTGACATAGTATAGAAGTGTCGGCAGCGTTTGCTTTCTAGGTTTCTAGGCTCGTTGCGGGCTCATAATTTACTAGACTTGTTACGATAATGCACCGCGGGCTATGAAACATGGATCATGCATCATTCTTCTCTGAAGCAACCTTAATTGAAATAGGTGTATATGCCGTACTATGGGGAATAGACCTTTTCACGGTTTATGATGCCATCTTGGCTGGGGGGCAAAACACAGCTAAAATAACAGTGAATGTATGGGATTTTGGCCCACTTGAACTGCTATAACATTGCTAGAAAGAGGCAGATTTTGACAGTGAAATGAATTCTAAGAAGACATTTGTACTGAGATTATTTTCATGAAATATAAAGAAGAGATTCAGGTTATAACGACTGTAAGCAAATTTTTAAGATTTCATACAAACCCTCCTATTCAACATTATGCAAATTACCATGAAATTGGAAACCACAAGAGAAGATTTATAACTCGAATTTATGGACACTGTAAAATCTTTACAGTGTGATCACACGAACTGAGGCCACCCAGACAACAGTTGGAGACAAATTTTGAAACTAGCCAATTTCAAAAATACATTGTGAACCATTTTTCTCAGGCATATAAAAATAAGGAATCGTGATGTTTGTGTAACTAATTCAAGCTGATTAATGTTTTGACATCATCTGGGTTGGCCGAAATCAAAGCCAGCAGCAAAGAAATTTTGAACTATGCGAACTTAAGGTGACGGCCGCTCATTTCACAACAAGCTGTGCTCAGTGCCAAGTAAATTGCAAAGTCGGTGATTATAAAGATATGGGGCAGGTTAGTGCAAATTACAATGCAATGCATTCACCCAGCTTAGCCTGCAAAAACAAAACTGAGAATGACTCTAGACTGCTCAAGAATAGCAAAGGAAATTGCCATGTTTAGTGGAATTTTTGTCGAGGGAAGGAGGCAGACATTGCTTTATTCTTGCAAGTGACAAAAATGAGAAAGATCAGAAAAAATCTTTGAAGCAAACTAGTTGATGATTGCCCCAAACTGGGCAACCGCAAAAAAAAAACAGAAACAAACTAATCGATTGAAATCCACCAATCACAAACCATGACCTTTTGAATTCGTTCAAGTTAACATCTGTTTCCTAGGGGGTCGGTTAAAATGATTGATGGAGCAGAAAAACCCAAAATTCCTTAGAACAATAACAACGATCTTTGGTGAGCAGCTGTTGCCTTTTTATAGTTCGGACTGTTCAAAATTTCTTCACTGCTAGCTTTGATTGCGGCCAACCCAGACGTTGTCAAAACATTTTTCAGCTTGATTTAGTTACACAGACGTTCATGTGGTTGCACTGTAATAGCCTTATTTTCTGTAGAATAAATGATATCAATAAAACTATTTAAAGAAGTGGCAAATGTTGGAAATCCACCTCTTTGTAGCAGTGTTATAGCGGTTCCAAGTGGGCCATGCTTTAACTGTAATTTTAGCCGTGTTCGTCCCCCAGCCAAGATGGCGTCATAAACTGTGAAAAGGTCTATTTGCCATTGTCTTGGAAGACAATAAGATGGATACATAATTAATGAGACAGGATGCATAATTAATATATGGGGTTCTACAGAAATTTTTCCAATAATTGTCCTCGTAGCACACGGCATCAAACGTTTATATTTCGGGCCATAGGTCCCCGTCATTGCCCTTTTTTTCGTACAGAAAACTGTTAAAATTATTTTAGTTTCATGTATCAGTTGAAAGGTTATTAAAGTTCACGTTTAAAATTTGAGTTAGAGTTAAAATTACTGCTTACCAAAAAAATGTCCACTTCTCAACTGAATAGAAAATGCCCCGCTTCCAAACGGCTTAAAGATTCAGAACTTTTACAACACTTACTTATCTCCGCTGCCTTGATAATCAGCCGCCATGTTGGATTTAGTGGTTACCCAGACTCCTCTCAATTAAAATTTTGCTGATAGGGGAGGGGTAGGGAGAATAACGTACGAAAGGGGTTTGCGGAAGAATTAAAGAAGAAGGCATGAAAGGCACTTACTTTCTTTTGACCCTGCTATCCGGACCAAAAATTTCCGCAAACTACTATATTTTTCCTTGCTTTTAATTCAAACTGCTGGCACAAGAAGAGGCATGTCCGTATATTGCAAAGCTTCACCCCTGTCAGGAGATTCTAGCTTACGAACTAGAAAGGATCAGCTTTGTTGGAGAGCTTACTTGGTTTAAATTCAACTATAAATGGGCAGCTCTTTGCAAAAGGAGAAAAAAAATTCTCGTTACGCCGTTTACGCTTTTTTTCAATCTCTTTGTTGAATGGTGTCCTACATTTAGGATTATATTCCGCCGTTCAAAGCAAACGAAAAGTAGCCGGCGTAGCAGGCGCTTGGAAGTAGTAAAGCCCTCGACTGAAGCCCTTCCTCCCCCACCATCCCCACCTTTTGAGGACTTTTTAGCGGTTGATTAAGACACAGTAAAATCCCGAGACTAAGAACCAGACCTGCATTTTCCCTAGTTAGCCTAAACAAATTCTTACATAAATGGCAATTAGCACAAATTTAGACTATTTTGGTTGTTAAATAAGTTCTTAATATTCTTAAGTTGTAGCTAAGAGCATTTAGTGGCCTTCAGCTCATTCGTTAGCATTCCTTAACTTGCATACCATTACAATTGCAGTTGGAGAACTAAGGCACCTACATCTCTATAGGGATCCTGAATGTTGCCTGTCTTATTTGCCAAGTGTACAGAATTTGTTTTTAGATTTTAGAAAATAAGAACCTGTTTCAAACTTTAGGCTTAACAGTGACTTAACAGGGTCTTGTACAGAGGAAGCCTAACTGGCAAATTTTAGCCTGACAGGTTCTTAAAACCAGATTTTTAGTCGCGGGTGTTTACTGTACACAGTAACTGGTTTTTTTTATCATGGTCTTATGGGATATTGTGGTTCACCAAATTTCATCTCATTCAGACTGATAAGTTTATTATTAACAGAATTTGTTAAATAAGTTCTTCTATGTGGATCACTTTTTATCGTCATTGCTGTCATTAGAGAGTGTCACTTATTGAGAGACCTCCAGAGTAGTCGTTAGGAGACTAGGAACATCGTTGACTGAAAAAGCCATAAAGTCATAAAGCTGTTAAATGTAGCCTGCGAAAGGCAGACTATGTTAAATGCAACTGCTAAGAATCACATAAATTAATTTTTAATGAGAAGGCCAGACTGAACAAGTGACTGAACTGAATCGCCAAGAATCTGCAAAATGTCGCTGATAACCCCCGTGCCCGCGGGAGGGCTTGCCCGCAGGCTAAAAAATAGTGTCCTGCAAGCAAGCTCTCCATATTTTGGGAATTATGAGACCTTATGAGACGGGGAAATCGTGCCTTAATCTCTCGCTGCTCAATCGCGCGTGATTCTCGTCATTTCATAATTTCTCTAAGAAGAGGAGATTTGAAAAAACACTTTTTTTCTCTCCCTTCCCCATTGAAAAATTACCTTGTGGATCCTTGTGCTAAAACAAAGTTAATCAGCCAGGTGTAAAATTTCAGCTAATATGTCGAAAATAGAAATGAACGAGCCAATCAGGATGAGGATCGTTTACAAGTTGAACCCCACTTGAGTATTATTGGGCTTATAATTATCTCTCCGTCGATCAAGTTTTCACGCCATTTTAGAAGGCGATTCTTTTGAGCTTACAGAGCTGGCCTCCATTGTCCAGGCTAGTAATTCTATCGATCACAATGGCAGGGCTTGTAAAACCAAAGAAACGCGAATGGAAAGAAACTAACATGGCGCTTTTTGGAAGCGACACCGAAAGGGAAGTAAGTGCAATGTGAGATGTAGGGTCTAGTGAGGTTTATAATGTATATATAATGCAATGTTGAATTTTCTTGCGAAACTGCCCTTAGGAAACACCCTACAGCCAACACTATCCAAGGATATAAAAACAAAATAGCCATAAGTCCTTATGAAGGTGCATGGGTCTTGTACGTACTTGCAAGAATATGCATTATAAGTACCGAAGTTTCACATTTTAACGCGCTTTTGCAGTTGCTTATAACACCAGCTTTGCAAATTAGACCACCTGCATGCTATGTAAACTGACCGGCAGTGGGATCATTGGAGTTTATTATAAATATAATAAAGGTTTTTGCGTTAGTGCTGTCTGTTTGTTAAAAAGCCGAATTATGCAAATATTAGCCTCAAAATAATGTTGATCTTAAAAACTCGTTGGTGGATTATAAAAGCTCTTATGCATGTTTACGTAAGCTGAGCATATTTCAACACTCGTTTTGAAATTGTAAATTTGCGAAGTTTTACAGTAACGATTCCCAACGCAGTGGAGTTGAAAAGAATACCCATGTAGAAATGCAAATGTGAAGAATTTCGATCATAAACAAGACCTGGCAGTCACATTACCTCGTCTGACGTTTTGTATAAGGGCTTTCAGCGTCTTAGCGCTGAACTGATCTTACTGATGCCACACCTTTTCGCTTTCAATTTGAACTTGCTAACAAGTTCCGGTAAGGATTTAAGAAGGAAAAGAGCTCACTCCCGTCCCCTCCCCTATCTCGAGAACTTCTAGAACCATAAAAATAGTGCATTTAAATTTTCATTTTTATGAGTATTCTGAAAGGCTGGATGATTTCTTAATCAGTTTTATTTCCGGTTTGCCCAAGGAAGTAAGTGAGAAGGGAGTGTATGATTATCGGCTCAATATCATGATCGCACCTGTCACGCGATGAGTAGATTTCGTGAGCTCGCGTTATTCCTCCCCTACTCATTCCGACGCCTGCCTAGACCGCGAGCAGTCTCTTATTTTTCTTTTGAGACAGTAGATCAAGAGCACGCGAAAGGGGCGAGCGGCGAAGCCGCGACGATGGCGGAAGCCCAATTGCCAAGTAATCTAGCCCCTCGAGTACTGAATTGAGTTTGTCAAGAAATGGTGTTGGAGGAAGGCGTCTGGAAAGGGTGCCTCTTCCGCCCTCTTTGGTTGGAAATCAACCAGTGTATGACTAAAAAAGAAAAGCATAAAAGCGGCGCATGGTGTTTTTCACATACATTATAGTCTAGCGCTTTCCCAGAAAACGCCCACAACTCAAGGCACAAACAATCTCGATCATTATGTTATGAAATTAGGATTGACCCGAGGCTGAGACGCAAAAAGTACAAAAACGTCCTAAGTAACTTAAAAATTAAATCTTCGATTACCTGTTGTTTTGGGATCATGATACGTTTCTGGGAAACTGTCCACCTACCCCTCCCTTAAGCCAACATCTTGCCCTCAGTGGGCGTTATCACATTTCGATATCCTTCACGAGTTTCTAAAGCACTAGAGCAACTAGCCTTTGCAGCAGGCGCTTGGAAGTAATGACGCAAGAAAGAACGGGTCTGCTAGCTACTTTCATACCATCGAAGCATCCCCAAGGGGGTAGTCAGTCGGGTCTCGAGGAAAGGCGCGACGAAAGTCGGCGACTGACTGCCCCCAGGATGGAGCCGAAGCGGTAGTTGACGTCATACATTAATTAGTTTAGAGAACAAACATCAACATAAAAACCAAGCGTGACCAATGAGAGCGAGTTGAGATTGGATACGCTGCACATATTCTTCTATCAAGGGAACTCCTTTATTTGCCCCATCCGCGGAAGGCAGCGTTTTGAGAAGTAACATTCAAAAGAGACGAAATGACGGGTCTTGTAAAGGCGAAGAAATATGACTGGAAGGACTCCAACTTGGCTCTGTTTGGTTCGGACACGGAGAGAAATGTAAGCTCTCTCTTGCGACAGCAAGAAGATTTTAAAATGGTTCAGGTTCTTCTTGATATGTGTGGACCTTTTGGGCGTCTTAGAAATACAGAACATAGCGAGGCGAATTTTACGTAGTAGAGCGAGTCTAGAGAAACTCCAGACGCAACCTGAGGTGGTCTTTATGGATCTCTGTTTTTGGATCACCGCTAGCGCTACGGTTACACATGACATGCGACTCAGTCGCTTTAATTTACACCAAATGCTCAGAGGCAAACACTGTTGATTCAAACCTCAAACGTCAAAAAATGATCCATGAGTCAAAAGCAGTTGCAAGTTTCCTACGATATTATTTTACAGCTGTTTCTGCTGTATGTATTATTAGTATTAAATTAAAATGGCATTTTTGTTAAACGTACGTTATTTCACGATCACCAGGTCAAAAAGGAATCTGCTATGACAGAGAAAGCTTGGAAGGGTGCTGGAGAGAAAGTCGGTCTGAGGATATGGAGGATCGTAAAATTTAAGGCAAGTATTACCACAACATATCTTACAGAGTGTCTTTTAATTATAAAATTTATTGCCAACGAGTCACCCTCGCGAGGACGCGAGGGTGACGAGGCGGCAGCATCATAAATCCGACGCGCGAGTTAGTTTTGGTACAGGGAGAAAAAATCTCGAATCAAAATGTAAGCATAAGGTAATGTAAGAGTGACATCATCGGTCATTGTTTTCGAGCTAGCCAATGGCATCGTGGTATTTTTTAATCTAAACCAATCACATCAGGACGATCATGACCGGTGACCACATGACCAACATCAGATGACCACATTAACCTCGTGGGCATTTTCTGGTGTATCCCGGCATCTCCTGTTCGTGTTGGGCATCGTGCGACTTGCGAGGTGATCAATTACCAGGCAGGAAAAGGTGAGTGGAAATATTGATTTTATTCACTCGTGAGCGTTGTCTTCTTGGGTGCATTTTAATTAAGTGTTTTTTGGATCCGGGGTCGCAAATCTAGCAACTAGCAGACTGAAAAATCGCCCAGCGAGGCTAAAATCGCCCAGCGAGGCAGTTATCGAGAGCAGCTCGAAAACGGCGAGTGACAGTGTCACAGTCACGGCGAGCTTGCCAAAACAGTCAATTGTCTTGACCAGATCGGCCAGCGTGCCATTTAAGAAACAAAAAACAAAACCACTTGAATATATTCACTATAAACTCAATCAGAGGGCGTATAAAGCCTCTTTTTATCGAGCTAGTGTGCTCAGTGCTCAAAATTACAAATTTTGATCGACCAACGAGACACGAGTCACATGGCGTGTCGCTGTTAGTTGTGCGCTTTTTTCTGCTTATCCATTAGCGTGTCCGAAAGTGAAAAACAGTCTAAGCTCTGTTTGCCGGGAAGCCACTATCAGTCAAGCTTGAGGGAGCTTAGCAAATCAGTTTGGATAGTCTTTTTATTCCAAAATTGTAGGGTGCTTAGCTTCGTTTGAAATCAGAACTGCTCAGGTCCAAAGTACACTTGCTGAAGCGCGTGCACTGAAGTAACAGCTCACGAGAATTTATGATGCTTCGTCTATTGTGTGTGTTATTAGTCGTAAGTCATTATCAGGGCCATAGTGGTGAGACTAATTTCAATTTTCCACGTGGATATCAAAATGTAACCATTTTCAGATTCCGAGGAAGATATTTGTCTAGACGTATACCTTATCCTTCTAATGGTAGTTTTAATCCCTTTGCAATTTCTAATAAAGAAGCACACATATTAAATGGAAACATAAATAACTTGGAAGCTGCAAAAATGTGTGAGGAAAACAGCTATTCATTTGGTAGAGATCACTTCAGTAATTATTGTTTAAACAATGCAGGTAAATTTTCCTGTGCAGTTGATTGTTTTCTCGAGCTGTGTTATGGTGTTTTTTGTAATCATCTTCATAGCACTACACGAAATGAGTTTTTTGACGTTATCTATGAGTCATGTAATCAAAGAGAAAACCTTGGGGCTATTGACATTGTGCGAGAACCTGTGTGGTTATGGCTCAGAGATCATTGTTCATCATTTTCTGCAATGACTGCCAATGCTGTTTTTAGTGACATATTTACATTGAATACTGTCGGAGAGTTAAGTGAGGACCTCAAGTCATTGTTTGTTGTTCAGCAATGCAATCAGTCGTGTTGCGCATCATGTGGCAACCAAATCATATATAAGACAGGTATATTTGTTCTTTACATTACCTGCCCAAATATCATTTCCACGCAATTTGCAAATCATGTTTCAGAAGCTGTTCTTCCTCACAGTAGGGCTCTTTATTGTGAATCTTGCCAAAAACACAGTGGTGATGTTTCTGCATTGCGACATTTTGTAACACTTCCCACATTTTTAACTATTGAATTGTCATCCAATTGTATTGATCAAATTACATTTCCTTTAACTATGGACGTTTTAGAAAATTATTATTCACTGAAAGCTGTTGTGCGTTCTGCAAGTCAACATTTTACTATCGCTATAAATAAAGGAACACATTGGTTGTATTTTGATGATATCTGCAGATCAATTCAGCAATATTCCACTTTTCAAAACCTCTTGATTGCCCATGCCAATGGCTGGTATTTTGCTGTCTATGAAAAGTCTGCCATTCCATTCATTGATACCGGTAATGCACATGCAGCTGTGAACCAATCTAAGTACACCCAAGAATACCTCACAGGACATTCAGTGCCAAAAGTACTCATTAATGATACTTTAACAGTGCCATCAAACAAACACATTGCACAAGCAAAACAAAATGCATACATGAAAGAATATCGAAAGAAAAGAAAAAGTAATGAAACTGCAGAAGAACAACTTGCCAAAAAACAAAAGCAAAATGCTTACATGAAAGAGTACAGAAGGAGAAAGAAAAATAATGAATCTCAAAGTGAGACGCTTGCTAGACAAGGAAAGCAAAATATATACATGAGGGAATACAACAGGAGAAAGAAAAACATTGAAACTGATACCAAAAAATTTGCAACGGAAGAAAAACAAAATACAAACATGAAGGAAAATCATGAAAAAAGTGAAAAACAACTTGGCCTAAAACAGAAGAAAAATGCTTACATGAAAGAGTACAGAAGGAGAAAGAAAAACAATGAATTTCATAGTGAGAAACTTACTACACGACGAAAGCAAAATATATACATGAAGGAATACAACAACAGAAAGAAAGACGTTGCAACTGGTAGCAAAACAATTTCAAGAGAAGAAGAACAAAATACAGTAATGAAAGAACATCATGCAAAAAGTGTTCATGGTGATTTTAAAATGCAAGCAAAACTTATTAGAGAAGAAAAACAAAATACAGACATCATGGAAAATCATGCAAAAAGTGTTAACAGTGATTTTAAAATGCAAGCAGATCAAAATGTATTTAAATGTTTTGTGGAGAAGGAAAAATATTTGTCTTTGTTTGATAGTCAAACAAATGGACCAATTCATTTACAGGAATGGGCTAAAAAAAACATGCGAGATTTCCATAATTCTTTGAAATTCAAAATCTATAAATGCAACATCTGCCATGAAGCATGGCCATTGTCAGAAAAATGTAAAGATGAATCTACATATGTGTGCTCTAGGTGTTTGCGTGACAAGAATGCAACAAAAAAGTTTTCAGTTGACAATAATATGATACCTTCACAAGCACCAAAAGAACTGCAGGGACTCACGCAATTAGAAGAAATGCTTATAGCACGTGTATTTCCAGTAATATCTGTTTATACAAAACCAGGGGGGCAAAAGGCATACAAAGGCCACTGTATTAATTTTTCCCAAGATATTCAAGAGCTAGCTAACTCATTGCCAAGGTATCCGAGGGAGCTGCCTGTGATAGTTGTGTCAGTCAAAGGCAAAGATAATACTTATAAAGATCTTACAGTAAGGCGGGAAAAAGTGAGCTGTGCTCTACACTGGTTAGTCCAGCATAACCCTGTATACAAAAATATTACTATAGATTATGACTGCTTGTCTTCCTTGCCATCTGAAGGCATCCCAAGTGAACTGCATCAGATTGATTGTATTGAGAGTACTAAAGATAAGGAAATGGATCCAGACAGAGGTCCACTTGATGTCAATGAAATACCATTCAATGAAGAGACAGAATTAAGCAGCACAATCCTTAATCCAGTAACCTTAAAGCCTCAAAAGCAACTTATTACAGATCAGTTATTGCAAAAGCATAAATTAAATTGGCCACACAGAGACGCAAGCCCTCTGAATGAATTTAAGATCGAATTTCTAGCAACAATGGCATTTCCCACCCTATTTCCTGATGCTAAAGGAGACCCTACAAACACTGCTATAAAGCGGGGTGCAACTTTAGGAGAGAAAATAAAGCATCTAATTAAATTTGCTGAATATTCTAATGATGAGTGGACTTATAGGTTTGCAAGCCATCCACGATTTGCATATTGGGCTTTTAATATGATTCAGAGGCATAGACTTCTTAGTCAAGGGAGTATTTTTTTGAAACAAAACCCTAGCGATGCAAAACTAACTGTGGAACAACTTAAACAGATGCTTCAGTCAAATAATCATTCAACTTTAATGTCTAAACTTATGCATTATGCTAAAAATATAACTGGTAGCAATAGCTATTGGCACAAAGCAAAAGAGGATTTAAGGGCTACCGTTGCTCAAGTAGGACCTCCTACAATTTTTTTTACCTTGTCTTGTGCAGAGTACCATTGGCCAGAATTTCATAATCTTCTAAGTAATGACCACTGTGGAGATATCACACCAAAATTGAGACAGAAACATGTTATTGACAATCCACATCTCATTGACTGGTTTTTCACTGAGCGAACTGATCGGTTTGTGAAGTTTTGGCTGAATAAATCATTACAGGCATCTTGGTATTGGTACCGATATGAATATGCTGTTCAGAGGGGATCGATTCATTGTCACGGAGTTGCAAAATTGCAGAATGATCCAGGGCTTTGTGAACTTACAGCAGTTGCACTGCAGGGTTTTTTGGCATCAAAATATATCAAAGAACACCAAGCAAATATATCAATTGAAGAACTACAAGAACTGAAAAATAAGGAGAAAAGGGGGGAAAATGCTGAGGCAACTGTTTGCCAATATGTCAATTTTTTATTAACGACATGGAATCCTTGTTCTCCAGATGAAGGTTGGTCCAAGCCAAATTCTCATCCATGTCAAACACCATATCTTTCCTTAAAAGAAGAGAAAATGGAAGATGACTATGTGAATCTATTGAATTCTGTTCAAAGGCATACGTTGTGTAGTACTAAGTATTGCCTTAGGGAAAAAGACGGTTGCGAATTATGCTGCAGGTTTAATTTTCCATTTGATAACTGTAAAAAAACAAGGATAGATTTTGAACCTGTCCATACAAAATCAGGTCAACCAAAGTATAAAGCAGTTATTGTTACTAAACGAAATGACTCAAGATTAAATCGTCATCAACCATTGCAGCTTCAAGGATGGAGGGCAAATTGTGATATCCAAATTATTGTGGATTACCAGGCATGTTTAGAATATCTTGTTAAGTACACATCCAAAGGGGAAAAAGCATCTTCCGTTGTTAATAATGCATTCACCACTATTGTTCAGAAGCTTTCAGACACAAGTGACATTCATAACACATTTAAGCAGATAATGATCAAATCTGTAGGACAAAGGGACTATTCAATTCAAGAGGTCATGCATCATTTACTCTCTCTTAAGTGTGTAAGTGCTACTTATGAAGTAATAAATGCATCTCTAGATGGCTCAAGAAGAATTCAAATTGTAAGAGATAAGGAATATTGTACTGCCCCATCCATGCTCGATATATATGCTGAGCGAAGGAAATACATGAAAACATTTCCAAGTATACTAGAATGCAACTTTGTACAGTTTACATCTACATATATTAATAAAGGTTCAAAACTAGAGAAAAGAAAACGACCAGTAATTGTTAAAACATATCCAAACTATTCATCAAATCCTCAAAATCAGCATTATGGGCTTTTTTGTAAATATCAACTACTTAAGTATAAACCTTGGGAGCATACACCAGATGATGCCTGGAGTAATGCTGAACACTGTAATGAAACATTCAAAACATGTTGGATGAATTTTCTCTGTAGTAACAATGGAAAGGCTGTAGTTCCTGACTGGGAAATCAAGTTACAAGCCTTAAAGGAATCTATTAAGCTAGAAACTGACAATTTTACAACAGAAAATGATGAAGAAGAGGAAAAGGAAGAATGGATGTTAATGTCTGAGTTGAATATTCAAAACATTACTAATGATGCACAAAGTTCTGTCTTAGCTCCTGAGGGATATTGGCACAATGTTACTGAACACTTTGATGAAGAGCAACTAAATTCTGTAGTATCTTGGTTAGCGAATCAAAAATCTATGAATAATCCTCAGTGGCAAATGCCAACAAGGATAGTAGATATTTCAAGCTTTAGTACAAACCAAAGATTGGCATACAACGTAGTTTGTGATCACTTTAACAGAAGTGACAAAGAACCTATACTTCTCCTAATTAAAGGTATTGCAGGGTCAGGGAAAAGCTATCTCATTGACGCCATTAGAAATGTACTCCAAACACAATGCAAGGTGCTAGCGTACACTGGAAAAGCATCTTTTAATGTGAATGGTGTAACTTTGCATTCATTTCTCAAATTGCCAATTGGCTCAAAAAGACTCACTGAACTAAAAGGAATAGCACTACAACAGCTTCAAAGTAATGTAGAAAATCTTCGGTATTTGATAATAGATGAATACTCTTTGGTTGGTCAGAGTTTGCTTGGCTGGATAGATTCTAGATGCCGACAAGCTACAGGCCTGGCAAATCAGAGTTTTGGTGGTCTTTCGGTTATTGTTGTGGGTGATATAGCACAGTTACCCCCTGTTGGTGATAAACCACTTTACCATTCAATGCCCAAAACAGATAAGCAGATTCAGGGTCATCTCATGTATCAACAGTTTAACAAAGTAGTTGCATTGACAGTTAACCACAGAGTTGATGGTAACAGTAGTGAGCAGCACCTTTTTAGGGATCTTCTTCTCAGAGCACGTAATGGTGAATCCACACCAGCTGATTGGCATACATTACTGTCAAGAACTCCAGACCGTGTATCAAATATCCAGGAATTTGAAATGTCATCAATAAGACTATCCTATCTCAAGTCTAGTGTTGCAGAGATAAACATAGCCAAGTTAAAAGCTCTTAATCAACCAATAGCAACTATAAAAGCTCGTCACTCTGGTGGTGCTCAGAACCTTAGCTCAGATGAAATGGGAGGCCTAGAGCCTGTGATTTACTTAGCAAAAGGAGCGAGAGTAATGCTCACTATGAACATCTGGACTGAAGTTGGACTTTGTAATGGAGCCCTAGGGACAGTATTAGATTTTGTTTATCCACATGACCAGACTCCCCCGACGCTACCAATTTGTGTTCTTGTACAGTTTGACGACGATTATAATGGCCCTACTCTTTCTGCTAGATTTCCAAGATGTGTTCCAATTTGTCCAATAACACAGGTTTCTCAAAACCTAGGTCAAAAATGTGAAAGACAGCAATTACCCCTAAAGTTAGCATGGGCAATCACTATACACAAGAGTCAAGGTTTAACGCTAAAGAAAGCCTGGGTTGATCTTGGTCCTTCAGAAAAATCTTCAGGAATGACATATGTTGCACTAAGTAGAGTTAAGAAACTTGAAGACCTAATGGTAGAACCCATGACCCTGGATAGACTGCAAGCACCCAAAAAAATGTGCAATTTAAATTACAGACTTAAAGAAGAAGAGCGGCTAGATGGTTTAGCCCAAGATACTTTGGACAGTTTATTGTAGAATCCTATTGCCCTAAATATATTAAACATCCAAACCAGATAAAACCACTTTTAACAATTAGAGTTTGATTAACCAGATGTGAGCCTTGATTCAAGATAATGTAAAGGATACAGATTTTAACTTGAAATAATGGCATAAATTGAGTGGAAAACTGCTACAATGTACATAACCTTTATTTAGAATTTTTATTTTTTGTTACAGATTCTTTGTGGAAAGAATGTCAAAGCGTGAGCCAGACCTTAACTCGGGTAAGTATTATGATTATGGGGGGGGGGGGGGGAAGAACAGTAGATCAGAATGCAAGGAAAATGGTGAATAGGTACTAAACACAGAGACTACAGTGATTTGTTGCCTATTTAACATGAATCTTTTGATTTTTTCCTTAGAATCACTCTGTGGCTTTATACATAATTTAAGCCCTGTAAAACGCTCAAAGAGAACGGATTGGTTTGAGTTTCATCTGCAAACAAGTCCTTCCAAAGTACAGCGAGTAGTTGGATTTAATATCCCAAGCCACTCAACCTTCAGTGGACATAACAAATCAAAAACCCCTGTGCTGCTGTCAAATACTAAGAAGAATGATTCGAACAAGGACATTATCTTCAACCAACAGTCAATTGTAAGGTCTGCACCAGCGTTCGACATTGACTTTGATTATTCTCCAGACATTGCTGCATCTGAGTCATCCTCCTCTTCAGTGCAACCTGCTACTACGATCACTCTGGAACAGGTACCAACTCTAAAGATAAACCAGAAGGTCAACGTCACAGCAACGATTTCATTGGGCAGTGAACAACCTAAGCCGGTTGAAGTGAAATCCACACAAAAGATGACGCTCGTCAAAGAGGATTGTGTCTTAGAAGATGAGACAGGTACAGCTGAAATTCACATTTGGGATGAGCTCATCAACAACGTGAAAAATGGGACAACATATGAATTCCAAAACCTGAACGTCAAGCACTTCAAAGGAAGCACCCACTTAGCAACGACACCAGCAACTACCTTCAAGGAAGCCAGCAAACAACTTAAGTCTGTGCAAGGGCCTACACTACTGGAAAACCCAGAAAAAGAAGTTAAAGTCGAGATGTTCAAGTTTCTTAACAACCTAAGCATATTCGTTGCTTGTCAAGCTTGTAAGAGGAAGATAACAGAGAGTGCCCATCAGAAGTACATAAAATGCAGGAACTGCGGAGTAAGGCAGCGTCAAGGCGAATGCAAGAGAGATGCATCTGTGCAAGTCAAAGTAGAAATAGCTGGAAAGGAAATATGGCTGACAGCGTTCACAAAAGAAATTGAAAGTCTTCTGGCTCTGTCTCCAGAGCTTTCCCTTATGAGTGACTCAGAATCTATTGAAGACCACCTTATGGACCTCAAGGATATCCACTTCACCTATAATGTGAACAAAAACACCATAACCCAGGTGACATCTCTTTCAAATGGACTGGCGCAATGACACTATGGAACGATTGATTAATGGGCTATCTTGGCATGAAACTACTTACTATGTAAACTACGTTCAAAGTTGCCTTCTAAAATCATGTTAAAACACGAACATGAAACATTTTAAAAAACAAAGAAATCATGTGAGATATGCATTTTTTATCTCTGTTACAAGTTCAGTTCTTAAAGACATTTCAAAAAACAAGGATTTGCATTTGGAATCTACTTTACAAGTTTCGTTTTTAAAAACATTCTAAAAGACGAAGAAAAGCATCTCAGATTTGCATTTGTAATTTACGTTACAAGTTTTGGTATTAAAGACATTTGACACATTTCAATTCATGCTCATTTGTCTCAGGTAATGCAAGGGCTACATATATTTCAGCTCTAATCTGCCTTACAAGTTTAGTTCTTACGGACATTCTAAACAACAAAGAATAGCATGTGCGTTTTGCAATGCTTTTTTAAACAATCATTCAATTTGAAAAAAATGTTCTGTAGTCTGGTTACTTCTTCATTTTCATTCGGCAAGCAACTGTCGCCGTTTTTACTCGTTGGCACTCTAGCGCCAGCTATTTCTAGTAATATATTTATAGTATCGATATATCCTATAGTAATGTAGTGTTATTTTTTCCCCCGACTAATTTACGTCTACAGATAAAACGCGGTATTTGTTTGTTATCAAACACGTTGCTTAAAAAAATTCACTTGATTTGATGCCCATTATTTTACCTTTGGTTATATGCACCAATGGCATTTGTCTAAATCGTTCAAAATTCACCATGGATTTTGGTCTTGGTAATCTGATTACAGAAGTCCTAGTTATTGCCTTATATGGTGGTAATAGATATTACAAACATACTTAGAATATAAGCAAAGCAAATAGGCAAGTGGGGCTGACCTTATTCCTTGTTGGTTCACTGCACTCGTCCCTTTGCCACAATGAGTGACTGTACTGATTTGCCTAAGAGTAAAATATTACTTGGTTAACCACCTTCATACCAAAATATATCAAGGTTGCATCTGAGACTTATGAAGGTTGTTTGATTATACCAAGTCTCCATTCATCATTATCCAGAGATCCCAACCTCAAAACATCTAAAGTCTGAAGACTGTCTCTTTTTGACAACCCCCCTCCCCTTGCAGGGACATAACTCACCCTTTGACCCTTTACCCCCAAATCACAAATTGACCAAGATGGGTGTGGCAAAGTAATCATGTCAGTGATCAAATACATGTAAGTGCAAAAAATGCCACAGACACCACACCATGCCATAACTATACCTATCCCTTTTTGTAAAATCCAACTAGTGGTCTATTATCAATGTTGCATTCTGATTGGTTGAGCTCTACTAGGCTATATGTTAAAGCCCACTAGTAGCGAAAAGTGCTGGCTTTGAAAACCAAAACAATGGCAGCTGAATCGCATTTTGCTAGCTAAAGTTGTTTTGTCTCGATATTTTTTACTAACTAGTTGGATTTTACTAAAACAATATTCCTTTCGCCCTCATGGGAAGGCCTCATGGGCTATTGACTCAAGAGCCCATTCGGGTCTGAGGAGTAATTGTTAAATAAACTACTGATTAAATTTTCCCATGATCATATTTACAGTACCAAATCAAAGATTAGAAGTGAAGTCCTCTTTCTGTTGCTGTCAATATTTTAATCCTTGATGCCTTCTTACCACAGGTAACAGATTGGCCATCAGAGGACTATGGATCGTTTTATGACGGAGACTCATACATTGTTCTTAACACTTACAAAAAGGACCCCAATAGTGAGGTATTAATGACAATATTTATTTGCTAATTATGCATCAAGTTTGCAGAGAGAAGAGGAAAGAAGTTAAGGTCAGAAGGAAGAGGAAGAAAGAAATTGGGGGTGCATTAGAGAAAAGAAAAGAAAGAAAGAAATTAGACTTGATAGGAAGGGGAAGAGAGAAAAGAAAGAAGAAATAAACTTCGTTGGAAGGAGAGGAAAGAAATTAGGGGGTGGAAAAGAGACAAGTAGTGTCTGCCACATGACAAACTTGTGACAACACCCAATTGACTAATAATTATTAAGATATTAATCACATGACCTGAGAAAACATTTCATCATCTATTTTTGTACTACGCTGCTTTTTGTTGCTTTGAATGAGAAAATTATTATCGGTTAACAGTACAAGTATCTGTTGATGACATCACGTTTGATTTAGACATGTGATTGATGTCTTTTATTAGTCACGTGAGTTTTTTTCATTGGTTGGTCATGTGGTTGATGATAGACTAATGGCGTGACATGTGGCCATTATCATAACTAGTGGGTTGGCTAATGATGAGTTAGTAACATCAGTGATAGATTATGTACGTCTATAACATTATTACATTTAAGTCTTGGAAAGTTATCACACTTAAGAGTCATTTTTGTTGAAGACATAATGAAAACAAAATAGGTGTTGTTTGGAGCTGATAAAGGTTTCCCTTTATGCCAGAAGCTGTTATAACACCGTTTCTCTGCATTTTATTATTGTTTGATGTATAGGAATTGGACCATGATGTCCATTTTTGGATCGGCAAACACTCAACCCAAGATGAGTATGGTACAGCAGCTTACAAGACTGTTGAGCTTGATACCTATGTAAGCACATGTTCCATTGTGATATTGGTATAAAATATTTAGTCCAGATGAGTATTATTTTTGTAACACAAGTAACTTGTGTGAAAAATATACAACACAAATTGTATTGCATGTTTAGGGACGACTTTCATTTGTAACTGCAAAAGCAAATGCAGTTACAAATTTTAACTCTTTGAGAACTAACAAATTTTTGCGTGATTTGGCCATGATTGCAGTTGGATGATAAACCTGTTCAGCATCGTGAGGTGATGGATTATGAATCTGACCGCTTTAAGTCCTACTTCAAGGTCATGTCTAAGTGGAAAGGAGGGTGAGTACAGCCCATGCATTAACCTACAGGCTTCAATGGAAAAGCTTGCATGAAGTTTTGCCTTGAGTATCTTCCCAAAAAAGTGAACCACATATTACATTGTTAAGTGATAACTCTGTACTAAACAGGTAGCAGTATCAGTAAGTTTTCCTCCCAAGTTTGCTCAAATTTGCAGAGCAATTTTCCAGACATGTAAAAAGTCTGGAAACTAGAGATCAAGTCCGGGAAAATGATGAAAGGTCAAAGCTAATTCAATTGCTTGATAAGTTTCTTTTTGTACTGTGATCAAATCTCAATCAATCTCACCCATAACTAAGACACTTCGATAGAAGAATTAGAATTTTTAGAGCTTTCTTATGTCAGCATCGGCCATGGTTACTGTTTGATGTGCATCATAGAAAAAAATTGGTTTCTACATTTTTCAAGAGCTTTTCTGAAAAAAAATATTTGTTAACATTGAGTCTGTAAAAAATTATTGTTTAGGAAAAACGTCGGGAAAAAGTTATGAATGTTGGACCAAAAAATCTGTATGAACCCTGTGTGATTAACCGCTGTTAATTTTAGGAGCAGATAAAACATGTGGCCATAATTTGAGATAAACATAGTTTAAACCAGTTTGCCCCTGGAAATTTTGCCAAAAAACATGTTTTTAAAGCTGCCTGGCTGTCAAGAGCAAAAACTAACCAAAAAGCATTCGCTGGTCAGTCTTCTGTTTCAGATGCAAAATATCAGCTTCCAAAATTTAAGGATGTGCAGAGTCAAAATTCAAAGTTTTTGGGTTTAAAAGTGACACAGCGTGCAGTCACACGTCTCAACTTTTTTCTTTTGCTTTACCTCGCTCCTCTTCTCTTCGTTTGCTTTTCTTGGCCCCCTTATTTTTCTCTTTTGCTGGTTATTTTTTAGGCTTCATTTCTGAGGAAAGGTTTTTTGGAAGGCTTTTAGGATTGTAGGATTTGATGGAATGAGTTGCGGGTGGAATTTTCGTGTCAATTAAGCATTTTTTATTTTTTGCCTTTTCTGGTAAAATTTTTCTCCCTGCACTAGTTATATGGCGGAGTTGTCCTTGGCCATTAAAACTGATAACATTTTATTATATAAACACCAATGAAATACCAGGTGAGCTTTGGCACGAAAACTTGATATCTTCACATGTGAAAATAACATGTTATCTTCACATGTGAAAATATCACCATTGCTATGGCTACATAATAAATCGCACCTTTCACACCAAAAAACTATTAAAGTGAAATGGTTTGGTAGTTCATTGGTGTTTATATAATAAAATAGAACATTACATGGCCGCTTGGAGATACAAAATTTCTCTTCTGACGTGTTGAAAAAATATTTCATTCATATGCTGCGCTCACTCGAGAAATATTTTTCAACACTCAAAGAGAAATTTGGTATCTCCGCGCAGCCATGTAATATCCTCTATATATGCGATGCAAGGGCAGGTATCTGCATGGGTGGTTCGGAGGAAAATGGGTTAATAAAAGCATTGATATAACAGTAACTGCCCCCTTATTAACCTCATATGAGATAATAGTGAACGTACACAACAGGACGTGACAAAATATGTAAGCAGTAGGCCTGTCAGGTTTGTCACTCAAGAGCGTTTTGCTGTCCTCTTCTTCCTACTGCCCTGTTGCGTAAACTCACTATTAGCAACAGGATGATCAGATTACCTTAGAAGCTATTTTAAGAATACAACTATTTATAAAGTGGATACTCCTTCAGGTTTTTATTGATTTAGCACAAGTCAGCATTGTATATAATTACTATATATTGTCCTTCAGGGCTGATTCAGGATTCCGAAGAGTTGAAGCGAAGAAGTATACTCCTCGTCTTCTTCATGTGTTTGGTGAAAAGGTATTATGTCTTAAGTGTACAACTGTCCCTTATGACTTCATTTCTTTCAAGCACCACTATTTTTGCTAGCAGAAATAGTTGACTCAGGGTGCCATTTTCTTTCAAAAGTCTTTGTTTGAATGCATGAAACCTGAATATAATTTTGAAGGAATCCTTTTACTTTCAGAATAAAGTAACAGTTAAAGAAGTGAAGTTCAAGAAGGAATACTTGAATGATGAAGATGTTTTCTTGATTGACTTGGGACTACAGATTTTCCAGGTACATTTCTACTGCCAAACTAAGCGGTTGTTTACATGAGAAAACTCGCACCGGCACGAGTTTCATATCGAGGTGACTTTTTTATTTAGTATCGCGTTTACATTATGACTGGGTCACTTCATATCTTAAAATTTGAAGGTACACTTCATGTTGATAAAATACACGTGTGATTCAAAATCACAAACATTATGCATGGCTACCTGTTCCAGTCTACCGGCAGACCGATTTCACAACATGACGAGTAGTTGTTTCGCGTTTACATGATACTGTTGCAAGATTTCTTACTGGAGTGAAATTCTCACCCCGGCATGACATTTTGTGGTGTTATCATATAAACAAATATAAAGCCATGATGGGGAACTGAAGTGATCTTGCCCTGGCGCGAAAGTCGCCCCAGTGTCATGTAAACACCCCCTAAGAAAACACATGTATATTTATCATTGAGATCAAGTCACCTAAGCCAAATATAAACTACAAACACTTGTTGCTGATCATGGTTCAGTCACACCAAACCTGATTGTCCAAGTATTTATGATGTTCACATTTTATGTAATCTAACAGTGTTAAGCCATCATTCTGAAGATCTAAAATAAACATTGATCAATAGAATGTGGAGTTAGAGCTTCCTTTTTTCCTCCTCATCAAGAAGACAAAAGGAGGCTCTACCCGCAGTGAGTAAGTGGGCATTGTAATCAACGAACCTAGTCAGACTTGGGCCAGTTTCATGGTGTCCAGAGAATACTTGGCATTGTAACTTATGTGCAGAAGTTTGCCCCTGGCCTTGTCAACTTGATCAAGCCACTCAAGAAAAATAAAACTTGTTTGGAAGCAGGAACTCCATGGAAAGTATCAAGTGAGAGTAAAGTTATGACCAAGCACCAGTGCCAGCTTAAGTTTTTTATTGTGCATAAGAAGACGCAGTTTAACATGATGTGTTCTTGGGTGATAAAGATAGCCATCCAGTGGCATATGCATCTAGAGCCCTCGTTGAAGTCATTTTGAAGATGTTTTTCTGACTTTGAAAGGGAAAAATACTGCAAAAAAAATCCACCCCCTCCAAGTAACGTTGTGCCTCCGCTCCTCATTTCACAAGATATGGACTTTCAGATAGACTCAATTTAGACAATGGTACCATGGTTTAATTTCACTGAATTTCAGAACTCTGCCAAAGAGGGTTAGTTTGAGTACATCAAAATGTCACCTAGATGTCTACATTCCAATGAAACAGTCAGGAGAACATTGTGAAGACAGAAAAGTCTCCTTTCAATAAAACTGCAAATGCAGCCTACGACTCGCATCTGTCTAAACAGGATTTTTAGAAACATGCCATCAATTGGAATAGACTGCTCCCTAAAACAGCATCATCTGTCTTGAAGGATTTGCTCTATTTTCCCCACAGCTGGTCAACTGCTTTGGGACTACCGAGAACAAATCTAGCTAGCAGTGAGAGCGGGACTTGAACTTGAGGCCTCTGGATTACAAATGCAGTACTCTAACTACAGCTTTTAGCCACGCTGCAACTTTTCTATATGTATGACCTTGTTATTGTCATTTTTGTAGTGGAATGGAGATCATAGTAACAAGAATGAGAGATTTGAAGGTGGCAAATATTGCAATGCACTGAGGGTATGTAAAAGTAGTGTAATACATTCTGTCCTCAACTTGCCTGATGGACAGGCCAGTGAGTTTTGGGGAGGATTCAAATTACAGAAACACTGAATGATAAATTGCTTAAATTTCTAATATTAAAATTTATGTGGACCAAAAGCTGATCTAAAGAAGTGAAATCATGGAAAAACAAGCATCACATTATGTGTTTTGTCATACTAAAATAATGATGTGTGATCCACACAAGCTTCCATTTACAAGCAGATAAAAGTACCTTAAAAGTAAAGTTACATGTGGCTAATTCTTGCTAATCAATAAATATTTCAGGGAAAGGTAGATGTCTTAATTGTTAAGGCTTCACTGGTTAAGGAAGGTCAGAAAATTGTTTTGGTCCTGAACTCTAGCGAAAAAAATTAATTGAGTTTTAGAAGTGTTTCTGGTCTTTCTGGTTTTTACATTGCCGTGTTTGTTTCAATAAGGTAAATTCTGTACACTTACACTGTAGATTTATATTGATTATAATTTCACCAAATTACAGCTGATCATTGGCAATAAGTAAAGCAAGTTGTATATTAACTAAATATGGTGTAATTAATTTAAAAATAATGATTCATGATTAATAATTTATAATTATTGATCCTCTCTGATTATTAGTTTTTCTTTTTTGGCCTGGGGAGGGGTGGGGGGTGGTGTTAAGATGACTTTAATGCTAGTACATGCTTGCAATGGCTTGTCTGAAATATTATAAACATAATAATTGCTTTCTTTGCACCCTAAATTGACTGTGAATATCTTGACAATCTTGAAAAATTTCTTCTTTAAAATATTTAAATAATATTTTTTATTGTTATCATTTTGCATTTGATTACTTTATGTTGCAATCACAAGTTAAAAGGAAGTGTGTGATATGATGTCTTCAAAAGTTATAAAATTGCAGTATGCAGTATCTGAAGTTTTTAACCTTTTTTTGTTTTTCTTTGTTAGTCTGAAAGAGGGGGAAAACCAACAGTTGAGGTTTTAGGTAAGTTTCAGTTAATAATATTGGATTATCACATGCATTTTTCATTTATTGTGTAAGCTAATTTAGCTCATCTAGCAGACCTCAATGGCCCCTGGCATCTAACATTTTCTTCTGAATAATAGAAAATCTTAGTACTTTTATAGAAATCACATGCCAAGCACCCTGAATTTCACAGACATAGAGCACCAGGGCTTCCTTTTAGTTTTTTTGCAGGGAAGGCACAGCCTAGAATAACCTATTGATTTCATGGTATATTGCTAGCAGCCTCATTTTGCAGCAGTAACCACTTCAGTTCTGCAGAATTTCAGAGTGTGGCAGCCTAGCTGTTTACTTTTGGTTGGACTAAAGAAATAGGAGTTCACTGCTATCCAAAGACAAAACAGCCAAATTTCTGACTAAAACTGAACTAAATAAATGTAGTAATTCACAAATATTATTACTGGATGGATGTTTGCGAAGTATCTGCTAGCAAAAAATCTGTTTTGTATCCTGAAACTATGCCAAGAAACAGGCAAATGGTTGAGGAAAGTCTACAAGGATGTAAGGTTGTTAATAACTTTAATATATTTAGAGAAAAATCAAAATAATAAAACAATAGTAATTATCATGTGAGGGTTTTGTATGATGCGGAGAATTTGAAAGTGTATGCATATCTCAGAAGCTACTATCCAGTAAGGCCAAAACATCCTCCTCTGCAAAACTATTCACATCACCTTAGTTTTAGCCTTATTCAGTAATAATTTTAACCTTATGTTAATGATAACACACAGATAATGCCGTAACTAGTGATTTTCCAGAAGAGCTAGTAGATGTATTTTCTGATGAGGGAGAGGCAGGGACAAAGCGACCTAAAGACAAGGTAACAGCTTGAATGCATTATTGTAGTTGAAGTCTAACTATGGGTACAAGGTGTTTCATAAGGGATGAAAATGATGTTTCATCTGGTAGTGAATATGTCACCCGAAGATAGAGCTTAGAAATGGCTGTCATATGCACATGCTCAATATAGAGATGATACAGTATAAACCCAAGTGGTGTTTAGAAGCTGTTAGGTTAAAATTTGCCCATTAGGCACCCCCTATACAAGAACCAGTTTAGTCTTACTCGCGGGTTTTTCCTCCATATGTATAGCTGTTTACAAACAAAATTTTTGTATAACGTTAACATTAGGTGAAGTCAGAGGTATCGTCATTTTTGGTGATAAAATTAAGGACTGATATTGTGTTTACGGAATGTTTTTCCAGTTAAGCGGATGAGTTTAGTAGGCAAAAGTCGTATATCGACCACAGGCGTTTATTGAGTTTACTTGAGTTTTTGTCTGGTGTGAAAAATCTAAAAACGTAACTGAAACTTCTACATCACATCTGAAAAGCTTATAAACGATGTCGCATTTTAAAACTCTTCTTTCACTACGATTTCGTACAAAAATACGACAACACCTGGCGCGAGGCAGATGGAAGTTGCTTGAAGCATTGACACTTAAATCAAGGTTAAACTTGGAGCGAGTGAGAGAAACCCTTAGTTATTAATACATAGCCGTTCTTACCTCCTTCCTTGATGATTTTTCCATTTTTTCTAAAGATTTTTTGCTGTCATTTATAACTTCTCGCACTTAGAAAACTCTCCTGGCTTTCAGCGTTCTTGCTTCCACAAAAGCATGTCTGCTTCTGGGCGGCCCGCGCGTCAGTCGTGGAAATGGCGGGAAAATACCACAGGCCAACCACAGGGAGGCCCGCGGCTACCAGCCCCTGCTTGGGAAATGAGCCCGCGTTAGGGACGGACCTTTAGAAAACTTATGGGGTGGGGGGGGGGGGGGGGGGGGGGGGGGGCGGTCGAAGTACAAAAAAAAAATTCGCGCAAGGGAAAATTAAATGAAAAAAAATTTTTCCACGCCAATTAACCCTAAAAAATATTCATGCTATGGCCTAAAAAAAATTCATACAAGGAATTTCATAACGAACAAAAATTCCTGCGGCTCGAAATCCCGCCCCCCCCCCCCCCATAACGTTTCTAATGGTCCGTCCCTTACTCCCTCGAAAAGCCTCTTCTCTGGTAGTCTGGTCTAGTCTGGTAGGACTGAGAGAGCGGTTGAAGCGTCGGCGGAAGCGCGAAGCTCACCATCTATCTTATTGTTGCGGAGTGTGATCCTTAGATCCTTATATATGACCGTGACGGCTATAGTAAAATGAAGTAAGCTTCTCTAAAAGCGATATTTTCAGGTTTTTTTGGAAAAATCAAAATAGAAGAAAAGAAACGGAATTTTAATCTGTCTTTGTTTTGTCGGTTCAACCTGGTAAAAGAAAAATAAACAAACACGTAATCTGATCAAAACGCGTATGGTAAAACTTTGGTTCCACTAACACTGAAAAAGGGCGGATTAGGTTGCGACCTTTAAAAAAAAAAAGAAAGTCCATGAAAAGCAAAGTGCGTGTTCATTTTATGGGCCAGAATGACATCAACTAGATCCATTATACACTTAAATCAAACAAAATAATGGGAGGAAAACAGTTGTGTTTTTTCAGCTACGTTGCTGCTTGAAAAAAAACACGAGCAATTGTTTTAAACCTGTCAAAGGTTTTACGTTTTATATGAAACATTGGGCACATTTAACGTAGCTTCAGTATTCACAATTCTTCCTGATCGATTGAAGTCCAGACCATATGAAGTGACTTCTTGTAATAACATATTTCTTGTATTGCTTTTTAGACCGATAGTGGTTCGGGCTACGAAAAAGTTTTATTCAGGTTAGCCTTTATTACACTGTATCAGATATTCTTTTTTATTGACTTATCAGTTAGAACTACCGAGAGCAGGGGCGTAGCCAGCCCATAGACCTGTAGGCCCGGGCCTACAAAATTTTTGGTTTGATCACTCTACCGCTTGTAATAAATCAGTATGCGTTGTTGGGGTGAGCTAAAAAGTTTAAGAGCTCAAAGTGTTGGTGAGGTCAGTGCGTACTAGTCATGCGTGCAATTTTCAGGATATGTTGAAATGATAGTTAGCCATGCCTACAACTAGTCGAAAAGCTGGCTATGCCCCTGAAGAGTCATGATCAGCAAATCCAGCCCTTATTTCGGCTACTAATTACTCTAGAAAAGACTGCTGGATTAAGTCAGAGTATTGGACAAACGCTCTGTCTTCTGTAGAGGCTTCGTGAGAATCCACTGAACATGGTGGAAGGCGCCGCCTGAAGTCAGGGGTCATTTCGTTTCAGAAGAATCCGCCGAGTGAGTTGGTACGCACCGCCTGAAGGGTCTTACGGTTTTCATACCTGCATTCACTTTGTGCAGCGGAAATCATCTGATCCGGGAACATCTTTAGGGTTTTACCCAGTTAATAAGACACGATTCTCACTTTTCTTGTAACAAAAAATTGTGTTTGCTCAAATCGCAAAAGTTTTTGTCTGAAACTCATTGAATTAATAGGTTGTCAGATGCATCAGCTCAGATGACGTTCGAGGAAGTTGCTCGAGGAAAGGAAGTGACAAAGAGTCGACTGCAAAGTGATGATGGTATGCCTTCTTTGTCAAAGCTCCACAAAAAATAGTAATACAAAGACAGTGATCTCAGAGAACAGTTTGGGCCCTAAACATGCAAATCCTAAGAAAATGCTGCAGAAAAAAAACAAGAACAAAAACAAATACAGTCGGTCCGATGGCACAGTGCCCGCCCCAAATTTTCAATGTCTAATAAAAAAAAAATCGACCCAAGAAAAAGTAGTGAAACAGATCATAACTTCCTTACATGTATTGATATAAAAGATCAAAACTTCCTTAGAAGGTACTTCTCTGTAGTCTGTGATTACAATCAAATGTATTGATACACTGATACATAAAGCAATTTCAAGAAACGTTATCGGAAAAAGTGCACGCGACAATACCGAAAGGCATTGTGGATAGTTTTAAGTTAACTGTTGTTCAAAGAAATTTGACAGATTAGCTCGAGAGGCCATGGACGTATGTTTGCGGGTGCGAAAGGAAAGAAACAAAAGTACTTTCGACGGCTACGTTGCCTTGAACAGTGTATTGATCATATCCCATACAGTAGAAACTCTCGTAAGCGACCACTTCGGAAATTCGAAAAAATGGTCGTAACAAGAGCTGGTCGTTTACGAGTTCTTCAAAAACTCATTAATAAAGAAAAAACAAAGGAAATAAATGTTTAATGAGTGCCTTTAGTCAACGAACCATTAGCGCAGTGTGCAGTTTCATTAAAGTGTTGATTTGTATGAATAAGACCCTGAGTGGTTGCTTACGAGAGCTAAACACAAAGGAAAAAGTCCAGTTGGGTAATCCCAAAAATGGTCGCAGTCGCATACTGAAACGGTCGCTTACAAGAGCTTTTCAGTACAAAGTTTTAAGTCACAGTTCAAACGGGGTTTCACAAAGTTGGTCCTAATTAGAGCTGATCGCGTACGAGAGGGGTCGCAAGGAGAACTTCAACTGTATTATCTTTCTGGATTGTCGCGTGCACATTTTTCTCGACAAGCCTTTCTCGAAGTAGCTGTCCGACATAGGGTGGTCACAATCAACCCTGTAAGCCCTTCTTTGATGGAAGCCGTTGTGTATCTAGGGGAGACAGGGAACCGTCCCCTCCCCCCCCCCCCCGGGCTCCCACCTTTTTTTAGGCCAATCTTTTCGAAGTCGGGCCCCCTCTCATCTTAGGGACTGGGTCCGCTGCTGGGAAGATCAGATGATGACAATGGTGGAGTTAAGGGGGGGGAGGGCTTTATTGCGGTTCAAAAGCTATATGCAGCGAATACAAAGCTATAAATGACATAGAAACAAATACACTGGTGCTGTTTCAATGTGTCTCGTTTTTTTCCGTACCACTGACTTGTGAAGTTTTTTTTCAGTTTTCATCTTGGATTCAGGAAAACATTGTTTTGTTTGGATTGGCAAAGGTGCTAGCGAGGGAGAGAAGAGAAATGGATTTTGTCGTGCCCATGTAAGTTTTGACGCAGGTTCACCACACAATAATCTCTTGACTACACTTATGGTAGTTTTGACACAGGCTCACCACGCCAATGTAAGTTTTGTCACAGCATCACCACTCTCGTTTGATTTGTTGGACTGTGTGGAATAAAGTACTAGTTTTCATGTATCCTGATTTAAATCGAAATTAAAGGCTGTAAGAATTGATGAAAAGATCAAAGCGGTCATATAGTGAACAAATTCTCTCTTGTAACCGCGCACTTGAGCCAGTGGTAACAGAAATAATTTTTTCTTCTACAGACCTACCTTCAGGGTTCTCAAAACCCGTATCAACCGGTATCTGTTGTCGAGGAAGGAAAGGAAACTGTTGAATTCCACCATGCCTTTTGAGGTACTGATCTTTTCTATTTATTTTGAACGTAAAGTCAACAAGGTGTGGTTTGAATTTCCAGAAACGTTCGTTTTTATCCCAGCAATACGGACATTACGTCATCAGGATACCGGAATCCCAGGTAACCGGAGTGGTTGGGTTGTCATGTAATAAGAAAGTTGATTTTTGTTGCATTTATTTAAGGGGTCGCGACCTTGGCTAAGCGAGCAAGCCCTAGCCCACCCATGTCATCAGGCCACCACTACAACCGACCCCACCACCATTTTTCCTGTTATCTCTACTTGCCTAAAATTTGATTCTTGCTTTTGTGCGGAAGAAAAAAGGAGCCTGTGATAAACTTTATTACGGTTTAAATGACCCCAGATTAGGAACAATCTACCCTCACATAACTTAGCCCAGGTGTCTAATTTTGACCTTTTCCTCTTTTTAGGTGTAATGCCAGTTACCAGAGGAAAAATGTCTGAACCCCTAGGATTTAAATTTTAGTGTTTTTCGTATTAGTATGTATGAAAATTTCTAGGTGCAAAACTGGGTTAAGGAGAAACCGCTTCAAAGCTGTTGGTTATTATAAAATCTCTTTGTTAATTTTACCATGAATGGCTACTGAATAACACTTAATTATCAGTCAAGTCGATTGAAAGAACAATTTCAATATAATTTTTGATGTTTCAAAGGTTGTGTGAGAGTGTATTAAGCGAAAATAATCAATTCAATATAAATAAAGGATTAACTTAACATAAACTTGTGTTATGAGGTCTTTTGAAGTAGCAGAGAGCGCAGAGGCTCTCTCCCTGGTCTACAGAGGCCTGTTTCTTTCGAATGAAGGTTGGGGAGGGGGGTGGGGGGGGGGGGGGGTTGCGGGAGAAAAGAAAGCGCGCGGGAAATGATGGGAAGAGGAAAGAGAAGCACGCTACTGCTACGAGGCAGGGCGGGGGACCCCAGGTCGGTGAGGTAATCCGCTTCGGCTGGGTAACCCGCTTGCTCATATCATCTCTCATTTTTATCACGTTTACATGATAGGTGGATGGGGTGACCATATGAGAGATTATATGGCCAGGAAGGTTACCTCAACTACCCGGGGTCCCCCATCTCCATGTTAACGGGCCCTTAATTATTTGTATTGGAATACCCAGGGGAACCCTGTGCGAGGAGAGAGGCGCAGAAGAGATATGAGTGACATTGTTGCCAGTTAAGGTGGCTCGACCCAGTTTTTCAGTCACCATACCTACTTTCTTTAAGGGGTATCCCCGGGAGAACTTGTTCCCAGATCACCCGCTTCTAAAGTAGCCACTTTATTTCCCTTCTTGGTCCCAGATATTGGTACTCAATTTGGAAACCAAGCTTTCGTTATCCAAGTCAAAGGCCCTGGGGACAAGGGTGCCTTGTTTGGAGCTTACTGGAAAGAGTATTTCTCACAACAGTGATCCCCGAACTTTATAAGATACCTCACAGTCATCTTACAATGTTCGTTCATCTGCGTCTAACGACAAGGAACTAAGTTTGATCGCCAAACGATGCTGCAATAGGAAAATCAGAAAGCGGATCATTTTACACTTCTGGGAAACTGCCCACCTACCCCTCCCCTAAGCCAACATTAACACTTACTTCCCACTTAAGGCAAAATGCTGGTTTAGGGGAGGGGTAGGTGGGCAGTTTCCAAGAAATGTAAAATGATCCCAGAAAGCCATGCATGAGTAGCGGTGAAGTTTTGTCTGTGCCCTGGAGTTTCAGGCGCCGTCCAAACGAGTCTGGATATTTTTGAAAACCTATATTTTTTTAACACGAATCAACCTTCCGTCGACGACGCGAAACCAGTTCATTCGCTCGCCGAAACCGCATCTTCTTAAGCCCTGTCCACTCGAATCCGGATAAAAATATGTGGTTTTAAAATGCCCGGATTCTTGTGGACGGGGCCTAAAGGTGATGTTACATTAGACGATTCGCAACAACGATTTTAGCGCAAAACGGCGTTGCAACATTGTTACGACATTGTGTGGAATGGTTCCAACATTGTTCCAACATTGCAACGCTGTGTTGCGCTAAAGATCGTCGTTGCGAATCTTACCGTGTAATCGTACCTTAAAACTCGGCGTTATAACTCGGCTCTAAAAATAAAATAATATTTTAGTTCTTCCTTTTGAGAACTCTCTACCCACGCCCGCCGCCCGGTTCTTTTTTCCACTAGACAGTAAAAATCAAATTAAAAAATTCAAATTGTAATGAGCTATTTAGTTTTTTTCCTTAATCAGGTCCAGTTTGATTAGACTTCTCATTTTCATTGAATTAAAAGCAACCAAAAGCAGACTGGGAATTATTACTGACAACTATTATACAGACAGAGTGAGATTATACAATGATTATAATTTGGGGCAAATACTGCTCTAGAAATTTAGAATATACGGTCGTAAATTGCTTTTAAAAAAGTAACGTGTGAATTGTCCAAGTTGTGGGAGGATGAACTCCCTTTGCGGTTTTATTCACTTTAATTAGCATGACAGAAGACCGAAGACAAGGAAAGACAAGGATTGATTAAGGACAGATGTATTTTTAATGCGGCCTTTCTTCGCTGGTCACTCTATAATAAAAAGATCTTTTCTTCTACCGAAGAAGTTAAATTAATTTTCAGTGTCTTGCATTAGGAAGACAATCCAAAGAAAATTAACCAAGAGCCATTTACAAGTACCTCAGCAGACATGCTGTTCCTACCCGCAAAATACACCAAACAGCAACATTTTTTCATTTACAATTAGTTTAGCAGAGTGTTTCACGAATTGATGTATATGAATATTAGTCTTAAAGTCGCGATTAATAATTTATTTAGGCTCTCGAAATGAACCGGAGATTTCTCAAGCACTATAGAGTATTTTTTCAGTTTATAAGTTTCCCGCGCTAAAAGAAAACCTGTAACATAAAAATTGTTTATTTTAAAGGCACGTGTGTAAATAGACGACTTAGAACTTTTTAGGATAGTTTTACAATACTCAAGGTAAGGTTGAGGAGTTATTTAGGTTCTAAGGATGGATTTTCATTATTCATACTTATCTTGACCCAAAATTTACGACCTAGTTAATATTTTCTGTTAATGGCACCAAAGTTAAAGTAAAATTCTTTATGACAAGAAGACGACTTTAAACACCTAGTCTGAACCTTTGGCGAAATAAAAAAGTGCTAAAATCTACGTGTTGTACATTGTATACAACATGTATAAAAGGTCTTTTCTTATTCAAATTTCTTTTTTGACTTCTTGAATTTATATGTTTTTACTAGCTCGTTACATTTTGGGTACGTTTCCTAGTAGTGTTTTAAGGTTTTGAAAACCTATCATTAATCAGAATAATACTGATTTTGTTGTGCAATATCGTTTTCACACAACATCCACAAAACATGTTATAATGTAACTATATTTTACGTTTTCCTTCCAAACCAACTTCGAAGACACCCACGTTCTGATGTCGTCTCCGTTTGGATGAATATAGCTATTCATTACAATCAATGTTCCCACGTTTTTGAAATCTGGCCTTAGGCTCAAAAACTGACGTTACTATCATATTTTTCGTACATTATATAAAAGCGTATTTCTCGATTTCATACGAGTTAACAATGTAACAGGAAATCTCCTCGTTGTGCATACATTTCCAATTTGAATAATTCATGTCGCTTGGCCTTTCTGTAAATTTACAATTCTAAAATGACAGCGCGTAGAAAACAATAAAAACTGTATTCATTTGAACCACCTGTCATAGTTGTATGTGTCGCCTACTTTGGTACAGCGAACAAAAATTTAAGCGAAAACATCGAACTTGATCGAATTTGCGCGGATCAATATCTAATTGAAAACCCATTCGAGGGGAAGTAATTTCTTTTTCTGTCTATCTCCCGAACTCGCTTAGTGAAATTTAAAGGAGCGTCAATTGCTGTGTTTTTGATTGCTTTATTGCCATCCGGGAAGTCAAATGGACGAAGAAGAGATCAATAGTGGATTGAATCACATCGGTGAACAACCGACCCCTTCGGCTGAACTGAGCCGCAACTCCATGACTCTGATAACAAAACCGACATCTAGGGAGGAAAATGGCAATAAAGGACGAAGAATCATCATCAACGTGAGTGGCCTACGGTTTGAAACGTACGAAAAAACTCTTTCACAGTTCCCGGCGACACTGCTTGGCTGTGCGGCAAAAAGGGACTTCTACTTTGACAGCGAAAACAATGAATACTTTTTCGACAGAAATCGGTCTTCGTTCGAGGCCATTTTATTTTTTTATCAATCAAATGGCAAGCTTGTACGACCGAGTGGTGTTCCATTTAACGTCTTTGCCGAAGAGGTGAGGTTTTTTGAACTCGGTAAAGAGTATCTTCAGCGACTCGAAGTGGACGAGGGATACATCGCGGAGGAAAAACCAAAAATGCCTGCCAATCAAACACAGAGGAAAATATGGGAATTATTTGAGTACCCGGACAGCTCGCTGCCGGCGCGTTTTGTAGCCTTGTGGTCAGTATCGGTTATTTTATTATCGATCATCGTATTTTGCTTGGAGACTTTACCAAGATATAGATGCGTGGAAGACCCGCAAGGCCCAGGTTGCGAGAAATACCAAAATGTGACGACCTCAGACACTAAAACTAGTGAAAAAAAGGATGTTTGGTTTATTATTGAGGTTTTATGCATCACTTGGTTTACTGTTGAATACGTCGTGCGGCTACTATCTTCACCGCAAAAATTAGTCTTTATTCGCACGTTTCTCAACATTATTGACTTAGTGGCGATTCTGCCTTACTACATCACACTTCCAATGATGAACGAAACTCGCGTTACATCTTTGGCTGTGCTCCGTGTTATTCGGCTGGTACGCGTTTTTCGCATCTTCAAACTGTCGCGCCACTCCAAAGGTCTGCAAGTGCTGGGCTACACTTTGCGTTCAAGTTCAAGAGAGCTGGCCATGCTCATTTTCTTTCTGATGATCGGTGTGGTGTTGTTTGCTAGCGCTGTGTTCTACGCCGAACAGGATAGCAAAGAAACCAAATTTAGCAGCATCCCGGATGCTTTCTGGTGGGCAGTGGTTACCATGACAACTGTTGGGTAAGAGAAAAATTTGTTTTTTTTTTCAAAGTGCATGAAAGAACTTTTCTCCCTCAGAGTTGTTCAAGTTGAAAACACAAAGGAATAGAAAACAGCACAAAACAGATCAAAGTGGTGGTAGTATCTCTTAATTAAAAATTATGCAGAAACCAGGAGCCCATCAAGGCCAAAAGAAAAAAAAACAGCAGAAGCTGTCCTTGACATTCCTCGTTGCCGGGGTTACCCTTCTTCTCGGAATAGTAAGAAAAGGAGGTTTTAAATATAGCCACTAAACTACTGAAATGGTTAAATAAGGTAATAAAGTCTATTCAAGAGCATTGAAGACACATTGTACCTTTTTTAAAAGGTTAAACACAGACGTCAAGGTGAAGAAATTAAAAGCTCAAGAATCTCAAGTATTGATCGACCGCAAAATTTGGCATTACTGATGTTGTTATGCATTTATTTGATTAATTTATACCGGCATAATATCATAAAAACTGGCATCATTAAGTCAAATTTAATGTTCGGAGTAGTTCTACAAAGGGAAAAACAACTGAAATTCATAAAATTTATTTATAACTACGTTGTTTTCATTACAGCATTCAATAAAACCTTGAGTTTACGGAAAATGTTAAATAGTTAATATTGGGAATATTTTCCGGTTAGAACAGGCTAGAACTGTTTAGCTTTCAATATGCCGAATAAGAGATATTCAACGTACGCAGTAAAATATTTGAATTTATAAACGAGAGGTAAAGTACTATATATACTTATCTATATTAAACTTAATTATTAGTGAGCCCAAATTGCTTCTAGATAATTTCCATAAAATGGAGTTTTGTTTTATTCAAACGACAATTGCGGAAGAGTCAACTGAAGAATATTTATTTCCAGTCAGTCTGGCGGAAAGAAAAGCGACTGATAATTGCTCAATGAGACACAAGAGAGATTTCATATCTTCTACACCAAGACATGTTTGTACAAACATATTTTTTTGTATAGCATCTTAGATTGAATAATACCTCTAATTATTTTAATTCCTATTGCATAAGCGCTACCGTTGTTTAAGTTACGCAAACTTGGCAAAACGTTTGAAAATGGAGATCGCGCATTATTATCAACACTGCGGTGCTTCTAGGTGAGCTACGCTGCGTTTAGTTGCGCAAATTACTCTGACAATGCCCTAGGTCAGAAAAAAAATTAAAACAAAATTAAATTCATAGAAAAAAATTCGAATTTAATAAGCTTGAGTGGTACGGCTTGTAGTCTAAACATACAAGCTGTCAAAAACACTTGGATTATTATATAAACTTGTTCGCCACCGTAAATATTAGATGAAACACTTCACTTGTGTCCGGCTTATAAGCACCGGATGTAATATCCCTCTATAGGAATATCTTTTCTAAAAACTAAATGGACATCTTTGAATTTCAAAAAGCAAGTTTTGTGTTGTCTCAGTGAGATTGGTATAGACGTATCATGGTGCATGTTTTTTGCTATAAATTATCCTACTGACCTGTATAGTTATACCTAGGAATTACCCCATTTAAGGGAAGAATGATAGCCTTGGATTCTGGAATCCACCCCGAGGATTCCGGATTCCGAGTACCTGATTTCTTTTTCTTTTGTCCAAGACACTTGTATTCCGGATTCCCACGCCCAGGATTCCGGATTCCACAAGTAAAATTTTCCCAGATACCCTTACACGGGGCGATAGGAAGTCGATCTCTGTAATATCTACAGTTTTACAACAAAAACCGTGCTGCGTTCATCTTTATCGTTGCAGGATATAGACAAAAGCTACAATGAATTGTAAATGATATTTGGGCATTTTCAGCCGCGGATAGTGTCGCACAAAAAGAGATAAAGGAAATGTCCAGATGTACCGGGGAGTGGCATACTCTGCTTACCAAGGCGCAGCTATGATATGTCAAGGTTATAAATAGATTAATAATGTTCTTTCAGTAGGATCAAGGAAAGATTGAAAGACAGCACGAAAATGTGAACCTGTTTTGTCTTTTCACCCTGATGAGTTACCCTCAACTACACTACCAAAAGCGCATTATTGGAGCGTCCATTTCTCTCACAAATTTTCAGGCTATATAAAAGACGCGGGCGAGCACCCATCACAGTGCATGTTTTTTGCTATAAATTATCCTTACCATATAAATTTTCCTACTGACCTATATTAGTTATACCTAGGATTACGGAGAGATAAAAACACAGCACGAAAATGTGAACCTGTTTTGTCTTTTCACCCTGATGAGTTACCCTCAATTATACTGCCAAAAGCGGATTATTGGAGCGTCCATTTCTCCTACAGATTTTCAGGCTATTTATAGATGGGCGTGAGCATCTAAGGAGCGTTTATCAAGGCATAAACATCGACTGCCAAGTTTGAATTGTGCCCAATTATTATTAGTATGAAAGTAGTATTATTCGGCCGGCCAGTAAAGACCTGATAGTCTGACCCGCTGTTTCACCTCTGATGAGCAACGGATGGAGGTTCTGGGCCGGGTTGGAGTTGATGGGGTTTAAAGCTTAACTTGATGGTGTTGCCTTTGTTTCCTTAGGTTTTCGTGGTCAGTTTGTGTGTTTCTTATAACGCCACTTTAAATAAATAAATGAATAAATAAATGAATAAATATATAAATAAATAAATTATTTATTTATTTAAATCCTTGCTTCGTTTGCCAAATTCATATATTATACCATTGTCTGCTCTCAAGAGGTTGCCAGAAAGTCTCAAGAGAAGCATTATCTAATTGTAATTTCTATTTTTAGGAAATACCCCCTGGCTTGGGTGCGGGGGTATTTAGAATAATGATGCCAAAGAGGATGGAGAAAAGTTGCCAAAATTCCCCTGCGCCTTCTTGTTTAAGTTTAGGAATACGTCCTCAATGTTTATAACTTGTATCGGTCCAAACAACTAGTAAAGGGTGGGGGGTCTGAACACGGCTTTGACCGTACAGAGCTGGTCCCACGGCTGTGTCATGCCGATGAGCCCTAATAAGGGTGAAATAGCTGTCCATGGCTCTCACTTCTCGGGTGATATTGCTGTGCGCATGCGTGAATTACTGGTCAGACCGTGGGTTGTTGAACATGAACCACGTACTTCTAGGTTTGTCTCATAACGTAGTTATCCTTACTACGAAACTCGTCCCTTACGAGTTTCCAAGAAGTTCCAGTGATTAAAAACACTCGACGGTTAACCCAGGGAACATACGGCATATAAAAAAGCCAAAATTTATTCATTACTTAATTTTTTGTTTCATTTTTTATGCTTAATTTTTGGTTGAGGGCCAAGCGTATATTATCTGTGGATATCAAGTAAAACCCTCATTAAAAAAACTACCTATCTATCTATCTATCTATCTATCTATCTATCTATCTATCTATCTATCTATCTATCTATCTATCTATCCATCTATCCATCTAAACTTGTAGTAACTGCCATAAACGAGTGGAAGCTAAAAAGATTAGAAAATCAGAAAAGAAAAATAGAAGAAATATAGAAGAAAAAAAAGAGTTATAGTAGTTGGCGGTAACGTTACGTCCATTTAGAGTTTTGGCTAACTTTTTGTCATCATAGAGCAATTTGGTAGCGATTCGCAGATTACCGTGTTTTTGCTTTCCCTCCTCCTTCAACCTCATTCCCAGAGTGCTGCCCTACTCGTACCTTCTCTCGCTCCTCAGGGAAGAGTAGCGGAGAACCCTAGGAACAAGGTTGCTTCTCCTTAACTATCTTTTCTTTTTCAGATACGGTGATATGACGCCCCTGACCTTCGGAGGTAAGATTGTGGGCTCAATTTGCGCTATATCGGGCGTTCTTACCATCGCTCTTCCTGTTCCTGTTATAGTTTCGAACTTTAACTACTTCTACAAACGAGAAGAGTTAACCCAGTCTTTGGAGATGGCCGAAAATGGCCAGTGCGGATCAGAAATGCATGAACCTAACGAGGCCTTTAACGGACCCCTAATCAGTCCTTCAGGGCAGATGACAGTCAGTTCATTTGATACCCTTGGAACAGAAGAGGTCCGAGTAAAAACTGAAACTCCCGTGTAATCACGCGATTTTGGACAGCAGCCGAGGCTAAAACTGTGGAAGTTTTTTGCTTCAAATCAAAGGGCGTTCAGAAAGGCTATTATTTGTGCATTAGCATCTTACGAAAGCCAGTTTAATCAACTGAAGGCTATTGATGATTCTAGTTGTAGTGCGTTTCCATCAAGTTAAGTCCTGCACCGCCTTTGCCGGCATGATTCACGAGGAAACAAGGTCAAAGAGGACAAGAGAGGGCTTTCTTCCAAATATTAAATCTAGGAAACAAGTTGAATGGTGCAAGTATTTAACAAGCCTCGTGCAGAACGCAACATACTGAATATTCCAATATAATTTTGAAGTACCAAGAGTTGGCATTTCTAGAAAATATTCCTCTCTTTATATTATTTGGATACAAGAAAAACTTGTTACTGATGTAAACTATTATTGACTTGCGTCTTATGGGCCAGTTTGAAAGCGATTGCGAGACATATTATCTGTCCGTTAAAACCATTAGTTGCAACCTTTCATTCTAGAAGGAGGACACAAGCAACGTTATACTTTCTGTGGTTTTGACTTTGATTTACCGGAGGATTCCAGGACAACTCGTTTCTGTCGCCATCTTGCCTTGGAATTCCCTACTCCTGAAACTATGCGGGGAAGGGGTACAAACTTTCAGCGCAACTATGTTTTGGATAGTTAGGGTGCACAAGCATTGGTTATGATTGATCGATGGTATTCAGCACAACCATTAACCAGTCATAAGTAAGGCTTGTCCACCAAAGCGATCCCAGAAATCGTCGCGCCGAAAGCTTGTACCCATTTTCCCTATAGATTCTGGATAGGGCGGGTATCCCTATTCCCAAAACCCTAGTGATATGGGCATCCCCTTCTCATATTAACTTCGCGATTTGGGTTAGGGTTAGGGTTACATGGAATGCCCATATTACTAGAGTTTTGGGAATGGGGATGCCCAAAACGCGGGGATGCCCATTTCACTGTGACCAGGGAAATAGAATTTTCCAGGATTTTTTAACATATCCTGAAAAGCCACTACGGTGAAAAGATCCACTTTTGGCATCGAAAAGAGCTTTATGTCATAAACAACAATAAGAGGGCTATCCCGAGGGATAAAGAATCAATGGACTTTCTTTTATCTTATCCCTCTGTCACCCGTGACCTTGGTCACAACGTAAAAAGTCTGACGAGTATCCCTTTTTGTCTTGGATACAAAAACCGAAAGAACCTGAAAACCAAGGCATATTTGAATGCTTGACATATCACATTACAGCAGCTCTTCTCGTCAATGATGTTTAATTGCTTAATGAAAGAGGAATTTCACCATAACATAACGCATTTGATAGGCCCAGATGTTATACTGATCACGGCCAGGGACGACTGTAATGCAAAATGGTAATCGCCTATGGAGGAATTTTAAATTGATTAAGTAGGTTTTGCTTGCAAAGCTCAGAATTTATGATATATAAACTTTAAAACATACCTCTGTATCATCCTAGTCAGAATACTATTCTGATAGACAGTAGTATTGGGCGGTCATTTGTAGAACAAGGAGAGACGTTTAGGAAGTTCACTTTAATTATAGTCCTAGTTATGAATAAGTAATATAGTTAACGGAAATTTTATCCTCTCAGGGCCTTGAAATAACTAATATTTAGTTTCTCCTTAATTTAATAGTTCTTAAGCAAACAAAAAGGCAAGAAGAATAAAGGGAACGATTATCACCTATTCATTGTAACAATATTAAAACAAATCTTCCTCAGTGGTAACAAATAAGAGAATAGGCACGTTGATCTTAGGGTAAGTATAGTTAGCGATTAAAATCATTTCATGTTGTCCAAGCCTAACATTATCTTCACACTTTACAAGAAAGGAACCATGTTAGCGTGGGCTTGTAGCTAACATTTGTAGACACTTAAGGGGCCGACCATTTGACTTTTGAAGGTGGGGGGGGGGGGGGGGGGGGTGCGGGTATGGGTGATTTGGTTTGACTAAGGAATCCTTACCTTAATTTTGCAGACATAATGAATTGCCCATTTCGGGGAATTTCCTGGTGTTGTGGATGGTGTAATCACCAAATGACATAATACAAAAGATTGACGAGGGGAAAAAGAAAAAGAAAACACTTTCTCAGCCTTCTGTTCCTCGCCCCATTCTCCACCGTTCGCTCTTTTGACCTCGGTTCAGCTTTCGCGCGCGGCGGGCTCGAGAAAACTGCAATATCAACGCCACAGGACAATACCATGTACCAAACTAATAATAGCTTCCGCACTCCCCCTTCCCCCTCCAACTTCCGAGTTGCCCCAATCGTTTTTTCAAAGCGAGGCCTCTCCGCTGGGTATCCCAATAAAAATAGCAATAATGGAAAAATAGAAAGCGCTTCTCTCTTTCCCCTCCCCATCATGCCCAGCGTGCTTTCTTTCTTCCCCAGCCTCCATACGATACAAAGAGGCCTCTGCGGAGGAGACAGAAGCGAGGCCTAGTACACAATCATTCATTAGAAAATGAGCGTAATTTGCAGTAAATGACAACTTATTTTCATAATTTGTTCACTGCGAAAGGTTCATCAAAGTAATTTAAGTTGTACGTTTTACGAAAAGGACAATGAACACAGATAAAAACTTATTTACTGGCTATCTGTCTTTTGCAATAAGGAGTGAAGTAATTTGCCTTACACACTCAAAAAGGTGCTGCAAATAAAGCTGATGATATTAGCTGCAGTAAATGGGTAATTTAATTTGTGTCTTAAAGTTGTAAAACATTACAAGATTAAATAAAGAAATGGAAACAAGCAAACCTAGTAAATTGTGTTAAGAAACATTTGACTTGCTGGCTCTACCCGGAAAATGACCAGTCGAAAACTTTGACGCCATCGTATCGATATGGGGTTTTTACAGAACTGCAATGAGTTATCAAGTATCGTAATGGTATCGCAACTTTTCAAAATCAACTTATCTGCCCAGCGTTAAACTTGCCCCCAGTCATTCTTTGAGGATGATCGAAGGTGATACCAAAAGTCTGTCTCATATGTGAGCTGCACCTCTGTTTTATTTAGCGCTCCCTTTTCCTTACCACCTTTAAAATCACAATCAAATAATAATAATAATAATAATAATAATGATAATAATAATAATACTGTCCCTGTAAGAAGAAGGAAAAGAGAGACCTGGAACCCATGGTGACTTGTTGTAACCCTCTCCTAAGGACTATAAACCGGGCCGAACATCCTGCCTGAGTCTATAAGGAATGGACTTGATGATGATGATGATAATAATAATAATAATAATAATAATAATAATAATAATAGTAATAATAGTAATAATAATAAGCCAGTCAATACTGATAGAACTATAACAGCGAACAGACCAGATATCATCGTTAAAGATTCAGTGAATTCCACCCGCAAACTTATTGATATGACTGTTCCATCAGATAGAAACATCGCACTGAAGGAAACTGAAAAAAAATGCAAGTACAAAGACCTAGAACTAGAAATACAGAGAATGTGGCATATGAAAACCGTAGTGATCCCTGTGGTTGTTGGTGCGCTTGGTACAGTGAAGAAGGGTATGGTAGAAAACATCAAGAAAGTATCAGAAAGAGCTAATATGACAGAGATTCAAAAGATCTGCATGCTGGGATCTGCACGAATCCTCAGAAAGGTGCTCAGTGTATGAACAGAATGATTGACTTGAGTGACTGACGCTCTAGGTGCATGGTTTGCGCCCGGCTGATGCACAAAAAGAACACCAGCAAAGACTGTGATAATAGAGACAATAATAATAATAATAATAATAATAATAATAATAATAATAAGAGGCAAACGGAATTTAAGTATGACATGGATTGACGTGCGCAAAGCCTACGACTCCGTCGATCATGATTGGTTATGCGCAATGACTGACGTACACAGGCTTCCCGTCTGGCTGGGTGAGGTTATACGCAAGTTGTGTGCGAGCTGGAATACTAAAGTAGTAGCTACAACAAGGCAAGGGCGAGAGACTTCTAGAAAAATAAGGTTCATGAAGGGTCTACCCCAGGGGGACGCTTTGTGTCCTAGACTGTTTACACTGTGCCTGAACCCTGTAGCGTGGCGCCTGCGGGCAACAGAGGGATACCGGTTATCCAAGCCTATAGGAGTCAAAGTCACCGATCTCCTGTATATCGACGACCTCAAGGTTTTTGCTGCCTCCGAGAGCAAGCTGAATCGAGTGCTGAAAGAGACTAGAGGAGCGATGCAGGACATCGGCCTCCACTGGAATCAGAAAAAGTGCTCAGTGGCACACGTGAAGAGGGGAGCCCAAGTGCTAGACGAGTCTGGTATGAGGATGGACGAGACAACTACCATCACGGCTCTTGGGGAAGGAAAACACTACAAATTCCTGGGGGTGCTAGAGAACGTTCGACAGGATGAACGGCTGGCCCTAGCCTGCGCGGCTAAAGAGTATCTACGCAGGATATCTATTATATGGTCCAGCCCCCTGTCTGATTGTAACCGTGTGCAGGCATCTAATCAGTATGCACTCCCGGTCCTGCGGTACCTAATGTGGACACAGCATTGGCCTCTATCAGAGTTAAGAGATGTGGACAGAGCAGCTCGGAAGATCATAGTTGAGAACGGTGGCAAGCACCCAGCTAGCCTGACTTCTTTGTTATATCTACCGAGGGAGAAAGGGGGTAGAGGCCTGCGACCAGTCGAACACGAGTACAAGATCACTAAAATCAAATCGCTACTGAAACTGTATCAGAACCCGGACCCGACTGTGGAAGCAGTTAGAGAATTTGAAGAACACGCCATGGTATCAGGCCACCAGTCGCTCGTAAAGGAAGCAGCTAAGTACGCTGAAGAACTCAACATCACCCTTCAGCTTGATAACCTAAATCCCGTGTGTGTTACAACAGAAAGAAAGGTGGTAACTGCAGCAAGAGCTGGGAATCTGTTGAAGCAATCTCAAGAGAAGCAGTTCTTGGAGAGCGCTAAAGACAAAAAGTGGCAAGGAAAGTTATTCCGTATCAGATGGGAAGATGAAAGCCTAAGCACAGCCAGCTGCTTTGCATGGTTAAAAGGTTGGGCTACATGCCCTACACATACCATCGCGGGCATGTATGAACTGTATGAGCAGTTGTTACCTACGAAGCTCTACACAAAGGAGAAGACGCAAACCTCCACCGACGGCGAAGTTCTATGCAGGTTATGTGGGAAGGTAGCTGAGAGCGTTGCACATGTACTGGCTGGATGTTCCTCCCTGGCACAAACCAAGTACCTATACAGGCATAATGCAGCTTTGAAGATTCTGTTTTTTGAGCTCCTGCGAGAGCATGGGTTAATGGAAGAGGTTCCACCATGGTACTCACCGGTGATGCCAAAACCAGCCTACCAGAACACCACGAGTGAGGCGTTTTGGGATATTCCCATCTATGCAGAGCACAACGAAGTTAGAGCAAATCGGATCGACGCGCGACTTGTCAACCACGAGAGGAAAGAAGTCTGCACAATTGAAATGAGCTGCCCATGGATTGAGAGTAGAGCTAAGAAAGATGAGGAAAAGACACTCAAGTATGGGCCCATGATGTGGGAGCTGAAGCAGAGATACAATGGTTACAGGGTTGAACAGTTCAACGTAATAATTGACGTACTGGGGGGTTACTCTAAACACCTAGAGAAGTCGGTGAGGAAGCTACTTGGAGCGAGAGCACGGAGCGTACTTGAGCGAATGCAGAAGTCGGTCATCTCAAACACTTTAAACATTGCCAGAACATTTAAGATAAATACTTAGTTAGGGCGCTATGGACTTCAGTTTTTAGGTTTTTGTTTTTTCTCTAGAAATCTAGAAGCACAAGCTTGCTGACGTTTTTATTTAGATTTTTTAGAACATTAGAGTGTGATATTATTATAAATATGTTTTTAGTAGAGATAGCGAAGGTTTTACAGAGTATCAGAATTTCATAATAATCTAAATTGGCTTTTTAAGTAGAGAGATTTATATCACTATGTATAAGCTTTTAGTAGAGATAGAGAAGGTTTTACAGAGTATCAGAATTTAATAATATTCTAAATTGGCTTTTTAAGTAGAGAGATTCTATCACTATGTATTTTAGGATTGTATTAGGTTTCGTATCGACCTTTTTTTACTTCTAAGTATAGCTTCTCAAGTGGTGTAGGTTACGCTATGCGCCCTACACTACTCATAATGTGGACAGCATTCCAAAGTTTCATACTGCGACATAATAATAATAAAATAAATTAAATATTATTTTAACACATGTAATGTACAAATGTACTCTAATTTTTGTGTACAATCCTGGCCAAAAGGTTTGGGACACTTCTCTTTTTTCGCGTGTCTTTTTGTATGGAATTTGTAACCGTCAATTCACATTTACAAACACGACCTTACCAAGCTTTCTCTGTCCCCGGAACCGGTTTTGAAGTCTATAACTTGTTAGCCTGCGAAGCGCAGCCGTATTTCCGGTAACGTTTTAAACAGGATTGTCGTGTATTTGTTAACTTCACTGTGTTTAACTACCTTATTTGAGTTTTACGCAGCAAAGTACTCTTAATATTTTAGTGGCCCGGGGCCAAAGATTGAAGAAGACAGTGAAGAACCCCCATGCATCTAGAATCTCCGGTATGCCAGGTATTCCTTTAAGACGTGCGCCCGCTTAATAAATGCATGTTCTTGGTTGTCGAACGGTACTCCATCAAACTGAGAATCATAGGCAGAATGAAAACGGTAGCAAATCGTATCAAAAATTATGTTTCTGATTTTTTGCAAAAATATATCTGCAGATAAAGAGAGCACGTATCTAACGATTTGCTGACCCCTATTTACCCTCTTGCGATACACGGACTGTTTGCATCGGTCATCGGCTTCCTTATCTACTCCGCAAACATAAAACGAAGGATTCCTCGCATTCCAGTAATATGACCAGGATACATTTCAATAATTGAGCATGTTAAATTACTTATATTTCAATAAAAATTAAGAAATTTGAAACCACTTGCATGAACGTGTTTAGCGTCGCTTGGTTCAAATGCTGTGCATACAGTGTTTAAGTAGAAGTTAACTTACCGGTAAAGTTATCCTTTCACATCGGTTTGATAAAGATTCCTTGTCGGAGCACCCGGACACATGCACAATTAAAGCGACAAAGCAATAAGCTCGACCAATGAGGTAAGTAAGTAAGTCGTCAGTACGATGAATGTTGACACCCGAAAAAATCATTAGAATACTGTCTAGCCGGAAAAAAAAAGTTGAGTAACGTTTCAAACTGTCACACCCCCCTTATCTCAAAGTGTTTGGTTTGTCTTACGAAGAGTTCTTCTTAAAAACAGCAGCCCACAATGATCTTGCAGTAGGAAAGGGCGTAGTTTGAACCGGTCGGAGCCAGGGGAGATAACTCTCATAGCACGGTTGCCGTGGGTTAAAGTATTTTTAGTAGCACGAGTGGTCACGATACATGTCATGATCATAACATGTATCCTTGCCTCTTCTGTCAAACGACGTATCAAGAAAGCAGTTGCAATGTTAGGAACTGTTTACTTAAATTTACATTGACTTTTGTTTGCCTTATATTGTACGCGTGCACACAAGTGACAAATCATTCTGTGACAAGATATCTCCGGCGGCTAAACTGCCATACTTGAGTTGCCAGCGTGCAGCCGTCTCAAGGAAATAGGAGACGTCTGCGCGCAGGCAATATTTGATATGTCACTACCTCCTTGGAGGTGTAGAGGCGGAAGAGGGATGTGATTTGGTAACCAGCTACGAGTAGGGAGGGAGTGAGGGAGGGAGGGAGGACATATTTACAAGCTTTCTCTAATGATTTGGTCACCTTTTAAAACATTTTTGGGCCCCTTCATCAACACACCGCATCGCTTACACTTTTGATGGAAATGCTGTTACATGGCGATATTATGATTTGATCGGGTGTTAAATTTTGAATTTGGCAGATTTCGAGGTCTATCCAACAAATCCCCAAACCATTAGAACGCGATGACCTAGATGGTATGTTTGTCAGTACTAAAATCATATTTTGATAACTCTTTCGTATATCCTTAAGAACATGTGGTAAACAAACAATCAACAAAATAGGTGGGAGAGGACGGGGGAGGAGCTCGGGAGAATTGGGGGTGGGCGGGGTAAAGGCGTGTGGTGGGAGTTCTAAAGATCAAAGGGGTGAGAAGTGGGAGAAATAGGGGAAACTTTCGCAACAAAACCTTACAGGGCTAAAGGGAGGAAGCCAAGAAAGGGGGAGGTTTTCACCCCTTCCCGCTAATATGAGTCTAGAGCGTCACAAAACAAACAAATGGACCATAAACTTCAATGGTTCAGACCTGTTGGTGGAAGAAGAATGTGAAAAACCGCACCGTGGTAACATGTTTCCAATTTCTCCTGGGTATTACAGTCCTCCCAAGAGACATCCAAGACAATGGTTACGAAAAATTTGGGGAGGTAAACAAGGTGCATTATGGTCTATGTGAAAATGGTGAATGTCGGATGGATAGCAAATGAGACCCTAAGTGCAAGTTTGATATGTTGGGTTAAATAGCTGCAAGTCTCTAACGAAACACTTCTTTCTCTTTTTTAAGCAAGGGAATTTCTCCATGGAAGCTGTCACACTCAGGGAATTCCTTTTGGTGGTTTGGAAATCACAGACATACTTTGGCCAACTTTATGTCTGCTTATGGCTCCTGTCTTACTTAGCTACCTTGATTGGAATGGAAATACTTCATTCTATGGATAACAACCTAAACTGTAACTACACCTTCAAACAGCCAAATGTCAAGCTGGTATGTCCAGATTACGACAATTCCCCCCAGAAGTACCGATTTACATTCGCGATAATTTACGGGGTTCTTACGTTTGCCATCTGGTTTCTCTACACTACTTACTCAGTTCCGAGGCTACGAAAATTTCGAAGGCATGAAGTGTTTAGACCATTTTGTGGTCTCTACACAGCGTATTTCATACAACTGTTTTCCAAGCTTCTCATCCACTTTGTGATGCTTTTCATTTACGTTACACAAGTGCAATTTTCTTTCCCCTCGCGTCTTCACTGTTTTCTTATGAACACTACTGACCCTTACTCGAAGCCAAAACCCATCAGTTGCAACGAGAGATACCGCGTGGAAAAGTCAGTCATGCAAACCACGCTAACAACTGCTCTAGCGGTGTTGACTTTGATTCCTTTAGTAGAACTAGTTTACGTCTTAAATATGACGAGGTCCAGAAGCAGAACGGTGTTCGTTGGAGAAGAAAATAATGAACGTGAACTTCTCGATAACGGATGTTTGTGCGTTTGTGCAATACCAACCGACACTCAATTCATTTTACTTAGCCTCCACTTGAGAAAAATTGACCCTCCACGCGAACCTGATAACCAATCTGAAAAAGAACTGGACAAATACTTTGAGGACATCAAAAACTTTTATTTGGAGAAAACCGAATACGTGGACAACTTTCTTTTACCTGACCGTGGGGTCTTAAAACTAGATGACATTTTTATCAAACCGGTCATCACGGACGCGAGACGCCCCAAATCTGCTACAAAAAATTATTTTGTTCAAAACAAGTTGGCGGAAAACAAAGAGGATTTGTCGTCTACCTTTTTGTTAACTGGAATGGCAGGAACAGGAAAGACTACATTTGCCCATAAGATAATCAGGCAATGGGCGAAAGGAGAATCATGGCTTTCGAGTATAATCAAGGTTGTTTTGTTCCTTGATTTTAACCTTCTGAAAGACGCTGAGAGAACTGTTTCTCTGAGGGAATTAATTTGCAACCAATTTCCCTTGGAATCCAAAGATTTTGTGCAAGGAAATCCCGGTTCCACTTTAATTATTATTGACAACGTCGGTGAATTGAATATAGAGTTTAAAGAATCCGATTTTTCAGATACTTTAGACGAAGAAATGCCCTTTTCAGTTATGTTGGAGAAACTTATTATCGGCAAACTGTTAAAGGGCGCTACAGTTATTGGTCTGACCAGGCTATTATACAGCGGCTATACAGGGTTGGTAGGTGCCGAGAGTCAAGCCGAAATCGTTGGATTTCTTCCGCAGTCAGTCGAAGAATATATAAATAAGTATTTCGACAGAGCAGATGTGGAATTGAACACACATGAACTGCTAAACCAATTTACAGACGATGCTTGTTCCATCTGCTGTGTTCCATCCAACTGCTTCTACATGTGCTCTTTACTAAAATGGCCCCGACGCCTTGATAACTCATCTGTTGTGGAGAAGAGAGGGAGAGTTCCAGAATCACTCACACAGTTGTACATTCAAGTGATTCAAATGATGTCCTTGAAGGAGGAGCAACCATCATGTTCAGTATCAACGGATGAGGGATGGTTATCAAATTGCACCAACCAATGTTCAAAATCTCCAGGAAGTAAAAATACTCCACTTGGTCTGGCCAACATTGATAGCCACGCATGCTCTTTAGCAATGAGAAGTATCGATGAGGGAAAGGCCTTCTTTACCATCGACGAACTTCGTTGTGTATTGTCAGAGGAAGACATTCCAGTTTACTTTCGCCCTATCGAGCGAAACAATGATGACCAAGAAACACGTTTCTCTTTCCGCTGGGGTTGTTTTCAAGAATTTTTAGCAGCCTACTTCACCGTCTCTGATCATTCGCTGACGAAATTCCAGAGCTTGGTTGAACAAGTCAAAGAGGACTCAACTGGAAAGCGCGACCAAGTGCTTCAATTTGCCTGCGGCCTTTTGTTTCAATTACCACAGGCCTCGGATAAGACGAAGAGAGAAGCAATTCATCTTGTCACAGTTGAATTAGATAATGGACCTCAGCAATGCAGAAGAAAACAAAAGGAACTGCAAATTGTCTTGCTGAAGTGCGTTTCGGAGGTCAAAGACCGTAAGCTTTATCGAGAGGTAGCGAGCAGGTTTATTCCTTTCGTCGAATTTCCGTGCTGTGACATTGGTGTTCCCGAATGCTCCGCCCTTGCAAATGTACTAGGTGCCTCTCCTTTTGCGTCAATAAGAAGCATCGATTTATCGGACAACAAAGTGGGAGTGATGGGCATACGACAATTAACACAGAAACTACTGCTTCCAGGAAAAGGGCCAACCGAGGAGTTTAACGTGAAAGCAAACATGCTGGGTGACCAGGGTATAAAGGAAATGACCGAAGCTCTTAAGAAGAAGGAATGCAGGTTAAAGACTCTAAATGTGGCAGAAAATTGTATCACAAGCGATGGTCTTTCATCACTCTCCTCAGCCCTTCACTTGAACACTTCCATAGAGGAACTGAATCTAAGTGGTAACGACATCTGCAGTGAAGGCGTAGCGCAGCTAGCCACGACTCTTCGGAAAGAGAAGACTAAACTCTCAAAAGTAAACCTCGGCTTGAACAACATTGGAGATAATGGAGTTGCAAGTTTGGAGTCGATTCGTCAAAGCAGTATCAGCTTGGCATGGAACAATATAACCATCACAGGTATTAAATCCCTGGCCTCTTTCTTTCACTCTTTGACAAACCTAGAGGAACTTGATTTGAGTGGCAATGTCATTGAAGGTGTTGGATTGAAAGTAATGCTACCTTGTTTGATGACAGCAAGTTGCAGAATCAAGCGCCTTGAACTTAACTTTTGCAGGTTATTAGACGCAGGACTAACACACTGCGCCGAACTTTTAACTTTCTCATCAAACCAAATAACTGTTCTAGGTCTCGCAGGGAACAGCATCACGAACGAAGGAGTTCGAAACTTTGCAGGAACGTTTGATTCTCCAGCATGTAAGGTGAAACATTTGAGTCTAAGTCGCAATCAGATCGGAGATGAAGGAGTGGAAATTCTGTCACAGAATTTGTGCAGCTTAAATTGTACCCTTCAAGAACTGGATTTAAGTAGAAATTTAATCCACAGCAAAGGATGCAAGTTCCTCGCTGCAGCTATCCGGAAACGCAATTGCTTACAGAGATTAGATCTGCAAGGCAATCAAGTTGGTGACGAAGGTGCCACAGATTTACTGTCATCACTCCGGATTCACAATTGCAAGCTTCACAGTTTGACACTAGATCAAAATGACATCGGCGATGAAGGTATTTCCCGTTTGCCCCACGCATTCCGCAGCCCCCATTGCAACCTGGAAAATCTTAAATTGAGGAGAAACCTGATCAGTCGAAAAAGTCTGGAATCTCTGACCGAGGCAATGAACAACACCTTCTGCCGACTAGAGCTGGCATTAAACGACTTGGCTTAATAATCTTAATCAGGTTGTTCGTTTGTACAAATGCATCTGCCAGAAAGGACCAAACACCGCAACGGAATGGTTTTCCCTAAGGGAACAGTAAAGCGTTATATCATACAAGAGTGTTACTACTATTTCTATTCACGGCTTACAACTTGATTATTATATAGTGGGAATTTGTAAATCTTTTTTGTGGCATCCACAGGGGAAATTAATGCATGTATTGACATTTCAATACCGTACCACTACAGTATTTCCAGACCCTTCCACCCCAGCGCCAACGCTCTCTCTCAAATACTTGCAAGTCTAGCCTAGTCGACCTTTCGATGCAGATATTAAAATCCCAGAGACGTAGTTGCAAGCTCTCCTTCCTTTTCCCGCCCCGGCGCCAGGGGGCCCCGGAGAGCTTGCTAGCAGGCTATTGCAAGTCACTTGTATTAAATCACTTCTGTAGTGTTACGATACCCTTTTACACCAACCCCTCCCCAAAATACTTGCAGGTCACTTGTAAGAAAATATAACTGTATTTCAAGTTCTTGATATTTGGGTACATATACATTAGAGATAACAAAGTTTTATTTGTATGTTACAAACTGATGTACAGCAGTAATGAAAAACAAAAGAACACTGTTCTCAGTTGTGAATAAATACAGTCACAAAGGACGTACAAGTGCCTCCTATCAAGGGAGCGCTTTTAAAAAAAATAATGCCAAGATTAGTGGGAAATTCTACCATTATATAAAGGGGCTGACATTTGTAGTTTTGTTTTCTTTCTAAAAGTGAGTACAATTTGTAGAGCACTTAAAATTTATACCAGTGACAGCTTGTTATCTTTTTCGTCTTATTTCCATACTAAGTAATCAAAGACCTTTGATTTTTAGTAATATATACCATTTCTGAAATACCAGGGAAAAAACATGCAGTATTTCTAGAGAGGTCGTAAAAGACCACGAACGTTTCGCTGTCTCGCATGCAACCGGACTTATTTTAATTACCACATTTGGAGAGCTAATAAGATGGAATCACATAGTAAAGCATATCTACTGTCAGTCCTCTGAGGAATTGAAGATACTATGCTTGCCGTGTTATATTCAGTACCTAATTTTCCTTCAATAATTTACGAAAAAGACAGCTAATGAAGTAGACAAATTGCTGTTATCAAAATTATTCTTGTATTGTCTATATATTCAAAGAGTTTCTGTACAAATTAGAAGTATGACCAAAATTCACTTAACACTGAAATGGTCAACATTTCTTTTCTGCAAAGAACAGGCAACACCTAAGAAGATCAATGAGAAGATACACAACTCGAGTAAACCGCAATGAGAAATTGGACTGAACTGGAGAGTAGTTCAAACTACCAACCAGAATTGTTGATCAGCAAATGTTTTCGATTTGCTTTCCACTACCATTTCCAGGCCCCGCACCAATTCTGACGGGTAAAGGACACTAGGACTCTCTCTCCACAATCTCTCCGTAAATTAAAGTAACGGGGGATATTTGGCAGGGAATTCCCCAAGAAGTCTTACCCACTATTTCCACGAACGCGGACCAGCCAGTTCCCTCGTGGAAATAGTAACGAGTGTAGCTCGAGTGTTTATCACTTCTCACCTATCTTGATAGGTTTCAGTTTTGCGCCTTGAGTGTTTACAATAGGATTTCACCTGAAAAAAAGAATGGCGTAAAATTCCGGGTCCAAGCTTCAGCCCCACCACCCCCACTCTCAATCTACCCGCGGCGCAATTTACATGTACATAGAACAAATATGCCTGTTACTTGACAATGACCACGTGAAAGGCGTTTTAAGGTCACACTTTTTATCAATATAATTCTTTTCCCCCTTTGATTCATTAGGAGAGACTGTCCTCATTCAATTAAATTCGAAAAAGTACAATTACTCTTTTAATTTAATCTACCTAATTATCTCAAATCAAAACCAGCATACGTTCACGCCAAGACTCGGCTGCAGATACTGGCGGAAACTTTGCACTTGGCTCAGCTGTTTTAGAACCCTACTAACAACATATAGATCTCACCAATAAACGGATGTACTTTGGTAACGCACTACAACATCGACATTCGGCAGTGACCTGGAACTAGTTTGCAATCGAGGCAAGGAACCAATGTAGTTCTTCAGGGGACAGAAAGAAGAGAAACCCTGGTAACGAAGTTGCTTGACAACAAGTTAGTTTAGTTGCAACTTCTTACAGAGAATACGCAAATTGTCTGATTGGCAAAGTAAAATATAGAGCGTTAGTCTGATTTACAACAAAGCTAATTAAGATTAAGGGCGTTTCCAGTTTACGTCTTTCGTAGTTATAAATTGTACGGTTTATAAAAAAGATTTCTATCAATACGCAGACATAATGAAGAAACAACAATTATGATAATTGTTTGGAAGACAAATTGGTTGGCAGGATAACTTTAAGTAATTACTTAGCAAACACTTATAAAAATAACAAATTAAATACAAGAATACTTAGCCATCCTCTCCAAAAAGGAAAAGAAATATAGGAAACGAATATTGCAAATAAAACAAAATAAATCGAGAATTGGCTATTTTACCAACCACAAATATGTTTCTCGAATACTCAAGGTCACGCTCCTTTCAGGGCTGACATCAAGGGAGGAAATCCGGAAAATGACAACTGGTTACTTCGCCCAAACGAAAGAAAGCTCGCCCCGAATTAACTTTTTGTGGGCGAGTTATTTGATGGCGAGGCTGGGTGTTTGTGTATTTACCGCAAGTCATAAAACCCAGGTAGGGTGTGCATAATTCTGATCAATTAATTTCATACCCAACATTATTAATAATATTCACAAGTCGGATAGGTTTTATATATATATATATATGTATAGAAATTCATGGAAACCTTTTAACCATTGGAGGAGACCAATATTGGTCCCCACTAACCCCTCGCAAATTCCTTTGCATAATAAATCTTTTGTTACAATGCCATAAAATTAAGCACTACAACTGACTAGTGTAGTTTGGCAATGTTAATAACCCTGTCTAACTGAAAAAATAAATTTTGTATCTATAATTTAAGCATACTTGATTAACAATTTATTATTGTTAATGAGCCAATGTAATTGACATCTGGAAAGAAAAAAAGAAGAAAAATATCTTGGTGTTAATATTTGCTAACGAACCTTAACTTCTCTCCTCCGCAAAGGCCTCTTTGTTTCATGAGAGGCTAAGATGAAAGGAAAAAAAGAGGGGGGATGATGGGCGGCCTTTCCTCTCAAAAAAAGACTCATTCCATTGCCGCCCCTCGCTAACTATTAATTGTTAATTTTTATTAGAATTCTAGCTGGAGACTCTGTAGAGGGAGAGATATTCCTAGCTTAGGGGAGAGGTAGGTGGGCAGTTTTCCAGAAACGTATAATGATCCAGTATAGCTTACTCTAATTCGCCTTTAAAATGCCTTGCAAGCATTTGCAGGCATGTATTAAGCACCTGTGGAGTAATTGACTATTTAATGCTACCTTACCGAACTGCCACATCTTCAATTGCCCAACCGCTGCTACGCAAGATTGTTGCTTGTAATCAGAGCATCTAAGGCAGAAGAAAATGACATTAGAAAATCTCTCCTTAGTTGTATAAACACAGAACTATTTAAAAACCATCCAGTGTATGCAATTGCCGGTAAGTTAATTATAAAGGGAAAAAATGAATTTTCAATAAAATGAGGAAAAGGGTATACTGAAACAGTACCCTTCAAGATGAGTCGCAAAATAAATCCATTCATGATATCACTGTAGAAGTAAATTAAACCTGTACTGCAGCCACCTATACCAAGTGGCCATGGTCAGCTTTTGGCATCACCATAGTTAATGGCGTTGTTTGTGTTCAGTTGGGAGAACCTCATCACAACATTTTTGAAGAGACGTTTTTATTTTTGTGCAAAAGTTCTCTCAAGACAATAAAGTGACTTGTGCTAATTTCTGACAAACCTCTCATGAGCAGCCAACTTCCATTAACTAGCAAGGGTAGCCACTTAATGGATGTTCATCTGCACTGACAAAATGAAGCTAAGAATTTTTCTTCAGATAATTCTGGGCACTAATGAATGCCAATACACCTTCCTACATGAAACAATATTTTACCTGAAGCTTTACTGTCATTACTTGCTGCAGCATGCTTTGTATTTTTTGCTGATGTCTTTGGAGATGAAGTGACACTTGATTGACTCAGTGATGATTCAGATCCAGAGGAGTTCTTTCTTACAGGTTCCTTCTCTTTCGTCTTGTCTTTTCCTTTATCTCGCTGCTTAAACATCTTTCGCCAAGACTTGGAGCGTTTGAACTCACCACCATTGCCAAGCTGCAGCAAATTAAGTTAAGTTAGATTTTATTGTTTCTAAGGCCATACCCCCCTTTTTTTTCGTTTAGTGTCGAACTCGTTTCCTGATATTGGGTCGGTCGGTCAGATTGAAAAAAAAAACAAAAAAAAAAAACAAAAAAAACCCCCAAGAACTCTGGAAAAAGGAGGCCTTGGTACCCCTGGATGACATTAAAAGTTAACATTCACATATCTGGATACGAAAATGTACAATATACTGTAAAAAATGTTTCTGTGTTTGTTCCTGTGTTTCTCTATGCTGTTACCATGCTCATTTTTTAGATTAAAAGAATTATTTCAAGTGAAAAATGGTTCAATTATGTCTTTTTCTTTCCTTTTTTTTGAAAATGCCAAAAATTTGGGTCAGTCAGATGATGCTAAATGGAGGAAAAAAAAAGAGGATGGCCTAACATGGAAACTCAATAACACACTGCAGTAACAAAATGCATCAAATAGTTTTCCAGTGAGAAACTTGCGTATGAAGAGCCAGATGATTTCATTTTACTAGCCTATATCTAGTCGAGAGGGGTGGGGGATTGGGAGGACAGCAAAGGGGGGGGGGGGGGGGGGGTCTCCAACCCCCACAACTCCTTCCCCTCTTTTTCTCAGTTGAATCCTCTACTAAAATATCTGATGGAAAACTAGCCACAACAGATGAAAATTCACAGAGAATGGCAAAACTTACTTCATCTACAATTTCCCTGTCAGTGGCATTTGCCAAGAGCCAGTTGAAGTCTCGCTCAAGAACATGACGTGTCTACAAAATAAATCAACATCAAATCACATACACTCAGTACTAACATGAAAACCGGAAAGGCGTACATAACACTAAAGGCACAGTTGGAGATGATGTCGCGAGTTGAAATCTGCGGCCATGCTAGTAAATAGCCAGCTGGTTTGCCTCTGGCCAGTTGGGATTCTTAACCCTGTTAAGTTCAATTTGAATTATTTGTTTCAGGCATTCGCTCGGCCCCACTAGCATTAGTGCTGTAAATACTGCCGAGGGTAAATAACAGAATTATTATTATTATTATTATTACTATTATTATTAACAAGGTCAAGTTGACAGAGAGAGAGAGCACAACTCCCATAATCCTGCCATTGGGTATTACAGTGGTTCTGCTCGGGGCAGGTTAACAAAGTAATGGTGTTCACCCTTTCAGAGATGTGGGGTGTTATCGTGTGAACTCATACATCATAACATCTCTCTACATGAGTATAGAATTTGCACAAAAAGTGAGAACTAAAAAGAAATGATAAACACCCTATTGAACAACAACAACAAAAATAAAAATAAGACTTGTGTGGAATTTGGCATTATTCATTTGAATACCACATTACTAAACTGAGTACCAAATAGCATTAAACCGAGAAATACACCATGGAAGAAGATAGAATGAAAGCTTAGCTTAAATAAGAAATAAAACATAGAAGCCTTACTTGCGTGTTCTGACTAGGTATCTGTAGGGCATATGCTAGAGTACTGTGATCAAAAGTCTCATCCAAAGCAATAACTGCCCCATGTACTCCAGTGCCAGGAAGATTGTCTGCATATTCCGACAGTCCAATCTTCTTAAGCCATGTAATTACACGATCGTTACTCCAGACAAGTACATCTGAAAAATGATGATCATAACATTGCTTTGGTACAATCACTGAACATTAATTTTACTCTAGGTGACAGGCTAAGAGGGTTTTTGAATGGTGTCCCAGCATGAACTCTATAAGCTACAAAAAATCTCTAGTATGGTTCAGGATACAGAAACAAACTAAAGAAATCAGTTTGTTAATACGGCTGGCAGCCAGTGCAATTTACATATTCAGCAACTTGCTCCTTTAAAACCAATTTTGCAATTCTCTTTTGTGTCAATGGGATAAACTCTTGCAGGCACTGTTAACAATATAATTTCTCGTTTAGCTTTTACCTTTTGACTCGTCTGCACACATTTGTCTTCTTTTCTCTAGCAACTTAAAGAATAAAAAAGACGTTTATCATCTATTTACCAAAAGAACATCTCTAACCTGTTAAGTAATACATACAATTTTTTTGCTTCTTCTCCACTTCACTATTCATTACTTTAAATTACAACGAACTGACAGTAGCCAATATAATATTTATTGAGCCATTATACTGTAGATGGGTACTGAGTTTAATTCATATCACAAAATGCTTTGAGGGAAAGAAAAAACAGTACATCCAACAAAGTCATCTATTAGAAGGGTCTTTAAGGCGCATCTCATATGCTGCAAGGGGTTTTGGTTGGGCTTATATCTGGCGGTGGGGGGGGGGGGGGGGGGGGCGGGCGTGGGGTTGGGGGAAGAGATCAGACTAGTTATCTGTAAAAACTCAGACTGGTGATCTGTCATCTCAGGAGTTTCAAAGGGTCCCCTACAGTACTTGGATCGCGTGTTTTCTTTGTCTCATTTATCAACAATTTTGCCATGAGCTGTCTCACTTAAGCACTCTTTTGCTGAAGATGCAAAGTGATATATATTACAAAAAATGATATACTTGCGCAAAACTTAAGTGTCACATCTCGCATTGACTCATGAGAAGCAGACCACCATGTAATAATGATATTGTTCTGCTCAACCACTTGCATTGGTTTACTACAATGTAGACACAAACACCTACCCGTCTATCATAATTCATAAATCCTAAACATTTAACACCACACTGTAAGCTGTGCCTGAAAAGAGGGTAAAGGTTTGTTAGTTGTTATGTTGAAAAAGTTCACAAGTGAAACTGATAAAAACATATTATGTAAAAAAGTGCACCTCATTCTGTCATTTACTTTATTTTACAGATGAAAAGATGCTATGATTGATTTTGTTGTGCCAGCAAAGGATAATGCAAGGGACCAGTCAAGATTTTTGTTTATCATGTTTCTGCTATCTTACCCTGACCGGTTGAGAAAACCCTACCAAATTGTTTAGAGGTATAAAAAGCACAGCACATGTACAAAAAGTTCACATATAACAACTGCAAATTACCATCAACTAAATAGCCAATCAGTCAACAATCAGTAGTTTGAGCATCAGTCAGTAAATAAGTCCATCGACTAGACATCATCATACAAACCTGTGAAAACTATCAACTACTTTCAAATATCTTTGATATTCCTTTTTGCTGATATGTTCCAGCATTCTTGCATCTACTAGACATTCTTGAAAAGAGCTCTGCAGGAGACAACATACAAGGGTTACTGTCATCATTGCAGTAGGATTTTAGCGAAAGAACAATGACACTTTTGGTTCCCTTAACTCATCAGCATAAAAACAAGCAACAAGATAATAATAATAATAAAAATTGAACAAAGGATAAAACAAGTCACAATATAATTTTATTTCTATATATACAACCCAATTTCTATCTTTAGTTGAGTCCAGTAATGTAAGAAATTTTAGGGTCATCAGATAACACCTGTAATTGATCAGGAGGGAGTTTACTCACCTTGTATTGAGCAAGACCTAAACTTGGAAGCCAGTCATTGGCAATCCAGTCATGGTTCATTTCACCATAGACTAATGACTGCAAAATAAACAGGAGGTCAGGGGTTTTGATTGAAAGTAATAACCATTTTACCGTTTGTACATGTATCACAACATATCTAGTTACTAGGGACTTAAATCCTTACATTTCAACTGGTTATGTATTGTATTCTTCAGATGAGGCTTCTTGTGGAAAAAAGTTTACTGATGACTAAATAATCAGAACCAGCATCATGTATCTCACTCATCATTTCTACACACGATGCTAAGCAGTTTGGTTACAGCAAGAAGCTGAACAGTGTGACTTCTTCTTATAACATTAAATTGCATTCTTTCTGATACCTCATCCAATCAGAAGCCAAGAGCAATTTTCCTGGCTTCAGAACTTACATGTTTTCAATACTTACATTTCTGTTAGTTGTAGGTGAGGATGGACTTGTAAGAGTAACAATCTCTTGAATGGCAAGTCGTAACTTGAGACGATGTAGAGGATTGGATATCCCAATCTCATGCTGAATCTCAGTATCTGACAAAGCCTGAAAGAAAAAGTGTTTTATTCTGACTTCTCATAATGGCATCTGGGAAATGGAATTGGTTCGGTTATAAATGAATAGATGAGGCACAGAACCCTTCGGGTTGTATTTTTTTTTGTTGGACAAGATGAGAAATTATTACTTAAACAGAGCCCAGCCTACCATTAATGGCTGGTCCCCAGTAGTTTTGTCTGTCTATAAGAAACATGACCCCTGCAGTCTATATTAGGAGATGTGATCAAAGTACATTGGTATAAATAAACATCAGATAAACATTTTCTCTCCTGCACTTTGGTAATGTACAAATATAAGAAGCTCAACAGGACAGGATTATTGTCTTTTTTTTGCTTTGTACTGCCTAAAAACATAGGTAACTGTGTGACTCCTTACCGACATTATTGCTCCACTCTTGACATTTGCTTTACAAGCAGCGACATACCAAGCAGGCATGCCAACCCACAACTACAACAATTAAAAAAACAATCTCCAATAAATTCCTATAGTCTAATAATAAATCGACTTACTGGCTCAACGAAGTGACAAACAAAAGCACATTACATTAATATCATTCTTGTAAAAATAGAGAGGGAAACGTTTACTTAAGAGGCATGAATTCCTTCAAACATTTTCACCAAGAGAGGATATGTACGGCCCAAGAATTCTCTAACATTGATTCGCAGTTTCATGTCTAAATGCATCATAAACATTAGGTAAACTGATTGTCACCAAAATTGTTATGCACGTGTTGAATGTAAAATCATCAGTAACTCCTAGCTTAAACTCACTACACAGAAACACAGACCACAGTGTACCAACTCACCTCTAGCCAAGCCACAACAGTGGGTGCATTCCATAAAGCAAAAGGTGTACCAGCTGCTAATGCCTCCGCTAACAGGTGTGATTTATTTTTTATTCTCCTGTCCAACTCTCGCTGCCCTGAACCTCCCGGAACTGGTTCACCAGGCATCAAGTAAGAGTCTGTGGGGACTTCTCCAGAGTCCTTTTGCTTAGTTTTTGGTTTATTGCCAAAAATACGCCCAATAGATCCTTTGATCCCCTTTTTATGTGCTTTGTTCTTGGATAATGATTCTGCACTGCTGGTTGTACTAGTGATACTTGGCAAGGAGTCTGCTGAACTATCCCTGAAAAATTTGATGATTTGAATTGACTTGAGATATATACCAACTTTCGCATACGAGTAACAGAAACTTATACACAAGTACGCTTTAAAATTAAAAAGTAAAATGCCACTGTCACTCCTTTCAGTGATGATGATTATATTTAAAGAAACACAGGAAAATACTTTGTTTATGACCCAAAAGCACAACCTTTTGACAATTTTAAAGTATTTAATTGATGGTAGCCAAAAGGTTGAGTTTGTGGGTCATGACCAAAGAATATCAGTCCAAGTAGTCACTTTCTTTTTTGCAGCTTGGTCTGATACTTGTTGATGTGATTGCAAGTATGATTGGAACTCTCCTAACAAATGACCCTTTTAACCCAATAAAATGACATTTGACTGTATGGCATTTTAGAAAGCTTGGGTTTAAACTTCAGAGTCTCAATAATAATAATAATAAAAATAAGCCATGTCTAAGTAAGTAAGTAAGTGAGAGATATTATTTTATGACGGTGACACGTAACAGTAACTAAACATTACTGATCAACTTGTGGCCCTCTAATTTCATTGATCAAGATAAGGTTACAAAGCCAAGGAGAACAAAACAGTTGCAACTGGATCTGTTTCCTACCTTGTTTTGATTATACCATTTGTAGAAGGAACCGTATTTGCAGCATCGTCTGGTGATAAACTAGATGTTATGCCCGACTGACTGGGTTTAGAACTCTCTGTTGAATCAGATGCAGTTGAGCTTGGTGTGGGTGGCGTGTGGGCATCTTCAAGAGTATTAAGTGAATTTTCCTTACTTGATCTCACCTGGAGTTAAAAAGTAAAACATGAGCATCAGATACAAAGCAAGTTCTTAACGGTTTGATATTAGAAACACTTGAAATGTGCCTGAAGAACTGATCATACCCAGATCGGTGTTGTGTCCATTGGATCAAGAGGAGGAAATGGGAAAGATGTAGATGATGCAACCAGCTCCTGAAAACATTTAAGACAAAACAAGACAGTTTGACTGAATAATTAGAAACATGATTCATGTTGCATGTAAGATGTACTACATTGCAATATGACAGATTCTAGGATGGATACTTTGTTGTTGACGATTACAATGCTGCTCAATCTCACCAGGATCAAATTGTGTCACACACTACATGATTCCTGTAGCACAGGATGCAGATCCCTTAAGGCTTCCACCTTTTAAGTATTTTGGGTAATGTTCTTCAGTGTACGCATAGCCACATCATGATGATTTGAAAACAAAATGTTACATGTTTTACAGTCAGACATTAAGTTTTCAATCTACCTTTGGCAACATTTGCATAGCTGTCAAAGTGAGCACAAAGTTGGTTTAAAAGATTTACCAACATATGGTTCAACATATTCTATTGAATGCGAAAGATATTACACTTACATGTACTTGTTGAGAAGCTGAATACATATCTTTATGCATAGGTGTTTTTACTGCAGATCTTTCCAGGACCTGGGCTTTTCTTTCTGTTGACTTGTGCTCCTCTTGTAATTGACTGAAAAGGGGACAAACATGGTCAGTATTTGAGCGTTGAGGGCTAAAAGACATAGCACAATTACAACTCACCTGAGCTCCTTGTTAATAACATCTATCTGCTGCTGTAACAATGATGCCAGTGTCTGTGCATCACCGCCTACACCTTTGTCCTCTGATGTTTCACTACCAGCATCACTTTCAATGTCAGACAATCGATTTGTGTCAAATGCCATGGCAACATTTTTTAGCACACTTTCCTGTTCAAGCTTTTGCCATTCCTGTTCATTGAGTGTGAATACTCGACTGGGTGAATCCTCTATTCCAGCACGACCTTTTGTCTCTCGTTTGACGGGTTCACTATAATGTATTTACAACCAAAATATTAGGACAACCAACTTGCAGTCCCTAAAAAGTCTTCTCCAACAATTATTGCTCTGCAATTATCAGTTCTACATGTTATTATATTTCACTTCACATAACTTTGGTACTCTACCTGAAGTGCACAACAGGACCATTTACAGTTGCATCAATGACACCCTGATTTGAAAGATAAAAAAATATATACAATATAGAAGGTGTAAATGGTTGCCTTAACATTCATAGAGTTTATGCACTGTCCCTTGCTTTATTAATGTATTTAGGATCTTTATTATGGGCTACGAGTACAGGATTGAGTATGTGTACAGTTGTCGTTTTCATCTACATGATGAAAAAAAACAATGTTCCAAAAGGCTGCCAAACATAACCATCTTTGAAGTGTGACAGTCATTAAAGCAAACTGTCCCACCAAAGGTCTTAGTTGTTTATATGTTTTTGATCAATGTATTCTGCTCCTTTTCAGGAATGACTTTCATTTATCAGCAATAGATTGCACCGTTGGAGTCCAACTTATTGATTAAAGCAAATCCCCCAAGTGCTTATAAGTATCCTGACCTTAATATTCAAGGGAAGCAAAAATATATAAATTATTATACCTTGGATTTTAACTTTTCAAATTCTTCATTCAGCCTTCCCAGTTCTAGAGCTAATATTTCCTAGAAAGGAAAAAAATTCAAACTACTGACTTAGACATGAGAGCATTTAACATAGCTTCAAGCATAAAATCTCCGCACTACAATAGAATAGCACTGGAGTAAAATTGAGCTAAAACATATCAGTGCTTTGCACTAGCAGTATCCAATGAGTCATAGCAGCTCACTCTTATTAGTCTCTTAGGTGACAAAAAAAAAACAATGTAAACTTACACAAAACTTACCGTAAAAATGTAAGTAAAATCCTATTCTCAGTTTTCATCATTACTTAGATTATTATTTGGGTTGGCTTTTCTTCTAAGGTTCTCATCTTTGTAAGCTACAGGTTGAATGGGTTTTAGGTACAACTTGTGTGTTAGGCAACCCGGATATAGGATCATTCATAGGATCAGAACTTTTGGTCTGCCTATGCTTTTTCTTTAACGTACACCATTCCATAATCTCAACCATCTTTTACCTTCTCTCTTTGGAGATCTTCAACTTGTGACTTTACTGTAGTAAGTTCTTGCGTTAAAGCAGCCTGTTGCGAAGAGAATGAAAAATGTTTTGTTGAATGCACCAGTATTATTTGGAAGGAAATTAGGATTTTTCACCAATTTGGTTAGAAGGTATTCCTTAACACAACCCAGTAAAGGTAACAAATACTTAAACTATAGTCAAATGGGAATTTACTTGCAGTACTACAAGTGAAGCTTTCATCATTGTCATCTACAGAAAAACCAGATAACTAAGAACCATCTGGAGTTGAAAAGATTTCCAGTGATGCAGATTCAAGGACTTACATGTACTTAGTTTATAACAAAGCTAAACAAGAACAACCGTATTTTACTCGGTAAAGGCCTACAACAAAGTTAGTAAGCATAGAAGCCTTAAGGAGAAAACCATATTTCGTATTCATACAAGAAGAACAATGTGGTAACTAGCATGAGGTAAGTATAGGGCACATATTCATACCTTCTCTTCCAATGCAGCCATTCGCTCTTTGAGGTGAACCTGTAATCTTTCATTTGATTCACCCAGTAGTTTGTCAATTGTGTTCGATAATCTAGCATTATGATCTTCATTCATTTTTTCTCTTTCACGTGCCTACAAAGATATTGATATTCTCTTGTAAATAAATGGTAGCAACACAGGGTACAACCAGCAATTTCGCAACCCAAGGCAGACATTTTAGCAGACTCAGAAAGGACTTAAAACTGCTAGAAGTTAATCAGGAATCTTTACATACGGCAGCCAACTGTCCATAGTAGAGATCAATTTTGTCTAGTTTTCTGGTGTAAATAAGCGTACTCAGAAATATTAATTCTCAATTGCCCCTTCCCAACCAAAGTCTGTTGAATGAAATGGGGTGTGGTGTGGTCTTTGCATACTCTACTGCCTGATAAGAAAGTCATGTACAGAGAAGATTCTCATTAGGATGTAGCCAAGTGTCCAGTGCCTCACCCTATTAAGTTCTGCTTGGAGATCATGAATTTGGGCTTGCAGCTGCTGTACAGTCTCTTCAGCAGTGACATGTTTCTCGGCAGCCTGGAAACAAAACACCAAATATGCTGAAACTTGTTTATGCACTACAATACCGAATAAAACATGTTAGTGCAACAAAGTACAATAAAATACAACAACATAAAAAAGGGAGTACAATAAAACGCAGTAACTGAAAATGGGAGTTTTAAGATTAATAGGAGATTAAAAGTGCCAAAACTTTGAGAAAGTAAAAGGTAGAATGGTCATCTCTTACACCACCAATCTTTGTGTTGTCATGTAATGGGATGGGGGGAGGAGGGGAGGAGAGATTACGAAGACACAAAGAATCAAATCTCACCTTTAGAGTAAAAAAAATTCCACCCACATCTGGTCTTTAGTATAGAAACAAGAAAAAAGTAGTTTACGTAAAATGTCCCTCATTGAAACCTAACCTCATTCAAAGCAGCCATTTGGACAGCCAGTTCTTCCTCAATTTTCGGCAATGCTTCAGCTTTTCGCAAGGACTGGTTAAGGTTCTGCTCAGCAAGTTCCAGTCTTTCTTGCTGTTGCCGGATCTTCTCCTCTGCCTAGAAAGACACAAAAGAACAGAAAACTGTAGATGATATCCCTTGCTAAATGTTAGGGAGAAATAAAGCAAATTCAAAATTGCATCTACAATAATGTAGCTAATGTAGGAAAACTTGACTGTAGTAAAGTATCAAGACCTAGTAGTTTACATAATAACATGTCACACTGTCAATAGTAACTTGCTAACCTGTATAAGTTCACTTTCTTTACTTGCCAACTCGGTTTCTAGTCTTTCATTATCATCATTAAGTGCTGTAACCTCATGCTGAAGTCTCACATAACGCTTTTCCAAGGTCGTTATTCTATCCTCCATGTCTGATTTCTGTGCAGCTGCCTATTTACAATAATAGTTAGCACAATCAAATACTATATCATAAAAGTTGCAAATGCTTTCATTACTCAGTACCCCAGCTTACCCAATATAAAAGCAAGTAATAATTAATTTGTTACGTTTACACTGCACATAGCAGGATTTCGTAAATCACCTTCCACAATTAGGCCTAGAAGTCTACAAAAAGCAAACATACCTCATCTAAATCTCTTTCCAGTCTTTGTATAGAGGTATTTCCTCGATCAAGTTGTTTATTACATATTCTTAATTCCTCTTCTAGAGTTGTGCATCTCTCTTTTAAGTCTTTATTTTCTCTTGTAAGCTAAAAAGAAAACAAACACAACAAATCTTTGAAAAAAACCTGTCACCATCTAGATGACAGCTGGCTGCCACCCAACCTAGCACTAAAAGTTTGCTGGCAGATCTTGTACAAGAGTAAAAAATGTAAAGAATATATTGTCAAATAATATTTGACAGGTTTTAGCTTTAGCACTGGAAAGTCATGCTGGCCAATTCCCCACCCCTTCCAACACTGGTCTGTGAGTGAAACACACTCCCAAGAACTTCCCCATGGATGTGCTATAACAAAAGGGTGTCCAGTATTTCAGTTTTGTGCAAAATGTTAAGATTTTAGTGTCACCCAAAAGCAGAGGTAAGTTTCCAGAGACCACCAGGTGCTGCTATAGCACAGCCCTGCAATAGATTATTACCCAAAGAAACAAAGGGCTACTCCCTCCTCCTACTCTAGCTGCCTACAGTACTGCTATTTTCAATAAGTTAAAGTTTTACCCTTTCAACCTCCTTGGCTCGTTTGTCAAGAACAAACTGCATCTCTTCCATTTGCTCTTCATGTGCGCTTATATCATGACTAACAGGCCCATTGGAGAGATGCTAAAAAAGCAAACCAGTCATTTATTATCAGCAAATACATGTAATGCATAACAACAACATTTTTAAATAACACTAACATTTTGGACATTTTGGAGAACAGTGGGGTCAATGCCATAGCAATTTTGTTTTACACCCACTTCAAGACAGAAGTCAAAATAAAAATCAAAATAAAAATTTAAGTAGGCAGGATTTGAATCTGGGGCCTATTTCTCAAAAGTCCTGACAACTTTTTGGGTCCAAAATCAGATATTCAAATCAAATTATAAAGAATAAGACTGCAGAACCTAGCTAACAAACCAGTCCATTTTGTCTTGTTAACTGATAGTTTTACCCTGTTATCTACAAAACTATCAGTACTTTAACCTCTATCTTGAATGTAAACAAAAATGGCTTTTCAGGGCCGTTGAGAACCAAGGCTTTCAAGAAACGGGTCCCAGGTTCTTAAAGACAATTGAATACCTTACTGTGCTGCAGAATCCCTTTTGCAATATTGCCACAAAATCTCCATTACAATGATAAAATTAACTATGCTGATCTTTAACATGTTTGTAACCTTCATGATAAAATCCCTGCATTAAGCTCTCCTTACCCTAACCTATGGGCTTAATTATTATCTTGCATACCAGGTCTCTTACAAACAAGATCCGCCAACATCATAAATTTATTGATCCACGAGGGACCAAATCACGGAGTATAAACTGTGACCATCTACACTGCTGGTCTCACATTTCCCCGTCCCCTTGTGTGTGTGTGTGTGTTTGGTCAAAAACAGTCTCTGAAATACACAGAGAGATAACAGCACAGCTACCTGCACTGTTAAATCCTGATACATTCATCCCCTGTTCTACTGCAACACAGAATGATGTCATGTGTCACGTGTGTTAACAAACATACAGTATGACCTGTACAACAGCAGGGTGTTAATTAGGCATCGCAGATTGGATAATTCTCTGGAGAGCCTCTTTCAAAATATTCTCCTGTAACATTACACCTTTCTCCTGCTACAACCTAACTAGAGTTCTAAATAAAAACCCCGTAAGAGTCACGAAAAGCTAACCTTCACTCTATCAGAACCTTCATCACCATTCTCTACACAGTTTTCACTTGAAGTGTGAAGTTTTTCTTCAGTTCTAACTCTTCTGAGATTCCGAAGTCTTATATCTTCATTCTCCTGTTCGAGCTCTCTTAGCTGCAGAAACAAAACCAAATGCAAACATCATTATTTGGTGATAAGAGAAGTTGCAAATAAAGAATAAAATACTGACAAGTCCTCACCTTTTCCCTTGTTTCCTCTAGCTCTCCTTCCAGTGCATTACCCTTTTCTATAGCCTGCCTGAGTCTCTCACGCACCTAAAACAAAAAAGGAGAACACTTCCTGTTAAATACACTGCAGCACGTCTTAGATTAAAATCATTTTTCAGTTAATTTCCTGTCAATTTTTCAATCTTTGACACATGAAAGGCAGCAATACTAACAATATAATTTTATTGTTTGCTTAAACCGTCATCTGTACTTGTAACTGAGAGCGACAAATTATGAAGGTATGGTTGAATAGAAAGGATTAGCGCATAGACACACATTTATTCCAAGATTATGTCGAGGTAAAATCTTGGGAGATTACTGAGTCTGTTACACTCATTCAATTTATAACAATACCCTAAAGTGAAGGCTACAAACTTGATTTTAAGTACATATTTATAATACCTTTTCATCAAGAGCTTTGTGGTGTTCAAAAAGTGACTTTAGAGCCTTCAGGACTTCTACTTCAGATGATACACCACCTGTTGTGGCAGCCTGTCGTTTGACAACTGTCATCCTTAATGACCTTTCATGCCGTGCTACTAAACACTCTAAATGCTCAAGAAGAAGCTGTAACAAACAAAGATAAATGGCATAAGCAAAAATACCCTTTTGCCCAATTCTTGTATGATCTGTAACAGTGACTTACAGCTGAAACCCTATTGACCTTAAAGCCACTATTATGCCTACACTAGTACTCACTCTTGTATTACACCTCTCCGACTTCAGTTCACTTATTTCTTCATCTTTTTCTAGGAGTTGCTCTCTGGCTTGGTTAAGTTCCTTCACCATTGTTGCAAAATCCTACAAGAAAATTGAATGCTGACAAGGTTACAAAAAATGCTTGAAAATAGTACCAACTATAGCAGTAATTTCACCTTCTGGGTTGAGAGATCAGAGGCCCTATTTCCATAGGGCACTTATTTCATTCTTTGGAATTTGGCCCCAATAAACAACGAAACAGGATATTTCTTGCTTTTACAACCCAAATTTGTGTGTGCAACATATATACTTGACTTTCAATGTTGTGCTGTCAGTAAGCCCTGTTGCGCTCCTATGGCACCTGTGTCTTCAACTGTGATGTCCTTAAATGGGTCATCCTAGTGGTTGTATAATTATATTATAGTATATTCATTCAAAACATATGTGTGCATATTGTATTGCGATATATTCAAAGAGGAGGGATGTGGTAGTGGGTCAGGGGGGTGCTTATTTGAAGTTGGGCACTATGTGTAACCATAGCCTGCGTAGCAGGAGTCGAAAGGGGTACGGGACAGGGAGGAAGGGGAAAAGGGATGGGGATTGGGGAGAGAGGGTAAGGGATACCTGCTATAAGAACCTCCTTTTGCTCATTTCTGTGGACACTGGCACCCGCACATTACTGATTGGCTGAGCTGTAATGAGTAACTTATTGGGGTGTGTCCTGGTGTGCATTAGTGAGAGACAAACATGATGCAGGCATCAAGGAAATGTGTTCTACTGGCATAAGCTTTGGAAGATCAAAATTACTCCAATGACGTGTAGCAACTTCACATTAAAACCCAAACTAGAACCAACTGTAATAGCTTGTTTAGCAGGCAGAGATGCCCAGGAGGTTTTGTATACTGGATTTGTCCAAACACCGAGTTGCAATTCAAGGCAATTGCAATTCTTGCCAGACATCTGCAATGCCGATATTCACAAGACTGCCTTTTCTACAAAAACATATACCATCTTGTACGAACTTCTAAATGGTTTATAAAGAGAGAGCTGAAGCTTTGGTAAAAATTATCCATTGAGATTTTCACAAATGTTTATAATTCTCCTTTCATTATTCGCATCTCTGGCTGGCAATTGTTCATTTCTTTGTGACCAATGTTGTTTTTGATGAGGTAAGACCAAAGGTATTGTGTATCAAGGCTGTCATTAAGAGGCAGGGGCCCTCTACTAAGAACGTGTCCCCTGGCTACTTTCATAGGAAAATAGAAGAAAAATAGAACCAAAAGAAATCCCTGGCTGTTTTATTCATTCCCCGCCTGCTTGTTGTATTTACCTGGCAACTTAAAAACTTACTGACAGCTCTGTGTACTCACACGAAACTGATCATTGATCATTGTAGGCTACAAGGAGTAAAGAAAGAGAGACTGCTCGTAGTCTATGTTTGTCCTGTTTGCTGCGGGAGCCAGAACAGTAAAAATGTTTTATTTTGCTCGATTATGATATCACTTCAAAAAAGCATCTTGACATGACAATTTCTGGTATACAAAGTAATTAAGTTCGGACCATGCTGAAAAGCCCCCTACTTGTGATTGGTCACGTACTGACAGTTGACATTATCGGATTTTTGCGCCTGCAAAGCAGACTATGTAACTGTTGCAGTTATTTTTTTATTTTAGTTAAGTTCTATTTTTCCATTGTTTTTGGGTATGGCAATGTGTGCTAACGAAATTCACAAAGGAAAAACAAAAATTAACTACAACATAACCAAAGCACTTCCAGCAAAATTTATGGCACCTGACTGGTTCACCTTGACATTATTAATCAATTTTGGTGTTGTTTGTAGTAGTGTCCTCTTTGGACAAATAAACTGTAGGAGTCACTGTCACTGTTGTCTGTTATTGGCTAATCATGGTATAATACAAATACAAAATCATCATTCCAGCCAATCAACTAACATGTTCATGTCTCTAAAAGTTCAAGAATACATTCTAATAACAAAATGCTTTAACAGTGCATTAATGTGACATTTGCTTCTCTAAGTGTTATGTGAAATTCAGGTTAATATCACCTTGTCTAGTTGTTGATAAGGAAACACATTTCTCAGTATAAGGAGTTCACCTTTCACCAGACAAATGTGCAATAAAATTTGGTGAAATCTTGATACACAACCATTCACCAACAAAAAAGGCAAAGCAACAGAAACATATGAACCTACAGTTGAACCTCCCCACACAGCCACCCTGGCGACAGAAAAAAGTGGCCATTGTAGGAGAGGTGGCTGTCATTGACTGTTTGCCAAAAAAGTGGCCATTGTAGAGAGGTGGACATTAGTGGACGTTGACTGTGTTTTGTCGCAAAATATTTATTCATTTGGTTTATTCACAGCATACAGAAGAGAATTTTGAAACATCATATAATGTGGCACTGCTAAGAATAACCAAATCAAAACGATCAAAGAATAATATTGTTGTTGATGAGTAGCAAAACATTCTGGTAAAAACAGCATTGCACCAAGGCAATATCATACTTTGATAACATTATTATTATTACCGATAACCACATTGTTTTGAACCAAATATTGCTATAATGTACATGTATTAAGTTAAGAAAACAATGAATGTTAAAAAGCAGAACATTGCACTTCTTTGTGGACTGGAAATCATGTTTCTTGCTGCTGAAAAATTCTTGTATATCATACACTTTGAACTAATGAGTATCTAAATGTCTCTTTTAGTAACGCAGATTGACGAATTATTAATAATTACGTCACACTTGAATGTAATTGTATCTTGATTAATAAGTAAAGTTAGGTCAGCCATAAAAAAATGCTAGAAAGTAGAGATTAACAAGCAATGTTAAACACTCCATCTAAACTTGAATAAAAATCTATTTCCAATTTTCAGAATTTGTCTTAGTTGTTTGAGGAAAAGAAAACAGTGAGAAAATATATATCTATGCTTCACAAAATAAATTTCTGAATAGATATTCAAAATAAAGTTCATTATTTTGAAAACAATCAAACAGCTTATTTGTTATCATGAAATTTGTGATTGCATAAATGTTTCTAAAATTTGACCATCAGCAAGACAGGATAGTATTAATATTATTTTTGTTTGCTTTAATAGATTCATAATTTAGATAAACAAAGCACACTCACAATTTTGTTTAATTGACAATGCAAAATGGGATAAATTTAACAAAAATCCTTTTACAGACATGATCCTCAAGATGAACCAGTTTTGACAATTAATTAACATAACAGAAATTAAATCTTAATTAACTAACCAAAATTACAACTTTATAAATGAAAGGATATTGATTCTAAAGTAATCCAGGTATTTGACTGCCTTGCACAATCTGTAGCTTTCTCACGAAGGGCAGCTTATCACAAACAAGTAAGAATCAAATGAAATTAAAATTCACCACATCTATATAAAAACTAAGTACATGCAGTAACATAAAAGACGTACACATTTGCCCAAGTTTAATAAACACTACAATTAGAACTAACGGGTAGTCTGTTGTCTGTTATTAGAACAGGCTTTCACTTGCTATTTTATTTAAGTGAGTTTTGTCGCCTTTCTTACCACAGAATTACCGAGACCTTTCACATGATGTTTTGTCAGTTAATAAATGTACCAAGTGTACAAGTAGTGTCAAGTAACTTATCAAAACCATACACCGTAACTTGTGTCATTTTATATTTACATATCAAGCGATTTATGTTTGCCGCACACAACCCGGGAAACGTATTAAATTGCCAGTTGTCCAGCGGAGAGCCTTGCTCGTCAGCACCAAGCGAAAACGGAATTCTCTAATCGTGAGATATCAACAAGATATCAATATCCGTGCAACATTACAGAGACAACAAGGTTCTGATTGCAGAGGGACAGATGACAGATATCACGGTGCGAAACATTCACGAATCGGTCGACATGTTCTAACTCAACAAAAGCCGATCACTAAATTATTCTCATGCAAATTACACTTAAAGAGTTCAGTAAACATACTACTGTCTGTACAAAAAGGTTTTCCTTCAGTTCGCGAGACGTTTATGACAATGAAACACAACTTGTATGCAAGCAATTTCCTCTCCAACGCGAGAAAAGAAAAACAGAAAGTATTCGAAGGTAAAGCTCTTTATGCAGTTAAGTCAAGTGGTAAAATGGACTTGTTTGATAATTTGAGGGCTTTTTAATAAAATCTTCCGTGGCTAGGTGTCAAGAAGCAAATAGTACCATCTTTGAGCACACAACCGCTTAAATATTCCAAGCCAAATTGCAACTGATCGTTTCAGTAGACCATGAACACACAAAAAAGTATTCGCATCGAACCTGCAATTATGTGGTACGATATAAAATACCACATAGTGTATTCACCGGAAATTACACACTACGGGCACTTCAATAGCTACGCAAAGAGACAAACTACATCTCCAGCACCATGTTTTCCTCAAGCTGGGAGAAATGATCGAAAATAAAAGGTACGCTCGTGATTTTCGCTAACGTGATCGATGATACTGGACACATGATTAAATGCAGATTGTAATGACACAATTGTTCTACCCACAAAAAACTAAACATTCTTTACAATCATCACCGTTTGGTGGTCTGAAACTCGACCTGTACTTTGCTAACAGTTGATGAAAGCGTCATCACACTCATAGTGGAATTCAGTCGTGCAAAAAAAGATTTCACTGTACTTTTCGATTAAAAAAGGTCAAACTTGAAGAATATTACTCAATATTCGAGCTTTGCACTTGTTAAATCCCATAGTCTAATAACTTTATTCTCTATTTTGATTTTTACGCCTGAAGGTTAGTGGAAAACAACCTACATAGCTGAAAACAAGTTTAATTCCGTTTAATCTGTGTAAAATTTTTAAATTAAGATCACAGCATTCACAATAGATTCCCACCAGTATTGTTTACAAACACCTTGGAAGCAAAAGCAAAACTTTACAGTGAAAATTCATTCTCTGGGGTGAATTATTCCACAGAAAACCAAGGAACTGCTAATTAAACTAATTCCTTTGCATTTTCGTGGTGTTATTAAAACAAGCGGCTAAAAAAATGACAGAATTCTCCACACACCTCGGCCAAAACGCGAACTCTGCTTTTATCAGAATCTTGTTTTAGATCATTCCCCGCATCGCTGATAATTCCATCCAAACCAGCCAGTCTTTCAATAAGTTGATCATCACCCTAAAAATAAAAGAAATACCACCGAATGAAATCAGAAATTTCTATAAACACGTGTGAGATTAATGAAGGAGATAGTCTCCATCAGCAGTGACAAAACGAATTGGATCGGAGATGCATAAATATGCATGATCTTCGGTGAAATAACACAAACACATCGGCAAATTAGAAGTTCCCAAGCCGCAAACTAAAATTATCATCTTACTCGGTTGAAAATAATGCTTGAGACTGTAAACTACGAAAGATTTGTGGACAACATGTACAGGAATGCAGCTTGGAAGCTTGAGCGACAGTTTAAAGATTCTTGACGTATTATGGAATTTTTACCATGCGACTTTACTTGAAAATAAACGAGAATGTAGTTAATCGATATAGCTTCTTGTTGAAATACTGCAGAGACTGTTCTTCGTGTACAGTAAAACCCGTGTTCTGTGGATATGTAAACACTTGGTCGGTGAAATGACATTCAATTGCAGATCAAACATGGCGTATTTGAGTAAGCCAAAGAATGAATGGTCAGGCCTCAGATTAAGAAGAAAAAATATATATTAAAAATACAGCTTAAAAGATTCTTACATTATTTAGCACAGTTTCCAAGTGATTCATAAGCCCATCTTTTTCTTTTTGACATTCCGTTAATTTGGCTCTCGTGAGAGCAAGCGAATCTTGGGTTTCACGAAGTGTTTCCATAAGCTTGTCCCGTTCATCGAGCATATTAACCATGAGTTGTTCGAAGTTCGTCTCTTCATTTTGCCCGTAATTAATCTCTGGCGGGTCCTCAGAGATCGTAGGCATTATATCGCACATCATTTTGGCGATGGAACGAAATGCCGAGTCCCAAACAAAACCAGATGACGGGAATCAGGGATTTCACGTCCAATTACATGTCCGCTACGTTACCGGTTCACACTTCCTCTAGCGCAAAAACAGCCGATGGAATCTGTCATCCGTGCATTCTTCCACCATATTGCGGGATATGGACGCTCCTTCGTTTACTGTTTGCACGTTTAATATCCTGGAAAGAGTTGTAAACGGTTTTTCACGCAATTCTAGACGATAATTCGCTTGACAATCGCAAAAGAACAAGATACACACAGCTCATGAGGCAAACTTGCAGCGAATACCCAAGATGCAGCGCGCGCTTAGCACCTTCTACCACCTGTCAGAACAAAACTGGGAGAGATCAAAAAAATTTCCGTGGGTTCACAGAAAATCCAACCCACTCACGAAGAGTTCACCTATTAAAAACCTCAGTTTGAAATTACGATGAAGAGCAAGATGAGTGCGTGGTTTAGAAATGCATTTTGAACGAGATGATTGGTTTGAAACCGTACGCAGCCAACAAGGGTTCAGGAAACTATTAAAATTTGACACTCGCGCCAAGTCAGTTGCGTTGTGATTTCATGGGATATTGTTCTCGCGGGATTGTTTTAAACGATATTGTTTTAGAGAAATTAAAAAACATCTTCAATTCTACGGCCAACATCGCAGAGGGATTAAATCGTCACGGAGTGTGGACCAGAAGAATGAGAATTACACATGCGATAGTTTTTTCCCATCAGATACTGAGTGAGAGAGAGGTAATGGGACTCGACTCCCCGGCAGGAAACATCAAATCGATCTGTCTCGGTTCCTATTCCGTGTTTACGTCTAATTTTTTTGACATAAAACAATTAACCTTAATACATTCCTTAAATATCAAAGGCTTCCATCCATAATATGATGGCTTTTCCAGACATGCGATCTTAGTTATGACTGAGAGGAAAGAGCACATCGCGTCCATTGACAAACAGCCCACTCTTTAAATTTTCAATGTAGGCTCGCCTTTTAACGGGATCCTGAAGTAACGGGAGTTAAGCGAAATAATATTTCAGACATTAAAAACGCATGTCCCGCAGATTTTGAACAATGCTCTTTATTTTTGTTTTGTGAAACGGGGTTTTGTTTACAATACTTGAGTGAAGAAAGCATTTTCTTTTCATCTGCCTGATAATTGCGCCGTTTTTAATGTGCATTCACTTTGATGGGGGCTTCTTTAACAGCCAAAACTGCTTGGAAAGTATAATTAAGCCACCGTAGCGTAAGGATAAGCCGAGAGCTAATTCCGCATTATGCCCCGTATTTTGTTATCGATCCAATCCCTATCTTCAGTTGACCTTGAGAGCTTTGGAATTCCAATAATAATATGTCAATGTCAAAAAGCTATTTACTAGTGCAGCTTTAAACAACTTCTGAGACGAAAAGGATTCTTCGAGAGCCAAACGGTAGACAAAACATTTCTTTAGAGATAGACAAGAATGTTTATCTCATAGACCTATGTTTAACAATTTTCTCACAAAACCAGTCACATAGATGGCCTTAGTTACTGTAACGTTGTATTACATGTCCGTGGATAAGAAAATTACACCAACTATATCGAAATAGTTTTTTCCTTCAGTTTAACAAGCACCTGAAAGGCGCATGCGTTCCTTCCTGGAGCTTTCAAGAGGAAAAAGGTAAAGAATCAGTAGTGTTTTTGCTATGTCTTTTTAAAAATCTCAACAATCTGCCGATTTATCTTGTATTTTGATTATATTGGATGCAATAGATAGCATGTGGTTTTGAGTTTATTAAAATATGTATGAATCTAATATGAACTTGAGAGTCAAAAAAGTGGCAACTGTGATTTGTATTTTGCATAATTTTCAGGGCTAAATCTCTCGTCTTCAAATTATTATAAAGAGGGGGAAATTTCTATTTTTACTTTTGCCTTCAAATCTGAATTTTTGAATTTGAATAGTTATTGCGGTACCTTTCCAAATCCTACTAAGTCGGTCTTCAATTCGCTCAACATACCGTATGACACAAGCACCGGTATACCACAAGAATGTTAAGTTGCATAGAATTATCTTTAATTGAAGCTCAGTAGGATAACCGTGACTTGAATTTAAAGATCAGTAGCGTAAAAACAACCAAAGCTCGAAGTTAATTACACGCAGCCTTAAGGGGTTGAATAAATACTCAGCAACATGACGCAGTGGAAAATGTAGTCAGCATGAATTATTATTAAATTATGTGTTTCCGATAACATTAGCAGGCATGGAAAGTACATTTTTCATTCATACATGATTATTTTGGCAAAACCAAAGGTAAGGTCGTCACTGGGCATACTGATGACTATTTGTTTGTGCTTGATTCTGTGCGAAACACTGATTTCATTTTTATATGGAGAGATACAGAGATACAGCACGACATGGCGATTAAATGATATACTGACAAAGATACATAACAGACAAGCATTATTTTTCACCTCTCCAAAATTATTTGTCATAATTATAAAAAAAATTTCATCTGGCGAAAACTCTTGCAATCAATTTTGAAAAGGTTAAGCTAGGGATCTTTGCGATCATAAGTAAACCAATCATACATTTGGATCCGCGTGGGCAGGATTAGGGAGGGAAATAAACGGTGGAGGGCGGATCGAATGGGCGTGGGCAAGGCGGGCTAAATTTGTCAACGGAAAAGGCCTCAGTGTGACTCCCAATTTCGTGAATAATCACGTAAAGTAGCCTGAGAAATGAGAAATTTGTGGCGATGGCTAATCATTAGAGTATGTACTGAGGTTTAGTTTTTTCACGCGATTGTTTTCTATTTATATATATATCTTATATATTTTTTGGCCTTTTTGAAGTTGCTTAGAGCCCTAGCTACGATCAAGCTAACTGGGGAACGGTTCGTCGGTCTTGAAAACACAATTAAATTAGGTAACTAGCCTTGACATACAGGGTTCAAGCATCAGGCTTCAGCGAGTTACAACTCATCTTATTGAAGAAGACACCTTCGTCTTGGAGAGTCGATTTTGAAAATGAACTGACATGCACTTATAGCTAAAAAAAAAAATCCCTCGCACTCAAGTAATGAAAACGAAACCATCAATGAAGGTTTGTTTAGTGAAACACAACAGTTCAAATTTTATTGTGTGATAAAAAACAAAAGGATTAAATCATTCCCAATTACGAGTAAACGAAAGACTCCTCAAACCACTCAACTCGTCCTTCAGTGAAATGCGCTTGAGAAAGGTGTCATCCGTCAGTCTAAGACAAACTCCTCTTGAAATTATTTTTAACCTATTTATTTAGCTTTCTGAACTGTGGCTTGCTAAGCTAATAAGCTTACTGACACTGAAGGGACACAAGAAGTGTGCCTCGCATGACCTTCTTTATTTCTAGCCGATGATAAACTTATCATCCGACTTACTTGTTTAAATCGCCTTTTTTGTGGCTAGTTTCTTTTTACGGGGCCAAGGTGTTAGAAGCCTGTCTTATTAACTCTTATACTGGTCCCTTATAACTCGAAACAAAACATACGGGTCGACGAGAAGAATTATCAAGAACGCTCAGAGTCTCCTGACAGATGCTTAGTCCTCTATCTGAAACGGAGCCGTCAATGGGATGGAGTGTCAAGGAGAAGTAAAGCGCTGTTGTACTTGAGGTCAGCGATGCAACATGACTTACTATTACTGTTGGACCTACAACATTTTGTGCTCTCTCTTTCCCCCGTTGTTCCAAGGCAGCCTTCCTTTATCTTCTCGTCTATAAGCTTGAACTTTCTGGAACATGCTCTCTTTGATCCTCGTTTTAAGCATAGTCCGTCGTTCCTCTTTCCAGCTTTCTCTTTGTTCCTCTGCGGCCCGTCGACCGCTCTCTCGTCAGGGGCAACCAACGAGGATATAGTTCCAAACCACTTAACATAGCTTTGTTGAACGCACTTTAGTTTTTAAACGGTAGATATAGGCATATGTTTATCCCCTAAAAACTTTTCATCTGTTCGGATTTCCTAGCTGAAAGTCTAGTGATCCGAAAATTATAGGGATCAAAACTTACCTTTTCGAAAATTTCAGCCAGGAAAAGGCTTCCGAAAATTCTAGGTGGCCTTTTTTAGGGTAAATATCCGTTTAAAATGGGTAATTATACCATTTTGTAGATGTTCGAAAATCCTAGGAGAGGCAGGCAAGCAAGAAATTTTACAACAAATGTTCCGAAAATTCTAGTTCTCAAATCGTCCTCCGAACAGATATTTTCCCGAAAATTGCCGTTGGGTGCCCCTGTCTCGTTTCCCCCCTCGTTCTTTTCCTAATAATTCCGCCCATTTTCGTTGACATTACTAAAGAAATTTAACATGAATTAAGCTAAAAAAATACCCACAAAATACAGAAGGTTGTTTTGCTGCTGTCTTCAGTTTAATTTTTCAAACATGTAGCTGATCATGCAATTTCCCGCCCAAAAAAGCGTTCGCCGATACGACTTTTGGCATATTGGTCTACATTTAGTGGAGATCGCGGGGGGAACGGTATAAAACCGTTGAAAGGTGCCATTGACTGTGACGGCTAGGAAGTGGGCTGGAAAAAGAGAAAAAAAGAAGAAACAAAAACAATTTAACCTATTTTGACCAACACAAATATTAAAGTTTTGGCCTTTATCCCTCTCTTGGTTGTGTCGCTATGGAACTCCACAGACTCCACCCTTGGAGGGTTCAAATTTTTGGTTGGGTGTCACTTTCCTGTTGGGTACCAAGACAGTGCCAAATAAGAAAATCGTTAAATAACAATGACCGAGACTAGGTTTTATGAGCCCCCGAGACTGAGCACCCCAGCCAAACCCTTTACTAAAACCGCTGGACGCCAACCTGGTTGAGGTCATTAGTGACCTTAAGATACACCGTTTCAGCCTACGGGTACAGGTAAGCGAACATGTTTACCTCGTAGTTCTATAAAAGGCAACCATTATTTACCAGATGTGATAATGCCGTAACCTTTCTACCTGGTAGCCTACCCGTTTCTCCCGGGTAAGTGGCAATTTACCCGTGCTTACGGCTACGTGTATGGGTAATTTACCCGTACTCGCACACGGAAACGGTGTATCTTAAGGTCTCTAATGTTATCTAAGGTCTTCCCCCAAATATGGCATTTGTTTCAAGAGCAAAACTTGACATACCATTCGGGAGATAAAACCAACTTGTTACTGAATCTTGGCCTCATACTTTATTGGTGAGGGATACTTTTACAAACCGATTAATGCTAAAAAAATAAAGCAGTTATGTGGGAACAATCATTTACGCAAATGGCAGGGCCACGTATAATGGTACAATAACAGCAATTACGCAACAACTTGCCATGCCATCAAACAAGCTTTGATTTTTCCCTTCTCCTTTTTGGTGTCGTCAATCGCATTCCTGGTTAAGGCATTCGAAAGGCAAAGAAGCGTCTCTCCTTTCCGTCAAGGTAAGAACTTCCATCTTCCTTCTGCTCTTTAGATTTTCGTGCAAACTTCTGGGGAAGATAAGGGGTCTCCTTATCATGAGGCACTTGGTACACATTACGATATAGCTAATCCTCTGTGGCTTTCAAGTTGGCGTTCTATTTACAGTTTGAAGCCAGATTATTCAGTATTGGGAATTGGATACTGGTTTTAGCCATACAACAATTGAGATAACGAGGAAGATGAGGTTAATTTCGGTCCCGCTACCACTGTCTTCCCCGTTCAGAGCTAACACAGAGTCTAGTGTGAAAGAACTGTTGTAGTTGTTTTTTGTCTTCAAAGTGGTACTGTGTATAAGTATGAATATAGGCCTCATATAAAGTCTAATCGTATTATTTCAGCTCTTCTATTTTCCAATAGTGCTACAGTTTTAATAGCCCAGTGCCTGGAGATTATATTTTTCTATGACGATATATAGATAAGACATACTCGTGCTAGAAAATCTATCATCATATTTCTGATATATCTTAGCCGGAAACGATAAATACCTTTATCTAAGAGGACAGCTATAGCATGCTGATGATAAAAACGTACTATATTTCCTAACAAGTAGGATGGGCAGGGTGTTTACCTTATGACCTGGTAAGGCCCAGGTTTGCCATTTTTAACGCCGTACTCTAAATAAAATCTTTCCATAAACGTCCAAAGTTGAACAGAAGAATCCCGAACATGATCTGAAGTATTTCAAAGATTTCAAACTGACCCGCAGGTTTCCAAAATTCTTAAGTCGTTTCTGCTTTCAAAAAAGTCAGTTAACTATTATCACTCGAGGTCGTTGGATTTCCTCATTTACAAACAGGGTCGCTGAAGACAAATTCCACAGTACAACATTCCATACATAAAGTTATAAATACAGTTTTATTTACACTTTACATAACACGTGCACATAAAGCTTATATATACACATTCAATCAGCAGAAATCACGTTCCAATTGTTTTAACATTCCTTCATGTTGCAGTCACTCTTATTAAATACCACCAAATCGAGCTACTACGCAAACCTTAATGACAGGCCGAGAGCTTCACTCTACGCACCAAACAGATAGTAGGCAGCAGCGTCACGTAGGCTCTACATATGTCTATGTACATGTATCTCGGATGTCAAGTCTACGGCCTGAGTTTCCTTTTTTGTAGGGCAGCGGCTGCTGTACCTGGTCTCTGTGCCAGTAACGTTGGGTCGGGGAGTTTGCGAGGGGGCCTGGTGCCATCTTTTGTGGGCGTTTCCCTGTAAAGCAACGATTACTAAACTGTTCAACAATACGCCATTTCCGAGTTCCTCCAGGCCTCAGTATCAAAACGAGGTTCAGTACTCAGCCATTGATATGGAAATGTTTTCTAATTCTCATGCAATAAAACTCATTTCCACTAGAAAAGTTGTGCACTAGCCCTCATTTTGAAAGTGAGGGTTTTGGAACTTGGGAGTGGCCTACAAAACCTATACCCCTTGAGTTGTGAGTAAAAACCTTTGGTGAGATCCCTTATACAGTTCTAGGTGGTTCTAACTTTCGACTCTCGTAGTGTAGTTTCCCTGGTTCCCATGGTTGTAACAACCCCCCCCCCCCCCCCCGGGGCTCTGTGTTTCTCTCAACAACAATATACGATGATATTCAAGGTCATCGTTATTAATGTAGCCTGCGTGGCCGGCGCAAAAGGACGGATGGGAATTAAAGCGCAAAATGGGTGGGGCCGGGCAAGGAGCCCCCTTCTTTCTCCCTCTCCTTTTGACTCGTTCCACGAAGGCTAATATCAACGAGCATACAGTCATGTCAAATCAAGTTTGTTTTTGATTCCAAAATCCAGGTACCAAAAAATAATACAGCTACAATTAAAAAAGAAAAAATATTACATATTTATAATTGACAGTGAAACTAAGATTGGCTCACGCAAACAGAAAGAGCTAACAAACACTACAAAAACATTTAAAAGAGAAATGTCAAAATTTCACGTTGACAACCAGAAATAAAGGAGACGCTGGTTGACGAATAGTATGTTTTATCTACTTCAACTGACCTCGTTTGTCGGCCCAGTCGCACAGGCGCAGAGGAAGAGCGAGGTTCCGAGTCCTCTTCGACAGATAAAGCGGGAGAAAGTCTGGAATCCAGACAAGGCGTCGACGTATTTTTGTCTACGTCGTAACTCTCATCTGCACGCATAGCTCGAAGCTTTAACTGATTCACACTGGTCTCGCCAGAAAGTTGACGGAATCTACAACACAAATATTCCTGTTAACATGTTTATTGTACTTGAAGGTTAATTCAGGGTTCTCCAGAAAATTTGGAGAAAGGAGAAAAAGATTAAGCAGGCGGCAACTGATTACATCGAAAGGCGTCTTTAGGGGTAGGTGTAAGAGGGGGCTACTCCCCTTTCATTGGGATTCTGCGTCTGAAATGATACGTGTGGTTTCAAAATCGGACGGGCGCGCAGTGATTTTGATTTTAACAGGGAAATTACACATATGATTTCAGACCAAAATTGCAAGGCACGAAGTTCAATTACAATTTTATTCCAGCCATTTTGAAACTGTACAATTTAGTCGTCCAAGTATAGAAATTTTAGTCTGCAACAATATGCAGTAACCGCTTTGTTGACAAGTGATATCCGAGAGCACAAATTCTACGATTTAGAAAAAATGTGATTTAGAGGGTAAACAGCGCAACTCGTGAATAAATCACACTACCGAGAGCCAATGAGGTTGCAGGAATGACTAGTAATTTCAAAATGGACGCCATAAAGACTTCAACAATATTACTCGAAACAACGTCTTATTCCACTTTAAAAGCAAATAACAAGCAAAAATACCTATAAACATTATTTCAACAGTGTTAACCTCAGATTAAAGATATTAAATTAATCAGATTAAACCGATACTTCGGTGGATCACTGACTCTTTAACGAACAGAGCTTTTTCTCCCTCCTTAGTTTGTCCACTCAAAACAAACAAATTTAACTTCTTAGAATAGAGATAAGACATTCTGAAGGATTAAAGGAGTACTGTTGCTTGTTGCATTTATAAACAAATTATATAGACCCTCTGTCTGTTCGAGAAATAAAGAAAAAACAAAAAACAATGCGACGCACATGTAACTACTAACCTTCGCATCCTAAAGTCCGCAGCAGTATTCGGTCTGGTCATTACCTCTCTACCCACCAGTGGAGGGGTTGGGAGTGAGCGACGCACTGCTGAAGGACTTCCTGGACGACGAGAGGTTTTCGAAGGAGGGGACGGTGAGTAGGCGGGTGGGGTGGGTGAAAGTCGTGCGGCTCCCGTATCTTGTTCGGGGGTGGATGGTGGTAATTCACTGCAAGAGGATGTTCAGTTTAAGGTTTTACACAGGTTTTATCCTAGTATACAGCCTAATAAAGCCACTACGGGCCTGTTTATATGGGGGTCAGGTAACCCCGGGGCTTAGGTGGGGTAACCCGTCTCTCTATATAATTGGCTCTCATTTTAATTTGATCACGTTTATATGATAGGTGGGGTGACCACATGAGAGATTATACGAACAGACGGGTCACCCCACCTAAGCGGGTTACCTCACTTACCTCGGGTCCCCCACCTACATGTAAACAGTCTTTAAAAACTGTTTATACACAAACTGTACATGCGCGTACGTCACCTGCAACATAGAAGCTTCAGGTACATTCCCTTCATGGGCAAGTACATTTTCTTTTCTCAAGGTTATCAAGATATCTAGAAACTCAGCTGTTATCAGAGTTATCTAGGTAATAACAGTTCTAAAGAAATTCCAAATATTAGAGAAATATAGAGTTACGTTTACAGCAAACTTGTACCACTTGACCAAGTTTTCCCTTTGTTTGTCGTTTACTGTTCATTGTAACTACACGAAAATCAGTAGATTCAAACCAGTTTTATCCATAATGATAGTTTTGGGATGTTTTTATTTGATCATTTTCTATACTGAGAAATTCACAACGTGAATCTCACGTTTGTAGTTTGCCGTATGCGTCACTCTAAATCTCTTTATTAAGTAGCTTGACCATACTTGCTTTTTTTCATTTTTCTGGTTGCCCCAACAAAGTCATCTGAAGAGAAGAGGGCGTCTTGTTCAGTTGAACTGAAGTGAAGCCTAATTGCAAATTCAGTCACCTAGTGTGAAGTACAAACAAGCAACAACAACAAAATCACCTTACCTGGATTTGTCACAATTCTCATCAGTATTAGTTGTTGTACTCCTTTCATTGCTTAATATCCTGAAATTATAATAAGCAAATTAACGGAAAATATAAACTGTCGTAATGGGGGAGTAACAGTGGGGGATTCAGTCAGACCTTCGGGTAAGGGGAACGGGGCGGTCATCCAGACCCTGAGATAAGGCGGGGGCCCGGTCTCCAAAAAAAATTTTTTTCGGCCGTTTGGCGCTCAGTTTCGTCTAAAAATATTCACAAAAAACGAAACTTAAAATGAGAAGTAAGACGCAAGGTGTCAATTAAAATCGATAAACTTATATTTGGGCTTGAGGAAGAAGTAACAATCCCAGGTAAGTAAACAATGCCGATTATTGCAGAGTTATTATGTGGTGGCCAGAAGACTTCTTGGTGGCGATTTCGTTGGTGGCGAGATGACCGTAAACCCTATTGCTTTTTACTTATTTCTAATTTTAATGGAATACTGAGCAGGAGCCTGAGCGGAGAAGAGATATCGAGGAGGAATACTGAGGAGTTGCGTTCCTTTAAGGGCCTGTTTACATGAAGGTGTGGGACCCCAGGAAGGTGAGGTAACCCGCCTGTCCATATAATTTCTCATTTTAATTTGACCACGTTAACATGATAAGTGGAGTGACCTGCCACATGTTAACTCACCTATCTGGGGTCCCCTACCTCCTTGTAAACATGCCCTAAGTTAAACCTTACTTTGAATATTCCTTTCTCCAAGCTTTCAATTCTTCGAGAATATCACTGGCACTGGCTGATGTTTCTGTTTCTTCCTCGAAGCTTTTTTCAGGTATAAACAGACGGGGACTCTCAAGGCGGAAAGTCACCACTGGCATCTTGGGTTGTTTTAAAGCCTAAGAACAAGAGACGCGGTCACAGGACAGCCCATAATAGGGAGTTTAAGATACCACGACGGCGACGGCGACGGCCAAGAAAACGTCGCTTACAAAGTGAATTTGCGTTCTTTCAATCTCTATCGCGATTACTCACTTAAGTCATTTACTTTTTTCAATGCAAGCGAACTCTGTTTGAGCGAAATTCCTAAGAACCATATTCAAGTTCAGAAAAAGAAAGAAAATTTAGCCGTCGCTTGTCTACGTCCATAAAACGTGAAATTATGCATTTGCCCGTCGTAGTCGTGCAGTGACGGCAAAGAAATGTACAAAAAAGCGTGATGCACGTGCAGCGTAGTTGTTTTGCCTATTCAGCCTATTGCTTTTTTGACGTTCTCGTTGTCGTCGCCGTCGTGGCATCTTAAAGTCCCTAATGATTCAAGATTTTCAACCACTAGAGGTTAACACTACACCGCTAGTAGGGACAAGAACTGATCCAATTTATCCTTTCGATTACTACTGATGTATACAACAAAATGATCATGAGAAAAAAAAATCACCAACTTCGGTCTTAATTTTTCAACAAATTCTTCTAATTAAGGTCAATTAAGTCCCATAAGAAACGTATGGATGACAGCGCTGGGATTATGCTTGCTGATATTATAGTTCAGAACTACATGTGTGCTTGATGGAGCCCTCGGGGTGTACTCCCTTGTATGGCCAGGGCCGTAGCATGGGGAGGGGCCAGGGGGGCGTCCCAACCCCCAGTTTTTTGCGCCCAAAAAGTCAAAACATGCACGTATAAAAGTTGAACATCAAAATTCGAGAGTAAAAAAAATCCAAGAGCATTGAAAGAATGATGTCTCTGCAGCTAGGTTTTAAGATACAGACACCAGTCTAATGGGACCTCCGGACTGAAAACCCTCTGCTTTTCAAATACAATGAGCTAACTAAAATCTCTGTTCCCCCCAAGTTTCTAAAGGCTTGCTTATGGTCCTGAATCGGCCTATACGAGGATGTGCCAGTATGGTATTTGAGCCTTTCTGTCCTAAGCAACGGGGGTGGAGCAATATGAGAGTATTCTCACAATCCCCTCTGCATGGGATGCTAGTAGCTTAGAAACAAACACAGTTTCCATGAAATAATAATATAGTGACAGAAGTCATGATGAAGTTTATTTTTTGGGGTTCTAGTATTTTCCATTTTTATTTTTTTAATGTAAGCAACATAGTTTTAAACACCAAAAGAAATTCCTACTGTAAAAATCAAATCTGCAAAAATCAACTCCACTATCAAAATAATAAATTATATACTTTCACCAACATGAGTTTTAATGTTTGGGGCTACAATAGTTGCATCACTGGAAAAGAGAGTGACTCTAGAGATGGGGAAAAATACTAACTAACCACATGACACAACATAGTACAATAATTATTATTGTACTTCCTTACAATGACAAACAGCGATTCATTTTTAGATGATGCCTTGTCTGTATTTTTGCTCAAATAAAAGCTAGTGCATTTGCTAAAGAAAGCAAAAATTAATTCCCAGTCAGGAAGACGAGACTAAACCTATCAAAACATGGAAATAAAGTGCCAGATGTTAGTGTAATACTTCAAAAAGGAGCAAACTAGAAAATCCAAATAGAGAACACTGGGAGATGAATTGGTTCAGAAGATAAGAATTTGACCAAACCTTCTGCCTTGACTTCAAAGCTCTTGATATATTCCCACAGATGACTTGGCTGGAACCTGATCAAAGCAAGAAGATATCAAGGAACTGTAACTAAACAGCTGTACTCTAAAACAACTCAAAACTTTGTAAGGAACTAGATCATAAAATGAAGTTTACCATGAGTGAGATCACTACTGTCATCTTGCTGAAAAACTCCAGGTCCAACAGGTTCAGGGTTCCCTGAGGTACAACATTAAAAGATAAATAACCTTATAACTACAAGAAAACAGGAATCTTAGGTTTACTGAAGGAATCACAGATTTACAAGTAAATGTACCAATGTATGTTTCACAATAGGATATGTTTTCTATTTTACATATTTCAATGCTGCCTTAAAAAAGACACTGTGCACCTCATTGTCTTTCTCCACCCACAGGGTTGTCACTAAGATTTCAAGTTGCCGGGTAAATACAACAAGTAAGCGGGGAATCAAATGGCTAGGGATTTCTTTTGGTTCTATTTTTCTTCCATTTTCCTATAAAAGTAGCCTGGGACCACTCTCTTAGTAGCCGGGGAAAATCCCCGGGCCCTGGCTCTTAATGACAACCCTGACCCAGGAGTCAGTTTGAATGACTCTTGGACAAAAAACCCTAACGAAAACAACCGTTCATCACACTGTATACATAACACTAAGTCACTGTGGAAAGCCATTGAAGTCTCACTACTCCCAAAGTCATGAATGATGACTCTCCAACCCCTGTTTTAACCAGTATAAAATATTAATCTGTTTTATCAATCTCTAATTTCATTTTCTGAAATACTGAAAATTGATTAATACCTTTGTAACAGACTGTAAAAGACATGCACATATTAAACTCATTAGTTATACCTTTAACATAATAATCATGGTATTATGGTTATTGATTATAGGAATTAAATGGTTGAGAGCAAAAGTTGTAGAATGACACCTACCTCCAGCAGAGCCAGGACGTTGTCCCCTAGCACTTGAAGGTCTTTTCCCTGCTGCTGTTACAGGTCGCTGTCTTTTTGAGATGGCACTGGAAGGTCTTTCTTGTCTTGATACAGAGGAAGCTGAGCCTGGTCTCACTATATCAACTGTTCAAGCACAACCAGTTTAAAGTAGTCAAAGAGAGAATCGAAGATAAATTTTTTTCAAAGGTTAAAAATGTAGAAATAAACCCACGATCATAAAACTAATCAGAAAGATTAAAAAAGGAACGCAAACATTTTTTGATATTGCTTGAGTTGTGTTTTAATTCACTAAAACTGAACAAAGAAATAATTATTTGTAACTATCCAAAATATTGGGTTGTAGAGTGTATGGCTAATCAGCAAACAGGAGTTCAAAACAGCATTACAAAATATGTCCTGTGTAGTGGTAGTAACTTGGCCGAAACATGTGTAATAATTTCAATGTCCCAGGGAACTGGCCACACTATGGTATAAATACTGTCCAAAAAGACACCTACATGCACTGTCCTCCTGTTCATCAACGTTAATTGCCTTGATCCCTTCACTGACAAGTTGCCAGTCAGTCCTGAGATGATCTGGCACTTTCTTAGCTCTGTGTGATTCTGGGGGATCTCGAATCACCAACTGGCCACCTACTTTTTCCACCAAAAAGGCTTCATCATCCAGTATTCTAACATTTGGAACAGCTTTATGGATTGCAGCGCGATAATGATACTGTCTTATTTCCTACAAAGTGGAAACAGGCTATTAACCCTTTAGGTCCCAAGAGTGACCAACATCAATTTTCTCCTAACAACATCAGCAGATCATCAAGAGTAAAGGTTATGAGAATTACTAAATTGATTACCAAAGGGAGAATGCTTTGATCTTAAACCAAATTCTCTCAGCTATTCTTAAAAGAAATTTATGGAGATCTGCCTGGAGAATTTGTATGTGGATCTTGGGGCTTAAATTAAGGGTTAAGCAAAAGAAGGCCCCTAAAGGATTCCCATTAACCTTTATCTTACTTATACTTTTTTCATAGTCTAATGTAGCTTTACTGATCTCATAAAAGTTTTTAGTGAATAGGAGATGGGTCGTGAGTCTACTATGAACTTTGTTTGACCTTAATTTTGTACTAGAGCTGTCAAAAAGTTCTGTATTTACTATAACACCTGTTACAGCTGAGCTCACTTTATGTCACCGGTGATCAAAGTGGACAGCTTAAGATGACACCATCAAATTTTTTGTGAGATGTTTCGGATGAACATTCATTTCACTATGGCTGCTTCAAACTTAACTACAGCCCTGCATACACCATAAAAAAATCATCTTAGGGCAATGCATAGCTAGGAATTCTCGAGAGCTACACACAGGTTTCCAAATCCAGCCTTCTCATTTTCTAAATCATTTCCAAGCAGGTATCTTGATAAATCTTCATATCGTCTCTCAAGGTTACAAGACAAAGTTCTGCAGGCAGTAGTTACACTTAAGTAAATTACGGGGGGCACTGCATTTTGGTTTACATGCTATTTTATGCACTTTTTCAGTGATTGCCTATTTCCCTTTCACTAATGTCTCTTTTCTTTTACCTGTTACTAATCTTGACAGTTTTGTTCCTGTACGCATAAGTTACTGGCATAATCGTACATCTCTGAATCATTTCAGTGGGGAATGTTGACTTTTACCCTTGGACTTGTTATATGATTTTGGGCATAGCTTATCAAAACGTAATTATACACTTTCCACAGTGTGCTGAGAAAATAAGCTCACCTCCTGTGAAGCCTCTGGGTGTGGAGCTGAACAAATTGGATTACCTTCTAATGTCAGCATATTCAGTGATGAGCACAGGCACAAGAACTCCACCTGTGCTATGTCACTCACATTATTCCTACACAGGGCAGAATTATTTTGATATTAGTTTAGTTGGTGATAGGGTTAACTGGAGAAAGCATTTGGTCTTCTCATCAAAGAGGTCAAGGTTAGGATCTTTACTAGACCTAAAAGTTTTCACGTCTGAGGTAAGCTAATTAAAAAAATCATAACTTTAAGGAGAAAATTCTTCTAATCAAAAGCCTTTCATATTAGAGTTAGGGTTTGGGAGATTTACAAAAGGAGACTAGTTAGGTTGAAGTATCGATATAATTAGAGAACTCTACAATTTATACTTTGTAACAATATTATACAGTACACTGTACATTTACTAGTTGGGGCCTCTACAATGTAACTATGATAACGCATTAATTTATTGTGTCAAAAATACTACATGATGTAGTTGCAGGCAACCAGAAAAGCCCAAGATCCTAATCTCTAGATTGCTATTATTATGCACGCATAGCATGTATGCAGCCAGCATTTGTTTGGACTTTGACTGGGAATTAATGGAATGCAAAGAAAGCAACCTGATCCTTCACCCTCACCTTAGCCATCCCTAACCATTGCTTACTACTAATATTAGTATAAGTATCTTTCTTACCCTTCTAAGTCTAAAATCTCCAGCTGATCCAGCATGCTAAGGGGGCTGACATCTTCTATGTCGTTAAAGGCCAAATACAACTCCTACAAAATGGATATGTAGAATTGGTACCAATTTAAACTGAGCAAGAAATTAGATCCAACTTCCGACTATATTTAAATTTGCAACTAAACTACTATCCTAAAATTAATTTAATGTACAAATTTCAAAACTAAGAGCTAAATGTATTAACAAAATTGAATACTTCATGCGAATCACTCCAACTTCATCAGCAATTGTAACAGAAAGGTTGTTACATATTCGCAGGGGAGGACTGTCAATGGCTGGGAGGAAATACCTAACTTCCTTTCTCTTACTTACCTGACATTTGACATCGCTGATGAAGTTCAAAAGATTCGGCAAAATATTTGATTTTTTTTTTAAATTTAGCTCAGAAGTTTGAAATTTATCAACTAAATGTCTTTGCCAGAGAAAATAAAAGACCTTTTTGGTAATTATCATACATGTATTTTACAGGGCTGGGAAAAGTCCAGTGGGTTGTTCAGGACAAGTAGATTTTCTTGCTGGGTAAGTAACTTTTTAAGCTCCCTTTCCCAATAGACATTAGGGCCCAGGACGCAGTTGTTCAAAAGGTAGATGACACTATTCCACAGGATAAATCTCTATCCAGTGGATATGCAATTGGTTTCCCTAATACCTGCTGAATAGTCATTTATCCATTGGATAGCACTATCTGATGTTTGAACATCCGGGGCCCGGCAAGTACCTGGGTGATATCCATGTATTTACCTTCAATGAGGAGACTGAACTGATACCATCCAATTCAATCAGACCACACCTTGACATCCAAAGAGTCCTTAGACTTGTCAAAGAGGTACCAAGGTCTCTAATTAATCAAATTAACCAGCAGTAAGTAATTCTTTTGATGCTGAATTGTTTGGTCAGATTAAAAAATATTATTATACAACAGCAGGGCACGATAAGCAATTCTCAATGTCCATGACACCATGAAAACTGTACGCATAATACAGTGTACCTAAAAACTTTTACATAATTTCTATTAAAACCCCATAAATTAATATTAAATTTCAGTTTGAATTGCAAAGACTATAACATCAATTCTTTTAACTCTGTAAATTTCCAAAAGCAGTAAATATTCATCAGTAGTGTGCCAGCCCAAAAAAATGCATGCAAAATTTTCCACAATATTCAGCTTGGTTTCATTAAGTCCAATGCACGTAAGCAAAAGACTTACCTTATAGTAGCTATGATGCTGTTGGTCAACTTAAGCTCAACCAAGTTCGGCAGCAAAGCACCTGGAGAAAACAAGTCAAGAAGGTACAAGATTATTTTGCACAACCTGGGCACAAAGTTCCTGTTGCATAAACCACAGATATTTGTAATTCTTACCAAAATTTCCAAGACTGTTATCTCTTGTATCAACTTTCATTTCAAGATATTTAACCTCATCTAGATTCTTCATGCCCGTCAGAAATCTCTTTAAAAGATGAAAAGTACAAATAACAAAACAATAATAAAATAACAATATCAGTCAACAGTAGTTTGTAAATGTTACTCATCTTATGGTGATATAAGACCAGTTTATACCTATAACAAGGCTGCAAATAATTTTTTTTCATAGGCAGGTCATTTGTCAGGTCAGAGACCAGATCTGACCTGACAAGGAAACAATCTGGTCGGACAAAAAAATTCAAGTGAAAGAGCAAAATTAAGATTTCAACAAAATAACCTATTTCACTGCTTTAATTGCACAATATTAATCACAGACAGGAGCTGTAACAGTTGTATCAGTTCACTGATCAGTCTTCACTGACGTCGCACTTAAAAAGACTCTCCTCAGACGATTCTTCTGATGAACGTTCATCAGAAGAATCTTCGTTGAGATGAAGGCGTTTTGTCGGGACCCTTTTTTTGTAGGCTTTCCTTCTTTTCTGATTTGGCCGTCTTCTTTTCGCCCTGTCCCATTCCTTGATGGCATTGGTAGGGTCATAGCTCTCCATTGGTGGCCCTTCAGCCTGAATCCTTAAGATATCTTCAAGAGTTTGTTGGGAGAGTGAAGCTCTCTTTACGCTCTTCACTCGTCCCAAACTGCTGAAGAACCTTTCCAACACAGCATTAGATACAGGAACGCTAAACAATAAACGAATCAGCAGCAAAATGTTTTGCCACTGAAAACTTCTTGAAGAGTGGAAAATTTTAAACCATGTTGCTCTGTAATGATGGCATGATGGTGACAAATACTTTACAGTGTAGTCAAGCATGTCATGCCATTCGTTGACTACTTCGATTTGTGATGCCTGGAGTCCTTGCTGTCTGAGAGGTTCTTGAAAGTGGCAAAGGTGACCCAGAATGACTTGATCCATGGACTCGTTTCCACTGCTTTTGCAGTCCCATGCTTCGCAATTCAGGATGTCTGCCATTGTTGCTCTGTCATTACTTCCACTAAGGCGAATTTCTATTGCATTTTGCAGCAACTGCACAAAAGATGGAGCATGTTCCTTTAAATTTGTCATAGCTGTTTCCAAGTTTGGAAGCTCTACACCTTGATATTTGTCATCGTCAATCTTGTCCAAATAGTGCCTAAGCGTTTGGAGCTTGTCTACTTCTTTCTTCTGAACATTGTTAAGCTGTTTCTTTGCTTTCGAAATGGCAAGCGAAACAGTCACAGCATCGACATCTTCAACTTGAAATGCCTGGCTAAGAACAGCTGCTGGTTGTAATAGATCAACAAAGAAACAGGAGTAGACGAACAGCTTACCACTTTTCCATTTTCTTAGGTAGCCTTTCAACTTTGCTTGGTCGGTTGGTTTTACGGATTTGTCACAGCTTAATGTTTCCAAATGTTGAATAAATAGACCAAACTTGTCAACTAGAATCTTTAAAGCATCAAGCTTGTGGCTGATCCATCTCGTACCAGTGGCTCTCTTCGGTTTTACAGAACCCTCTTCAAATACAAAGGTCTGCTTGTATGCAGTATGGAGTTCATATAGCCCTCTCAGCCTCTTTGGGCTGTTCTCATACAAGTAATACAACCTCAACATTAGTTCGTCGACCTCTTTGAAATACGTATTGCTAAGAGCATCTTTAAGGACAAGTTCTAATCGATGGGCCACGCACCATGAAAAAACGGACCAAGGAAATTCTTTCTTAAACAAAGCTTGTACGCCACTAGTTTGACCCCTGTTTGTGCTACAACCGTCCCCTCCAAGGCCAATAGGGGTAGGGGGGATTTCCCCTTCCTGTGAAAGTCCCAAGTTTTCAAGTGACATCTTCAGTGCAGCTAGTACTCCCTGGGAATCCGAACTTCGTAAGTTTTGTATTGATAGGAACCCTGTCTTTACTTTAACCATTGGCTCTGAGTCATTACTTAATTCGGGTTCACTTGGAGCAGGATCGAAGTAAAGGACAAATACTGCCTCCTGTTCTGCAACAGCATTGTCAGTGGTTGAGTCAAATAAGACGCTATAAAACTTTGACTGACAAATGTCCTTCGATAGCTTGGTAAGAACGTCGTTTGCCTGAAAGGATATAAACTCTGTCGCCGCTGTTCGGTTAGAGTACACCGTCCCATGCGGAACACCGTGCCTTTTCTCAAGCGCGATTATTTTTTCATATTTTGAGAGAGGCAGTTCTTCTTTAACCACAAAGTAGGAAATGTCAAATTTCTTTTTAAGGTCTTCAATCTGATGTGAGTTAAGATTAAAATCCAACTTTTGTTGATTTTGCTCTGCTGCCAATGACGTTTCACCTTTCTGCTTATGTGGATATCCGATTTAGCATGGTCTATCACACTTGTAAGTCTAAAGTTGGTTGAACCATCGATAAATACTCTTGAGAACTTCGGTCTGTTCTTGATCATGGGCTCAAACTGAGTGCATACCTTGCATTTCAATGCAGAACAGTAATTTCCCTTGCCAGTTTTTTCGCTATCGTAGGTTAGCCACAACTCTGCCTGGAAATCAGCTAAGTCTTCGCCCTTCCACTTTTCAACTGTGGCACAAGTCAACTTTCTTGATGATGTCTTCGCACTATCAGTCTTCATCAGAGTTTCAGAGTTATCCACAGTGACACCCAACTTACTTTTCTTCACACTTGCGGAGTTATCCCAGTAACTTGGCGATTTCACCTCATCGCGTGGTCTCTTGATCGCTTTTGGGTGCTGCCCAACTTCACTTGAGAAATAACTGGTGATAGTTCCCTTTGTTGTCGCTTTCTTCATGAGAGATGGCTTGGGGTTAGCTACACTTCGGGAAGATCCAGGTGTCTTTGACTTTGAGTCTGCCGGTTTATGAGAGACCCTGAAAATAGCAATGAAATGGTTCGGTTCGTACCAGGTCCCAGGAGTTGTATCTAGACTTCCATCTCGTGACCACATGATGTATCCAGTGCTTTGTGCCCCCTCATTTAAAATGCGCGGGAGAATCTTTCTGTGAAGAAGGTCCCTTATTCGACTGCCTACGTTCGGATATACTGAATACAGCGGCCTTCCCAAGACGCTGGTGAGTGCCATTACGTGAAACATACCACACCACACTCTCTCCTTGCAACCACTATTTGCCTCAGCTCTTATCGCTTTAATCCGATCCTTGCCATCCCAGGAAGCCATTCCACAAGCAGTCAAACACATGGTGAACAGTGTTTGTTCATCATAACTATTGGCTATACCAGCATTTAAATACTCTTGAAAAGCGGAGTGCTGAGAGTAGAAATCGCTATTGATGTAAAGCTCAAGAGTGGTTAACAGTCGAAGAAAATGAGACAAGGACTGATCACCAACCAGAATACGTGAGACGGAGTGAAACAAACAATCACCATCTCCAGTCGCCTTGCAAGCAAGAAATCCGCAAGTTTCATCTTCCAAAATAATGTCCTCCGGAACAAGTGTTTGGCCAATCTCATCCTTGTCGATCATTTCTGGATTTTCAATTGACGCCTTTTGTTTTATCCAACGCGAAACTTGATCGTATTTGTTGGAGAGGGATTTACAGTAGCTTTGTTTTTCCTCGCCGAAACCTTGATCAAGATGTTTCTTCAGAGATATTAAATCAGTTCGTGGGTCGCACTGTAACCGCAAAAAATCCATTTTTGCCGTCGAACTCGAACTGAAACTCAAACAACCAAGTTATACCATCAAGAAAACAATCGACTCATACGCGACCACCGACACAATTTTCTCTCACGCTCTCTGTTTTCCCGCGCAAATGGAACAAACAGCTGTAATTGGATATGCCGGGAAAAAACCGAGTCAAACGTTTAGATCATGCAGATATGTCACGAATATCCAAAGCAATGTAAAAATTCACCCTGTTACTAGGCTGTTATAGTTTGTATATGCCCTTGGCGAACTAAAACTTCCTAGTTTTGGCTTTGTAGGGTTGGAATGTCTGTTTTACGATTGAAACTGTAAACTTGGAACAGAAGTGAACGGTGATGCAATCGTGACCACGAAGCGTGACTAATTGTCGTTCGTGTTTTGACAAAAGTGATTGTCTGTTTAGTTGGAAGCAATATTATTTCAAAGCCTCCTCAGCGCATTGAACTGCTGTTTAGGTTGAAATATACTTTGGAATCTTTTATAATCTTTTTGTCTTAGAAATCTGCAACATTGGACCTGTATATACACATTATGTAAACGGACTGATTCGCGAATGCAATAAATTCCGAAAAAAACTTGCTGATTATTGCTCTGAATGGGTCTTATAGTCAAAGGAACAAAGTGAAATAAAATAAATAAGAACTAAACCTGAGTCAGGTTTCGTTTAATGAAGCTCATAAATTTGGAGTCTAGATAGTTTTTCAGAAGTGTGACTTCACAGAAACCAGAGCGCCCGAACCGGCATGTCTACAATTCGCCGCCGCGAAAATAAGCGGTAAGCGTTAAACCGAATTCTTTACCAGTAAAATTAAACAAAAATTTAATTCTGATTTACTTTTCGATAGCAAGATTATTATTGTTTGATTGTCAATGTGTGTGTTGAGCCCAATAACGGAACAATGTTTTGCCACAAGCGTCATTAAAGTATGATAATTAAAAGGTTAATTTGGATCAAAAGTGCCCGGTCAGAGTGACAGACCAGACTAATATTTCGCCGGTCAAAACGTCAAATTTACCGGACAATTGTCCGATGACCGACTGTTATTTGCAGCCTTGTATAAGTGATTTTAATTGGCAAAATGTTTCTCATAACTGAACAGATGGTAGGAATCAGCCAAATTACCAAAAAATAAAGCACCCATATTTTACGTCAATAACTTGTGGTGGTAGTTGAGACCTTTTAGGGTAAAATTCTGACAGGTGATATGGCCTTGAAACAGTGACATAAGACAGATGAAATGGTGACAAGCGACATGACGATAGGTTCACACTGCAACAGTGACAGGGAAAATCGCAAATAGTAGTAAAATACTGACAGGGACATGGCTCCCTCCTCAATATGCGAAACAACTACTTTTGAAATTCAGACTATGGACACACCTACCCCCTCTAAGGCCTCATAATTGTGATAAACAAATTACTGATGGAGTTCAAGTTCTTAAAAATACTGTGGTTATTCATCACACACTTACCAGTTTTGCTGGTGAGAGAAATTCTTCCAGCAAATGATCTGCCTCGTCATCCTGCACAATTGGCTCAGGGTTAGCAGTACTTTCATCAAATTCCCGAATTCGTACTGATGATAATTCCCTAGGGATTGTAGGAATGTGTTCAACCTGTTCAAGGGTCAGTGGAGTCTCTTCCATGCCTAGACTTAAAGAGACAAGTACAGATAGAGTTAAATGGGTTAACAAAGTTCTCTGTATTTTTGCTCATTTGCATAATGCTTTTGTTAAAGTTACATGGCTGTTGTAGCTTTAAATTGGCAAAGTATGGGTTAAACCTCTAAAAAAGACCAAACTGGACATGGTACAAGCTTCATTTGACCCCAAAAAGATAACACGCTAAAGGTTCATGGCCATGGCTGCTTGGATAAATAATCCAAACAAGCTTAAATAATCCAAACAAGATAAATAATCCAAACAAGCTTTGGAGTACTTATTTCTCCCCAAGGGGAAGGGAGCATTGAACATATTTGGCCCCAAATAAGGAGAAAAAAGAAAAAGGTAATCTACCTGCCTACTCTTAAGTATAGTTCTCTGCTGTGGCCTTGAGCCATTCCCAGTTGATTGGGTACAAATTTCCCCTACAGGGACTGTGCTCAATGGCCAATAAATATCACCTTAAATTCTGGCACCTCTTCCTCTGGGAGGTTGATTAAGTTTGCTCGGAAATTGTTTGGTCATTTCGATACAAAGTTGTTTTGATACGACCTCAAGCACCGAGATTATGCACCTATCCATGTAAATCCCATGGGGGGGGAGTGCGGGCAAGGGGCGGGGATTTGATGCCTGAGACTATCCCCCTGTCGGGCTTTTGATCGTGCGAAGCGACCCCGGGGTCGGGACATTTGACTTTGACCAACAGAAGCCTGGTATTCCTGGTATCCATCCAGAAGCGGTTACCAGGTCCGTTCCTCGAGGCTTTTTGAAAGTCACGCTGTTGGAGAAAGGTATGAAGTTTTCATTTGTTTTAATTGCCATAATCTGATACTTTAAACTGTCTATAATGTCTATTTTAAGAAAGTTTTTATCTTCAAGTTCCCATCTGATTGCAAAACTCGATTGAAATCGAATTCCACCATGAAAGTCAGAGGATTTTTTACGAGTCACTGATCCGACATGTTGACCAGATGTTATAAAGCATTTTACGTTTCATTAATATTATAATAGTACGGTCAGTCTTCCTAGAGTGATTTTGTTGTTCAAAATAAGAAATGCTAGTGGAGAGAGAAAATACTTAATTACAGCAAGTAACTTAATGGAGCTTACGTTAACCTTAAATAAAAGTAGTAAGAATGTACTTTTGAAATGTTCTTTTATTCGTTTTATATAGTATTATAGTATTGTTTGTTTAGATTTTTTCCCCTGGGGTGGGGTCTCTTTTGACACTTTTGATTGACCTTTCGTTTCCCACCCTGGGGAATTTGATCAAAAAATTTTAAAATTTGTCACATCCCCACCCCTTGCCCGCACTCACCCCCTACGGGGTTTACATTGATAGGTGCATTACACAAGAACTTGGATCACTTTGACATGTATAGTTTGCGTCTCAGCTAGAAAAACATTTGCGGTGATTATTCTTTGTTCTTCAAGCCGAGTATGTGAAACTATTTACACCTTAACTGAATTAACTTCGATCAAAACAACTTTGAATTGAAATGTCTAGTTACCAGTTTGCTTTTACTCCTCATATGCTAGGGCTTCAGTAGCCCTTTGTTTGAGACTAAAAGCAAATCCCTGGGGTTGTACTGGGGTCTAGCCCCGCAAAATGACAATGATAAGTTCATGAATATAATATTATTGACAATCACAAGATTTTTGCTTGGAGCATTGATTATATTGTTTTAAAGTGACCTGTGGAAACACAACGTATTAGATACGTTAGACATACACGTAAATTAAACAAGCTAAATCATAGTAGTCGAACCACAGCAGTTTTACGGTCGATAAAGCTGCATAGGACTAAGTTCTAAATCTGCCAACCACAGGTTTACTGTTGTCATAAGTAAAAAGAAATAGGTCATAAATTGCTACCAAAAATACGAGACAACCTTTTTGTTGGTTGTTCAAAACAAATTTAACAATAAAGATTAAAAATCAGCTTAACAACAGCGTTTGTCTGCGTTGCCATCGTTTCATCAAGCACTACCTCTTTCTTGGATACGCAAACTTATCCTCCATCAAAGCCATCGAAAAAATATTTTCTGAAGTCGTCTGTCTCCTGGTTGATGTAAAAATCTTTTAAAATAATATGTCATGGCAGAAATGATGGTAAAAATCCGACGTAAATCATGTTGTCCTTCTTTAACACAAGCCCGCCATTTTGTCTATGCGATGAAGAAGTGCACTATGGGATTTGTGTTCATCCACTTGTGATGAGTGGGGAGGGGATGGCCCCCGCGGGGTAGTGTTAGGAGCGTGGCGATAGGGCCAGGAGGGAGTAGCTTTGACTTGCCCTTTGGTTACCTTAGCCTTGCTAACGAGCCTGCAGGATTGGCCTTAACTCAGTCAGTGAAAACTTGTAATTTGCATTTCTTCTAACAGTACAAACTTGTGGAAAGTTTGGCATGGGCTGCACATATGGAGGTGGGGGGGCTACTCCCTTATTTAAGCTATAAGGGTATGTTCAACATTAAAAGGGTTATGGTTTTTGTCCCCCTTTGGTCTAAAATTGGGTATAGAAGTGCAAGTTTTGCACCCCCCCCCCCCCCCACCCCCACCTCATTCTATAATCCCGGAGGCTGCTAACCCTCAGTGTTCTTTTAAGTTTCTCTTGTACCTGATGTTACTGTGTAGCACAACAGAAAAAGAATTTGTCATCACTTGTTTCTTTTTAATGTCAGAGATGGATGATTCTCTTTTGTAATGACTTAATTTAAAACACTGGACTTCCTGCAAGAGTTATTGATCACATCTGAACCACAAGGAATGTATTTGGGAAATCATCATTGACACAGTGTTTGTATTTTTTTGATTTATATAATTCTTAATGTTGTATAGTGCTTAATTCTTACCTCAATTATGTACTCAATTATGTACATACGGTATTTTTAAAGTTGAATAAATTATTTTTTTTTGTTATCACCAAGGGCCGATTAGGTAATTGGCTCCTGTTATCATGTAGGGCATTTAATTTTTAAAAAACACCCACCACTCTGGAATTTCAGTTCAGAGTTAACCACACTTCCCATATACAGCTATTTCAAGAAAAGTTGTCGGAAAAAGTGCACACGACAATCCCGAAAGGTATTGTGGGTATTTTTTAGTTCACTGTTCTTCAATGAAATTTGAAAGAATGGCACGAGAGGCCATGGACATATGTCAGCTACAGTGCCAGGAACAGTGTATTGATCATATCCCCATATTACCTTTCCGGATTGTCATGTGCACTTTTTTTTCCAACAACCTTTCTCGAAGTAGCTGTATACATTAGCTTAAGATGGACCCCTTGGGACAATCTCCTAAAACAGTTGCTGAAAGCCAATAGGGTTATTCCTGAAACTCAGTGAACTCAGCACTCGTTATTTTACAAACGTTAAGATGGAATCCATCAGGAAATTGAGTAATTTTAATTTTCAGTGGACAAAAACCTTGTACCACAATAATTTAAACAATATCGCAAATAAGCTTAAATAATAATAATTATTATCAGATATTTATTCAGGATAACCCTTATCAACAGAATCCTGCTGACTAAGAATTTAAAAACTAATAAACAAGAATTACAAAAAATTAACATATAGAATAAAATACATTTTAAAAAGCAAACATGCACTAAGTTACAAACAGTTTTAAATGAAAATAGAAATTACAAGTAATAAAAGTACAAGGCTTTCCTAAAAAAACTCTAAAACTAATGTTTCCTAAACTTAAAGGCAATAAATTAATAAAAATCAAGGCTCCCAAAAAATAAGAACTATGGTGCACAAAATCCAATTTGACCTTTGCCCTTCAATGAAAAAAGATATTGTGTAACATTTGTGATCAGGGGATAAAACATTAAGACAGAATTCATTAGGAAATTGAGTAATGTCAATTTGCAGTGGACAAAAACCTTGTACCAGAATAATTTAAACAATATTGCATTCTTTTTTACATTTTTCAAGAGCTATAGATATAATTATTAGTTATCTGTAATAACAGCAAAGACTATTTCCCATGGGAGCCCGAGAAAATAAACATCAAATTTCACAAAAATTGTGAAAACACAGGTAAAATTCTGCAGATTCCATGCATAAGATGTCATTTTGTGAAATTTGACATTTATTTTCTCGGGCTCTTCTAAGAAATTTTCTTTGGTGTTATTACAGATAACTAATTACACCTATAGCCCTTGAAAAGTATAAAAATGCTGAAGACCTTGAAGAAGGGAGAGAAACAGTGGTACCATTATTGTGAGGTTTATCGATCAATATCAATAAAAACTTTATAGGTTATTCCTACGTCTCCAGAATGTCAAATGACATAAAAATTGCTCTTAACCAATGCAGCACAAGTTCAAGTTTACAAGTCTTGCATGGTTATCTACGGACAGTTAATAATTTTGTTGGTAACAACATAACTGTAAATTTAAAAAGCATTACCTTACTATGAGCATTTTTACTATTAAGTTAAGTACATCAAAGAAGTAACACCATCAATTTTTTTCACTTTCAGACCTGACTTGTACATTGCTGGTTCCAGTAATATTACGTAGAAATTGTTTAAAATACACATTAGTACTCATAAGTTATTGGTAAATTATTATTGACTACATCCCACACATGAGTAAAGTTAACTACTAAATAAATACATTATTAAGAGCTCAGAGAAAGTATAAAGTAACTTGTGTCAAATTCAAAAATCCATAGTTTGCTAGTCATCATCTTCAGGTGAAAAAATATCATTTTCCTCCAGCCAGGCTGCTCCCTCACGAGAGATAATACCACCAACATACAAGAACGGAACCACAATCAAAGTTACTTTTGTTAAACCAAAGCGTGTCTTCTCAGGCTTAGAGAGAACTGCACCAGTAATTGAACGTGTGGATGAATGCCTCAGAAAGGAATGTCTAGAGTGAAGAAGTAGTTGGGCTGGACGAATGTACATCCTCAACAATGAAGCAGACATCTTTTTGTTCTAAGTACTTCAGTTTGTTCCCTGTTTGATGCCAATGATGTCTCTGAAATAAGAGAAAAGAAGCAATTCAGAATACCCAGCCATATAGAAGCAGTTCTACTACCTTAACACTGCGGTCCCCTAGCCCCATGTGAAGTCCACCATTTAATGTTGGACTTCACACGCACTGAACTTACCACAGTAGAAGCTAGGTCTACTTACTGCAACCTTCACAAAACCCTGTTTTTCTCAACTTCCTACAAACTCTGTTTTTTTACATTTCTGTAAGCCGCCAGCTCCAGTCACGGATACCTTTTTCGCATCCCAAGAGTGTCCGCTTATGAGGGCTTCCACTGTAACTATTTGGTTTGACCCAAATTATAAAAGTACGATGGTTGATTCAGACATTGAATTAAATTACTCACATAATTTTCACGATGTACATGGTCTACAATGTTTACCAGTGAAAATAAATTACAGTAGTTAATAAATTAGGGTTGCCCAAAATGTACTAGGGTACCGAAAGCATAGCTTATCATGACTGACTGCTGACTTGCTGACTGGTGGGATGAAAGTCTATTCCTGATTTATCTTTCATGCTCCCTGGATCGAATGAAGTATGAGGGTCAAACAGTAGCTCTCTTTGTCCTTGCTGTTCCATTAGAATTAAACCTCCTTCTCTTACTGATGTATAAAAAGGTTAACACTTATAGAGCTCATCTTTATTCCAGGTTCAAAAAACCTGACAAAGTCCACCACAAAGTGGAAGGGCAAAAACATAATGGTGATGCTTGTTAGTACAGTAGTCATAATTAACGTTGTGGGTAAATGGCCAGTAACCAGTCAAGGTTTTCAAAACACTAAATGACCGGCAGTCCGGTATTTTCAATAAATTTGACTTACACTGTATCTTAGAATCCCAACCAACCCAAACTATCACATGTCGATTAAGGAAAGTCAAGCGATCCTGAAACGCTTTATACATCTCAAGTTTAGCGTTTGGTTTACGCTGAGCTCAGAAAATGAAATCATGTTTTGTGACACTTTCAACTTTTTTCAGCTTCCTCTTTCCTTGTTCCCCTTTCCTCTTTCTCCTTTCCTGACTTATCTAGGAAAGATCGAAGTGACTCTCCTAGCAGGGTGGACTGCCAGTCATTTAGTGTTCTGACAGTCTTGACCGGCAGTCGACCTGGAAAAAGTTCTAAGTGTCATAAAACATGGTTTTGTTTTCTGAGCGCAGCGTAAACCAAACGCTAAACTTAAGATCTACAAAGTGTTTCAGGATCACTTGACTTTTCTTAATCGACATTATGATAGTTTAGATTAGATGGATTTTCTCGATTTGTCAAATTTATTGAGAATATAGGACTACCGGTCATTTAATGTTTTAAAAACCTTGACCGGCAGTCCTGTCGACCTGAAAAAAGTTCTTAGTGTCACAAAACATGGTTTCGTTTTCTGAGCCCATCGAAACCAAACGCTAGACTTGAGATCTATAAAGCATTTCAGGATCTCTTGACTTTTCTTAATTGACATATGTTAGTTTGGATTGGTTGGGATCCTTAGATAAGTCAAATTTATTGACAATATTGGACTGCCGGTCATTTAGTGTTTTGAAAACCTTGACCGGTTACCGGCCACATGGCCACAGCGTATAATTAATGTCCGTCCTCTGTCAGATCAGTTTCTGAAGAATCCTTGATGGCAACAAAACACTTATCGCAAAAAAATAAAAAACAACAACAATAACAGATCCTAAAATTTCAAAACTAAAAAACCAACTAAAATGATGGAAAAAACTTACCAAAGGATACCAAGGTCCAAAAGACGAGGGAAAGATGTCAACAAAGTTATGCAAATGATGGAGCAACAAAATGATGGAATGTGTTAGTGCGCATGCTGCTACCGCAACTGACAAATGATACAATGCGGGCTCCCGAGCGCTTAAATGATTTTACTATTTTACTCGAAATTTCAATGCCACTTAAAAAGATTGCCTAATGAAAGGCATGAAAATATTACCTGTGGGTTGTGAGCCAAAAGTGTTGATATATATATTTTAAACAACCTCTTAAGAAACCCCCCACTCCACCCTAGCGGATCGAGTGCTAGTGCCAGTTCTTCTCTGCATCACACGCACAACCTGTTAACCTCTTACTTGCGGCTGTTGATCGCCACAACAAAGTTATTGAAAAAGGTAAGTTTATGTTTTATTCATTGTTCATTATCATAATACACGATTTCCTTCGGCTGGCAATTTCTGTATTAACCACTCGAGAAAGGTCCATCCTTTTCAAGAATTGGTGCAAACATATGGAATAGTATTCCCAACAGTGATCGTGCTGTACCTGAATATAAATTTAAGAATACCCTGTATCAAAATATCCAGTAGCCGACACTGTAGGAGGATACCAATGTTGACGTGTTTACTTTAATTGACATACTCAGTAACTATTCAAGTTTCAGTTAATTTCATTCACACCTTGTTTCATTTACCTATTTTGAAACTAGATATGTATAGGTTAATTCAATTTGTCGATGTTCGTGTATCTGTTTCAACCCGGTTATTGTATTTTTTTTTACTTTTCCTTCTCGCCTCGGTTAGCTATAGGCTACTTTGCGGGCAACGATCAATTATGGCATGTATCCAAAGTGTTGTTAGTAATAAACATGAACTTGAACTATTGTTTCATTCTAATATATGGGCTCTCTGTTCCGCCATTCTGAATCATGTGATTCTAAAACAATGGCGAATAACGAGAAATGGACATTACACCACTTAGTCGTGTTTTCCCTGACTTTTTTGAGGTGGGTATATTTAATCCAGTGTTCATTGCACATACAAAAAATTGTTTACCTTTAACCTCAGACCACGAGTTTGGAGACAAAGGAGTTTATTGTCAGACTCCAATTCAGCAGAGATACAAAACTAGGATTTGACAATGTAACTCCAACACCATAAGGCTGGGAGGGAATTAGGGTAGTGAAATGAGCTTGACCGCTGTTCAATTAGAATAACTTGACTAATGCTTGATGAACACAACGCTCTTATTACAATGCTTGCATCATTATCACAATTGCACTTCCCACTATTACTAAAAATAGGTTTTGTCACCTTAGACCCCCCGCATGACTCGGACAAACTTTGCATTCTACTCCAAGGCTTTGTATGGGAAACATGCATTTCCGACATGAAAATTGTTCATAAAATTCGCATTGAGCGCTTTTTAAAATGTTTTTTGAGCTTAATTCCAATATATAAAAGGCACTACTGCTATAGGGAGCAAAACCTGGTCCAGTAACTCAAATAAATGGTTAATATCAGAAAATAAAGTGACTCGATCAAAGAAGGCTACTGAAATCAGATCCCTAGCTCTGTGTCTTAGGCAGAAACCACTGCTATGCACTGAAACATGAAATAACATTATAGGCTGTGTAATACTCCAAAACCGAAATTGCTAAAGAGAAAATCGAGAGAAGACATTAAATACCCAAAGTTACACTGTGAACTAAGATTTTAATGAATGGTGTCTCTGTCAACCATAGAAAAATCATAGAACCATAAAATAATCTTCATTCAATAGAAACACTAAAAAACTGCTCTTTTTCTGTCCATGACTTTTCTATTCATCATTATAAAGAAGAGGATTGGTCAAACTTAGAATGGGATGTGGGTGTGGAAAATAACCTCTCTGAATAGAAGATGGTATAGATGTTGCTGTTAATGTTTTATTTCAGTTTGTTCTTGTTTTTCCTTGTTTCAAATTCATTAGCGTACATTACCATACCACAAAACAAAGGAAATAAAAAATTAACTGAAATAAACTGCATCATATACCTTGTAAGTCTTATTAATGTTTCTTTTTTTTGTTGCAGCTTCTCTTGTGTCCATGTTGCAAGGAAAGCTTTCAGCAATGTTAAACATTTCATGCAGAAGGAATGGACAAACAGTTCTGTTACCTTGGATCCTCCACAGGTTAATTAATTTAAGTTAAATTTTGTGTCTTGTGCAAACCAGTAAAGAGAACAAAAACAAACATGTGTTTGTAAATGCTGACAGTGCTGTATTAAGATGTACTGACTGGTGTGACAAGCAAAAATATTTACGAAAGTACTCACTGAATGCAAATAAGGTAACAACAGTTGTGCAGAGATGCTAACCTCTGGAGATCTAAAATCTGGAGGCTCTTTCTTTTGCATTTCCCCCCTACCCCTGCAAGATATCAATGACCAACTCCCACTGATAAAAACAAATTGACTGAGTCCCCTATTTATAACATCGGTGTGGCTTGGGACATTATATAAAGTCTTACATGAAGTGCAGACCATCAAAATCTGCTTAGCACAGAAAAGCTCAAAAGTTGATTTTATCAGGGAGATTTGGTGACCTGTACCCTCGGGGGGGGGGGGGGGGGGTACTCCCTTATATAAGCCATGTAGGTATGTGCCGCCCCAACGGGTAGGGTTTTTGTGCCTTTTTGGTCTAAAAACGGGTATAGATTTTGCCCATTCTGGTTTAGAATTGGGTATGGTTTTCGAGGGAACTGCGGGAGTGTATGATTGTATTTATCGTTTCAATTCTAAATGAGTAAGAAATAAAGAGAAATGGATGTGAAGAATTTTTTTTGCGTTCTAATCTAAGTAATGATGATGTAATTTCTGCCTAAAGGCCAAGTCTGAAAACGGGTGTGGATTTTAAAGTTCTGGTCTGGTAAGAATTCCCAGGAGCACCCCCCCCCCCTCCTCCGTGGGTCCATATTGTTGCTGTATCGGGGTGACTCCTGGATAATCAGGGAGGGTTCGCATATATGCAAGTAGTGATGTTAACTTTTGCAGTGTAGATAACACTCTTTTCTGCTGAACCATTGATTGCATTAATTTATTGTGATAACTGGTACCCTGTTGCCTTCCCACCAAGAGTAAGTTGAGCCTACTGAAATATGAACTTTGAACTTTCCTGTGAATCATATGTTACATAACATTAGGGCCATTTATATGAAGTAAAATAAGACGCTAACTTTCCTTATAAACGGCACATTTCGTCTAAAATAAGACGCGGCTTAGCTAAGACACGTCTTATTAGATAAGACATGCTCGTATAAATGGTACAGTTTGCGTCTTATGTAAGACGCATTTTATTTTTCCTCGTATAAATGGCCCTATTGGTGTGTCAGTTATTAGCTATATAGCCTTACTTATTAACACATTTTTTTGGCAAGCGGGAGGAGGGGCATTACTTTTGGGAATGGTTGCTTTTGGAACTAACCTCTCCGTCAAATTATGAGGGGGAAACTCATATCATTTAATTGTACAGTACATTGTATATTTTAAGAAAGATTTTGGTTTGTTGATTCAGCATGTAGTTTTTATTTTTGTTTTTTTTGTAGGTGTGGGAGAACAGCCACTTTTTCACTGATGAGGTGATTGTCTAATAATGTATTTGATTAATTGACTTATTAAATATTTTAAAACAGATTGCTATCTTTTTAGTTCATTGGTATTTAGTTGCAGTTTTAAGGACCTTGCATGAAATAGTGCATTGACAAGTTGTATGATAACGGATTACATGCAGAGAAATACATAATTAGGTTTATTGTGAAACTTTAATAGCTTGTAATAACATAGACATGCTTTGTTGTGCTGGTTAGCAAGTTGCATTAAGCTAAGCATCATGGGAAGTTTTGATTTTACCAAACTGGTTCAGTCAAAACAATTTATAAAATAACTAAGATAGTACGTGCGCTCTGATTGACCAAGAGGCGTGTTTGCATGAGATTATGTAAACACAGTTGTGGCGTCAAAGTGTTTTGCTTTTTGCATGCTAATTACTCAAGCACAAATTTGAGAAAAGTTTTTGCGTTGAGAACTGGACACATTCCCTTGTCTGCTGAAAAACGTTTTTTATTGCTTAAATATTGGGTAGATTTGCTAGTAAATTTATCACTTCATAACATATATTGCTAACTTGATGGCTGTTATTTTAACATAGCCCCATGCTCAGGTTTTCCTCGGTGCAATGGATACTACCTTCCTCTTAGCCTATGCTGTGGTAAGAATTTTTAACAAATAATGTCTGTGTTTTTGTTAGAATATTGAATTATTTCAGAAGAGCTCTCCTCACTGAGGTTTATAGCTTTAAAACCCCCTGCCCCTCCCCTTTGGAAATTCAAAGTTAGCCGGTTTAGGTTAGTATCTGTTTCACAGTTCAAGTAAAATCACTCTAGTTGTATTGTCTTTATATCCTCCTTATAAATGCCATAAATAAATGTATGTAGATTTGAAAATAGCAAGTTTACTAGAAATGTGTTTGTTTTTGTACAGGGTCTCTTCATAAGTGGAATTTTTGGAGACAGGTATGGGATTTTTTTATCACTCCTATATGTAATGTAATAGATTGGTCCTGTGGATAGTAATACATGTAACAATGTGCTCCTCAGAAGATGGCTAGCTATAGGCTAAGTATTATTTGCCTGATAAAAGTTCCTGTATTCTTTTGATGGCTAAATTATCCCTCCCCCTCTATTTATCAACTCCAAAAAAAAAACATGCAGAACAGGCAGATTTCTGAAAATTGTTCAATTTTGCGTGAAAAGGCTTTCCTAGATGAAATTGGTTGTGCAGATGAAAATGTATCCTGTTGTAGTGCAACTTGGTCACGCATTTCATGTGAGTCAAAAGTCAGATCAAAGGCAACATTTCTCCCTGTGTATTATAAAATAATGTAATAATCTTTCCTTTTTTGTTCATGAATCAGGTTTAACCTGACACGAATCCTAGCATTTGGAATGTGTTCATCAGCTGTTGCGGTGAGATAAAATGAGATATATGATTTTAAACTCAACTAGCTGGATGATAATTTTAGAAAATTAGTCCGCAATGCATGTGATAATTATAATGTGCTACTGTAACTCAGTCACTTCTGAAACACCTGCAGAAACTGTCCCCGCCCCCTCTTCCCAGGGCTATGGAAATGGCCTTAAATGTACACTTGTAACATCATCAGTTTAAGTAATGCTTAAAGATAACTTTGATTCTCTACTTGTGGAAGAGGAAAAGACCTTCAACTGAAAAAGAGGAAGAAGCAAAAACTTCAAGTCAAAAGTTTATTTTGTCACATTGCAAATGCCGAAATGTTTTGCATGGCATGAAAATTAAAAGTCTCTTTATATACCATCCAATTTATCTTTTCCTTGGGAGTATAGCTGAAACCTGCCTAATACAGACACCTCGTTATTACAGACAGTTTGCATTGTCCCTGGGAAAGCCCTTCCTATTTTTCTCTAAATTTAACCCACTTAATATGGACACCCTGTTAATAGTACAGACACTTCCTATGGCCCCCTCAGTGTCCATATACTAACAGGGTTTGCCTGTATTATGTTTACTCTTGACATACTCAGAGCGTTTAAGTTCTGACTATCTATATACTCAGTAGAATAGGAAGGTAATACGCTGTCAGTAATATATCACACAAGTTATTGTGTTACTATCTATCAATGCGGTGTAAGACTGTAATCTTTGATGTTTGATAGGTATTTATGTTTGGAACTGCCAGCAAGTGGATTGGAATTTATAACATTTGGTATTATGGAGTGTTAATGGCTCTGAATGGTAATGAAGCAATTATTACTTTTCATTATATTTGTTATTCATCCTTTAACTGAAGATTGTCTGAGACAACTTGAATGAAACGAAACCATGCTTTCTCTACTTTAATCACACTAGGACTCCTGGGAAGACTCCAAAAACTACTTCATGTAACAATATTCTGTTAATGGGAAAAAAACCAGTCGTGAATTTGGACCTTCAGGTCATTTATTTGTGAGAAATTGAAGAGACATTGAAAAAAATTTCCTTGCAATTGAAAGTTTGAAGGAGGGGATGAACTTTCAATCTAAGGTTGAGTTAGTGGGATGGTCAAAATGCTGATCACTTTACTTAATTTTTGTTTGTTAAACCCTGTTTGTTAAACCCAAGTTGATGTACAAAATTAAGTACCCAGTTTACAACGAGAGGCTGACGATAAACCATACACAGCGGCGTGTCCCTTTATATGCTAACTGAGGATTAGCCTTTGAGCAAGCTTTCCAGGGAATACTGTATGGGAGGGGCCAATTGAGAATTGATGAGGAAGTCCTATTCTTTGGCCTTTAATTTATAAGCCTATACAGTAGATGCCACATTTATGCTTCAAGTGGATAGCAATTTCTTGTACTTGCTTATTTTCAGGGTTGTTTCAATCTACTTGTTGGCCTTGTTTAGTGGCAGTCATGGGAAATTGGTTTGGAAAGTCAAGGTAAGTAGTGTAGATGAACTGATAGTACACACTTGTATGCACTGTCTTCTTGCAAGGCCATTGTACGTGGTTGTTGCAAAAGGTCAGGGGTGTCATGAAGTTGCGCCTAAAATACCTGTTCTGCTGTGGAAATTCTGCCAATAAAGCCAATAAGCTGGCCAAGACCACTTGACAGGCAGCATTTGCTCGAATTTAACTTTGCCTTAATTGTATTTAGCCGCATCAACAGTAATTATTGTGTTGTACGCATACATTAATACACATTAAATGTTGATGTTGTTATTTTAGGCGAGGAATTATGTTTGGATTGTGGAGTGCTAATGCCTCTCTGGGAAACATTCTAGGAGCTTTGCTAGTAAGCTTGTAAAATACTTCTTGACGATATAATTTCGTTGCAAAGTACATTGTACTTGATTCTAGGTTTGACTCACTATGATTGGTCAATTATGAATTGTCACAGTAAATAATTATTTAACAATTAGTCGCCAAAGGCGACGCGAATATTGGCGAATAGTCACCAAGACGAAGTTGAGGTGACTAATTGCCGATATTCATGTCACCTGAGGTGTCTAATTGTTTTAGTATAATTGCATTTATTATTATTCAAGAATATAAAATAAAAAAGAGACACATTTTTGAAAGATTTTGGGGCTTTAAGATGTTGGTTGAGGGTGGCTCTGATCGACAACAAGCTGGTTTTCTTATAATAGCTGCCGTCGGTTTTCCTCACCGAAATGTAAAGTTAATTGCCAGACATTTTTTAATTCATCAAATTCCATGTTTGCTATTTCATTATTTTGTAAAGTCTTGCATGCTGCTTGAAACCATTCTGTAGAACAAAATAATTCACAAAAGTTACTAAAAGTTGCCGACACTTTGAAGCAAAAAAATGTAAACAAACATACCAGTTTTCAGTAAATTGTGTTAGTTTCAAAAAAGAAATTTTATCAACCTATACCTTTGAATAGCTTGACTCCAAATTTTGTAGTGTCTTTTGTTTTTTGAGGAACAGCATCTTCTTTAAATTGATCGATTTTTGACTCCGAAACATCAACAAATCTGGCTGCTATTTTGAAAACTGCTAGCCTTCATTGTTATAATCACCGTGCAGTGACTGTAGCGGGATGAAGCGAAGCTCCTAGCCAATCATAGCGCTCAATTTTTGATAATCATCAATGACATAATTGTACTAATGTTAATTTTCATCCTGAACTTTTATTATACTAAACTGCTGAAGGTCATTTCAAAAATGGTGTAATAAAATATTATTAATTAATTTTTGTAAATCTTTCTTTCAGGTGGCTGCTCTTTTAGATTATGGTTATGAGGTCAGTATAATGATTGATATTGTTCTGTCTATATTGTACTCACACAGAAGGTTGGTTTTACTCTTCAACTTCAGTTGCAATAATTATAATAATGAATATTTATTATTATTAGTTAATGGAACTACCCTCCCAATATTTTATATTTAAATTAACCTTACTGTTAGTTTTAAGCTGCCATGTGGGGGCGCCATTGGTTGACAATTTCTCTGGGTAGATCACTTGCACAAAAACCTTCACAGATCTGAATCTTGGCAGCACCGAGTTTCCACATTACAGTAAAAACCTGCAACTAAGAACCTACATTTTTAGGAGTTAGCCTAAACAGGTTCTTATATAAATGCTAGTTAGCAGAATTTTAGGCTATTTAAGTTCTTAAAATGGGTTCTTAATCCTGGAGAAAAAGTAGTTAGTATGCTTTGTAAGTCTACATATCTTGCACTCATTTTTCTTTAAAAAACATTTTTACAACAATGGCAATCTGCTTTTTTTGCTTCAAATAAGATTGTTGCAATGCAGCTGTAATGTACTAGTATGATTTTAGAAAATAAGAACCTGTTTTAAATTTCTTAGGCTAAATAGGTTCTTGTTTATAGGGGATATAAATGACCAATTTTAGGCTAACAGGTTCTTAATTTTTAGGTTCTTAGTTGCGGGTTTTTACTGTATTTCATCTCTTTTCATCTCTCAAATTTGTTACTTTACTTGTTGAGGACATCTAGTTGTCCAGCATTTTTGACCAAGAAATCTGTTTTAAAGGGCATGCAAACAACCTTTTTCAGTAAATTATAGACAAAATATGTCCACCCTAAATTTTATATCAGATGTTAACAATGTATTACATGTATTGAACAGTCCTTCAGCTTTTTACTAAATTAATGTGTCATACAGTATGTGTGTTTTGCATGATTGCAGTATGCCATGCTTGTACCTGCTGCAGTGCTATTTGCATTTGGTGTTGTAGTACTCTTCTGTCTGATCCCCTCACCAGATCAGATTGGTAAGTCTAATAAGAAAAGGCTACGTGTTCAACATAGCTGTCCTATGTCGATAATAAAGTAATACCGTAAACTGCTGCTTATAAGCCCTAGGCTTATACAAGTTTGTAAGGGGTTTTGGGTGGGCTTATAAGCGGACGAAAAAAAGCGTTTCGAAATGAGCAACAGCACTGTTGATCGACGTATGATTTAAATTTATTACTCTTACAATTGAAGCCTTAAAAAGGCAGCAATGAATCAAATTCAGTTAAATTTCAAAACAAAATCAAAACTGTAACTAGGGCTTATATCCGGATGGGCTTATAATCGAATGTATTTTCTTGTTTGCATGTAGGTGGGCCTATAACCAGGGAGGTTTATAAGCAGATGGGCTTGTAAGTGGCAGTTTACGGTATTATTGGAGGGGAAAAAATATGTTGAAATAGACAAAGTGTTACAAAGTGCTCAGTATTTTTCAGTAGTCAATGCAAGCATTAATAATGCCAGGGAAAGAAAAATTGTAACATTGAATATAATTATTCTATCAAGGCCTGTTAGAACTGTTGCAGTCATTTTCTTCAGTTGTAGTTGAAGGCAATTATGATCTTTTAACACAGTGGTGAAAACATAGGCACTTGAAAAGTGCATGTAGTCACTCTTAGTTGAAATAAAAATTTTAAGGGACCTTTGCAGGCTTTGAAGTTTTTCAAAAGTTACTAATCATTTGAGAATTAGCTACATCTAAAATGCGGAAGTAGTGATTTGTCTGTCATTGTGATGTTTAAAAAAAAAAATCCTGGTTGAACCTCATTTTTTTGTTCCACCTATTTGCCAAAGTTTGGATATTGATGAGACACACTCTCATGTGTTTGTTGTAACTTACTTCTCAATTTCTCTGGAGTGTAATCCAGTACATAGATGCACAATTCTGCACTCATAAAGTAAATGTTAGTTTTGGTTGCTTATTTTCCATCAGGGCTGCCAATGCCAGAAGAAGGAACTCAACCTTTTCCAGTAACAAACTATGGTAAACTACCAGTATATTTTGCACGATTTTTTCAAAGAAACCATGATTGTTTTACTTACATGTACAACAAGATATGTTTCAGTTTTTCCTCAACAGTGTTTACTTTCAAATTAACAATGAATTAAAATCTGATTAAGTATTTATTGTCAAAGGATGTGTTAGTTTAGGTTACGTTCTCCAGACGTCAAATGCAACAAGGTGCCATCTGAAATAAATTATTTAATTGAAAGTTCAAACTAAAGCAATGACACAAAATTATTCAATGTGTTACAACTGGATGTCAACTGTGTGTGGAGTATTTGTTGATCATCTTGATTGGTGTTGGCTCAATTTTTCGAAAATTCTTTAACAATAATTGTTAATATTTATATTATAATATTACTTATTACAGGAGCATTGTCATCTACTGACCCCTCAGTTTTTGACCAGGAGGCATCGCTTGCTGCTCAAGAAGCCCGTTCTACAGTAAGTACTTCAAGAATGAAGAAATGCTTAGTAGGAAAAATAATGCAAAACACCCCCCCCCCCCCCCCCCCCCACCCCCCTGGAAGGATCAGGTAGCTGGGGGAAAGAGGGCTAATCTCCAGTTACCAAAAAATTTAGAAACCTTAGAATAGATAAAGACAGCTCAGGCTAACTAAGGTTTATAATATAAGTTGACTTTAACACATTGCTTTGAAAAGTAGGTAAAGACATAACTGCCGCTGGGTAAGGAGATCCACTGTCTATAATGGATCCATGGAAGAATACACATTTTGATGAGGGCCACACTACTTAAACAACTTCTTTAGATGGAAATCACCTGATGAATAACATGCTTTTTAACATGGAATATTATTGAAGCAAAAAATCAGTGAAATTTAGATTTGGTTTTAACAAGAAGTTAGGACTAATTAAGCATGTTCAGATAGCATTACTGTAAAATATACCCAGTCTTGCAAATTAGATTGCAAACAGTCTGTTACTTTCTTTGTCAAAGTTGCTGGTGTAGTATGTGTAACTAAATGACACGCAAGCAAGAAGCAATTAAGCCACAAGCTGCAAGCCATCAGCCATAAGAAATGTTTTGCAAACATGCTGAGTGGAATGGGAACTTAATGGACTTTGAGAGAAAAGGCAGCCTGCCAGCAGTCTACTTTAAAATTAGACAATTGAAATTAACCAAGAATATAAATTTGTGCAGGAATTTTAATTGTTGAAATATTCTGTAGTCATCTTCAGTGTCATCAAATTCAGTGAGGCCACAACCCAAGAAAGCCATTACTTTTTGTCAAGCTGTTATCCTTCCTGGAGTTATTCCTGTAAGTATCCTTTTGTGATGTTTGACACTCAAGGTTTTGTCTTTTCAAACTACTGGGTCAACATTCGTTTTCGTCTCAAGTTAGGAAGTCAATCAGTATGAATTATCAGGATTTATTGTCTTATTAACCATTTGCAAGTTGCCTCAAGCCTCTGTTTCAAAGCGAGGCTAAGTGCGAAGCCACCGATTTGAAAGTAGTATTTATTCTCATGCAAATAAAACTCACTTTCACAAGAAAGGTTTGGCACTTAACCCCGTTTTGGAGATGAGGAATTTTGGAACTCATAAATGGCCCATTTGTAAGTTATACAAGTCATAATAGACTGATTACAAGTTGCGTGGTACATATTGTCGTTAAAAGTGCAAGTGAAAAACAGAGTAGGGTTTGACTCAAAACAAGAGAGAATGAGCTCAAAATTGTTCCTCCTGCCAGTTATTGATCTCTTTTGACCATTTTTTTCCACAGTATTCACTGTCCTATGCTTGTCTGAAAGTTGTACACAAGTCTTTCTTTTTCTGGCTGCCTTTTTATTTGTCAGACAGTAAGTATTCATCCACCATAAATGATCTAATACCTAAATAAACGCCCGGGGCGTTTATTCAATTTTAAGGGTCCAAGTGGGGGCGTTTGATTGATGGGAGGCGTTTATTCTCATAACTGAAACAAGCTCAACACTACTAATATGCTTTGGAGAGAAAATATCAAAAGAGTATATAAATAGCAGATATCCAGTCGATCCATTGATAGGTCTTGGTCGTCAAGAGATCCACTCACTCTTTCAAATCTCAAAGAAGTGACTTCTTCGTCAGAGTCCCTGGTCAAGGTCACTAAGTTGTCATCACTAGCCCATCCTTACTTTGAACTTGAACCCTTGTGAATGAAGCAAGAAACTGAACAACTTGAATGATTTTAATCCTTTTTGCTAGTATTTGATGGTATTTTAGATTAATTGCCATGGAGGGCGTTTGTTAGACAGGGGGCGTTTATTACAGAGGGGCGTCTAATAGGCACATCGTAGGAGGGGCGTCTATTAGACAGGGGGCGTTTATTACAGAGGGGTGTCTAATACAATCTTTACATCGCAGGAGGGGCGTTTATTAGAGAGGGGCGTCTAATACAGCATTTACATCGTAGGAGGGGCGTCTATTAGACAGGGGGCGTTTATTACAGAGGGGCGTGTTATACAACCTTTACATCGTAAGAGGGGCGTTTATTAGAGAGGGGCGTCTAATACAGCATTTACATCGTAGGAGGGGCGTCTATTAGACAGGGGGCGTTTATTATTGAGGGGCGTCTAATACACACATCGTAGGAGGGGCGTCTATTAGACAGGGGGCGTTTATTAGACAAGAGGCGTTTATTTAAGAGAGGGCGTCTATTTGATCATTTACGGTATATTGCTCATTGGTTTGTTTGTTTGTTTGTTTTTTTTCCCCTGCGGTTACAGTGGAGTTTAATAGTATTGGGGGACTAAATCTTTGAAAGCTGCTTCAATAATCCCCCACCTCTTCCTCAGCAAACGACGTTCTAATTGAAGTTGGGTGCAAGATGGGTGCAAAAAAACGTTGTTTTAAAATCAACATTGCTAGGGGGATTTAAGAGGTTCAAAGGATGAAAAGGAAGACGATCAAAAAATTATTATTAGGAGTAGTGTTAAAATTATACTTACTTGGAAGGGTTTTGCCAACTGCATATCCCCCGTTCGTTTAACCTCCAATGTAGTTTTAAGTGCCTGAAGGCACTGTATATTACACGCGGATAGAGGAATTCAGTAGTCAATCTGGACAATTCTTGTCTTTAAAGATAATAGTAGAACTTGGTGTGAGTATGTTGTTTTGTAGATTTCCATTGTTACAAACTGAAAGCCAATCGTTATATAGGGATGAAAGGGCGATATTTTCCAGTATTAACTCGCTGATTGTCTGTTCTTAGATTTTGACTGGAAAGACATTGTGGCTGACAAATTTTCAACATTTTATGACGTTGGGGGCATTGCAGGTTGGTGCTTAATACTTCAAATTAAAGTTCGTTGATATTATCGTGACACTGTTAAACTGCTTCGTAATATTACTTAACAAAAAAATAATATTTGTTCTGCGCCTTCCCCCGTCGCGCGTCTTTCACGATCCTCGCTCGCCTTCGCGCGCCTGAAAAACGCATGGAGAATTATCCATGAAAAACGTGATTCGGGCTCGACCTGTAAAAGAATAGGAGCATCACAAATAATGGAGGTCACAAAATGACTAGATATACCGGAATAGCCTTTCTGTGCACCAGACTGAAATCCAGTTTTTTTCTTTCAGGTGGAATTACAGGCGGATTGATTAGTGTGGGTATTATAATAACGTTCATTTTTATCAAAACCTGCAGTTTCTCTTCCTTGTCTCTCACTCAGCCGTTTTTGTCTCTTCACTGAATGCTTCTCCCCTGCTAAAGTAGGATTACAACAGCAGGCTGAGTTCTGTTTTGGTACAAAAAATCATATACAATAACAATGCATTGATTTAATGGGCGTGAAGACCTCAGTCCACTTCCTTTATAGACAACTGGGTGGTTATTGCCTCGTCCAAAAAAGTATCGACTAGCATCCCAAGCAGTACCCTGTTCCAGGTTACGAGATAGTCTGGTCCGCGAAATTGAGAAAGCGCGAACTCGAAAATAAAACTGGAGGAAGCTTTTTCATGCCGCTGCTCCCTTTTCCCAGATCACGCGCTCATGTTTTCGCGTGCCTTTGACTTAGGCGTCAACCCTAATATCTGAGAGCCTGGAACAGGCTACCCAAGCAGACCTTCTTAGGGTTTCATTACGCGTCCCTCCCCACGAACGTTTACGTGACGCGCGCGTGACGAAGCCCTAAGAGCGTCTGCGTGGGAGGTTAAGGACGCTTTCCAAAGGTCAGAACTGGCCGGCCGAACCATGGCCGGACCAGTCATTTTGACAGAGAATAGGCTTCTACTAAGAGAGTTTGCTGAAAAACCATCTCCTCCTGCATACTATTTAGGATTGGACTGATCTGACTGGATAGTCTTGATTAAAAGTGAAATTCCCAATACGACGGGAATGATCTGGCCTGGGTTGCTCGAAGCATGGTTAGTGCTAACCAGCGTTAAATACCATGGAAACCTATACATTTTGATACCTCTTAACCAACGGTTAGCGCTAACCAGGCTTCGAGCAACCGGCCCCTGGCCGCTCAGTTCTGACAAATGGAAAGCGACCTAAGTATCGACTGACATGACGACCAAAGCCCCTTACGTGAGCAAAAATATATACGGCTTTGAATTTGTAATAGACAAATACATGTAGTCAGAAATGAATGGAAGAAACCTTCACAATTCTACAAAACAAGTGAAAATTTAGTGGTAAAAAATGCAGGTTTATGTGCCCGACCCATGCAGCTGCTCAGCAAAAAATGTTTTTGTCATAAATAAGGTGTGATGGGAGTAGAATTCAAATTCAAGTAAGGTTTAAATCAAAGTTTATATTGATAGACTGATTATTTTATATTTTTAGGATTTGCTAGGAAGACGCAAACCTTTAGTTGTAGTGATGCTGATGGTTGCAGTACCTGTGGTTTTTATATATGGAAGTAAGAAACGTCCTCCTCTAAAGCACCTTAAAATCTTTACTTCTCGTATGACGTAAATTCCTTCCAAAGCTGGAAAAACTATGAGCATCAACGTGACAAATTTTGTTTTGGGTGGGGAAGTGCCTCTGGGACCCTGGAACCCTTAGCCTATACCAGACCGCCTAGTTCAGGTGAAGTTTGCTACGCTATACTAGACGTAACTCCCAAAACCCTTCCTTACCCTAGAGTCGCTATTTTCCAGAAACTACTGTGGTCGACGCTTTCTTTGCTATTAAATTAACTTGCCGGTAAATTGAAAATTGCGGATTTTAATTCCCGGTTTTCCTAGTCTAAACTAAAATTTTCAACCAATTTATCAGTTCCTTGGAAACTGATACCCTATCCAAGTCAACTGTTTGAAAACCATACTCTTCACAGCGGCACATACCTATATAGCCTATATATGGTGCTACACCCCCCCTCCCCGCCGGGGGAGGACTTCTCTATGTTGGGCAAGTGTAAGTACACAATATCATTACTCACACCTGTTAATGGTTTTTATCTCCATCAGATACAGGAGGAAGTTATACCATAAACGTTGCTCTAATGTGTGTAACTGGTTAGTACCCCCTTTGTACAAGTTCTGTGCGTTTTCATTTCAGCTCGCTCATACTTGTCAGTAGCTGCAGTCACATTTTTCTCACTAAAAATTCAGCACAACAGTTGCAAGGTAGTTTAAGTCGACCTCACGAGCCTCACAGCGGAAAAGCGGAGCAAAAGCGAAACAAAAATCTGCCTCACTGTCAACAAAAACTGAATAACTTAGGTTTACCGTCAATCGTAAATGACTACAGAAATGCTTTATAACATAAGATAGATTGAAGCCTATTGTTAAGCATTTCTGGCAATACTAAAGACGTGTCTCTAATGTCGCTAAAACTACTGGTTTGTAAATTAGTCTTTCTTCCCATAGTATGATAATTATTATTTTGGCTTGTGTTATGTGGAAGAAAATGGTGTAAGCTAACATAACAATTGCTGGTAATGAATTTTAGAACAGGATTCTCTCACCACAGGGTAGATCGGCGTCGATGTAATATGCTTAACCCCAAACTGTTCAGATGACCACTCTAATGACTATGACAGAGATGAACAATATGATGATAATGCGCAAGGCTCTTTTCTAGTGGGTTCATTAATTAAGCCACCTGGTTAACTTTCCATCTGATGGCGCTCTGATTTCACTGTCTGCTCTTACTAGAACCCCTTTTGTCGCGGGTTGCTATAGGAAGTGTTCAGTTTTCCAGCTTCACTTCAAACGAGCAATTTGTGTCTCAATAAAAAATTCCCAACACTTTTTTGACTGAAGCGCATCTTGGTATTCGCTTGCAGGATTTTTCGTTGGTGGTCCCGCAAATTTGATCGGTTCAGCTATATCTGCCGATCTTGGAAGACAAGTATGTAGTGTATTCTGCGGAATACCTTATTTTTCAATTTTTATTTTTTACTTAATAACAAACAGTACCGTCAGTAGCCTGTAGAAAGGGCGTTATGTCTTCGCTTTTTTCAGGCGAGTGAGGGTAAGCGCGAAGTGAGCGTGAAGCGCGCGTCGGGGGAAGGCGTGTCTCGCGTTCCTCGCTCGTTTCGCGCTTGCCTTCGCTCGTCCGAAAATCGTGAAAAAAATGAAAAGGGTTGCTCTGCAGGCTATACCGTCAGCTGTATTACTTGTCTTCGGCAGGGTACTCTCAGAGCAGACAGAGAGGCGTTAGCTACAGTAACAGGGATTGTAGATGGTACCGGAAGTGTTGGCGCTGCCATAGGACAGGTATATTTTGACGCCACTCGCCTCTTTAGAAACGAGAAGGAAACTGGGCCGAGTTAACGTTCGCAAAGACTTCTGGGACTGTTACTGAAGACAGGGAAAAAAATTGGCCAATAGCTGAATAGCGCGTCCCCAATAACAATCCCAGAAGTCTTTACGAAAGCTAACTCGGCCCAGTCTCTTTCTCGTTTCTAAAGTGGTCGTATTTCAAAGGCAACAAAACTGTTAGGACTCTTTATCCTCGTCTCCTACAAACGCGATCCACTTTAAATGTACGCAGTACGATTATTCCCTTGTTGTGTCTGCAATTTTTTTTTTTTAAATTGTTTTTCCTAAGGCATGCCCAAGTCTTAATCGAAGTCTGAAGCGTTTTTCGTCATTTGGCCTTAAACTTGCAGTGTGAGTCCAATGCACCTTCGCCATATGCCGCCGAATAATTGCAACCTGATAAATTCGAATTGTTCACGATCCTTTCTGAATAACAGTTGACTATTACGTCTTAGTAATGTAATGTCAAGTGCATTACCAGGAGCATTGCCAAACGCCCTACATATTTTCGCAATACGGTATACGACCTTTCCACTCACGTGGCCGCAGCGTGATGCTATTGTATTGGAACAAAAGACTGGTTTGGGTCACCAACATGGTAACCATTTCGTTGTCTTATTTTGTCTTGGGACACCAATATGGCGGAAGTTTTGAAAACGCTTTTTAGCGAAGGCTCTTTCCACTTGAAAAAGGCCAAGTGTACGCCACGACAGCATCGTGTTACATATTCAACACAACTATTTCACGAAACATGAAAAATAGAAGTTTCCAATGGCAGTCTTTTGTAAAGTGCAAGACGCCAGTTTTCAGTGGAGAATATTGGGTAAATGAATTGGGTAAACGTTGGTGGCCACATTGTTAATCAATACACATTTGCCACAACAGATTTGCATCATATTTGTACACATTTGTTCTTATGACCAAGAGGGCTTAAAGAAAACACCAGGCTCATAAAAGAGTTCACGTCGAATATCCTGCGTGCATTAAATAGTTAGCTGTACAGGGCCGAATTTCGACAAAGTGCTATCTAAAAATATTGACCTGAAAAGTTTTGGATATAAAATACTTCAACATATTTAGTTAAGGATTTTTTCGGACAGAAGCACTTCATATGTTGTTTTGCATATAACATCGATTCTGTGTTGCCTGTTTTATTCAGATTCTTGTTCCCGAGATCAATACCCACAGTGGATGGAAGCCTGTTTTTCACTTATTGATGGCAATGGTGGGAACTGTACTCCTTCCTTTTGTGTTACTTACTGTCACTAATAGGTCTCAATAGGATCCTGCTACCGTATTGACTCTACTAAGCGTTGCCCCCCTCCCCCCCCCCCCCCCCCCCCTGCCGGTAACAACGCAGCGCTTTCTAATTTTCAGTACTTTTTACATTCCTTAATGTTGATATGATTGACTCAGTGGGAAATGGGCACGCTTCTTTTAGTGTTTTTATAGTTTTTGAACGAAGCAAAGGAAAAGAAAGGAATATTATGTAGTACCGTGATATTAGCGAATGAGAAAATGTACGTGATTAAGTTCCTCTTGTCATTTAACAGCCGCACCAAGAAGTCGAAAAATTGTGTTAACCACTGCGGTGCTTATTCGAGTAATAGAAACGGGGGTATTATTGCTTTCAAAGAAAGACCTTTCTTGATGCACCTTTATATCTGGTACAGTGTTACTTTCCTGCCTTTTTTTTCCAATTTGCATTGCATTGTTAGACTACGAGTAGTCCCCATTTTTCCCCAGGGATAGTAGAGCGAGCGAAACGCGAGCGCGCGTGAAAATCACCCCTCGCCTTTCTCGCGTGGGGTGATTTTCACGCGCGCTCGCGTTTCGCTCGCTCTACTATCTCTGGGGAAAAATGGGGACTACGCGTAGTCTATTGCGCTCTTTGCTTTCCCTTCCTATGCTGATTCGTCCACCATAGGTTTTATTACCTTTTTTTTCAGGCCTCCATGAGTGTTGTTTGTCTTCTTATACCACCTTTTATCAAGTTTTTACGGTAAGACCACCTTGATCCCTTCATGTAGCCCTTATGATTCTCTATTTAACTATTTTCTAGCTCAACTTCGCAGTAGCGAGACCAGCGGGTTTTAAGAACGTAAACTGTATTCAATAAATTAAAGATCGTCTTTGCCTAGAATGCAGCACTCATGAACCTTTTCCTCACTAGCTTTCTGAGCAAGGAGATATACGTCTATGCAAAAACGGGTTTCTGAAAGGTCTTAAAGATCTGGTTCTGTTGTTGTAATCTGAAAATTTTGGTCCTGGAAAAATATCGAGGGGATCTGACAAAACTATTTCATTTATCTTTCAGTCTTCAGTCAAAATTATAGATACTCTCTAGTCTGTGTGCCTAGAAAGAGGTTTTGCGTTTTCGTATTTGCCTCAGGCAGGAGCATAGCAAAATTTTGAATATAAGCCCCAGGGCTTTGGACTTCTCATAGCGCTTGTATTCTAAGGGGGTCTTATTATAAGAGGGGCGGGGGGTTAGTTTCAATATCTGCTGGGCTTATCACTGGAGGGAAATTTTTGTCGGTTCGTTTGGTATTTGGGATAATTCCCAAATATGAGCTATGTGTTGTAAAGGACTTAATTATTATATGGGAGCTTTTGAGCATTTCGAACCTAGGGGGAAGGCATTATTGCGTATTGCATTATTATATTATTGATATTATTATCATCGTGATCATCATCATCATCATCATCATCATCATCATCATTATTATTACTATTATTGTTATCATTAACGTGATGATGATGATGATGATGATTGTATTTCATATTCAGGGTAAAATTATGTGGCGAGGGTGAGCCTGTTTATCATCAAGTAATTACCAATGATTGACGGAGTACTCAGCAGCAGGGCCTGCTAACATCACCTCAGCAAGTAAGTAAAACTAAGGTGGTCCCGGCTCTCAAAACTCACATAACACCACCCTTGAGTATTAGTCACGTGCCTTCATTCCCTGGCAACGACATGTACTGAAAATAAACCTAAGTGAAATATTTCCCGCAAAAAATGGTGCTTATTATGGTTTGTGTAACTACGTGTGATTTTGTCCGCTTGCTATATCATTAACATCGTTCACGCGTGCGCAAGAGTGATAGACAAAAGTTTGTAGTCACATCTTTTCAAGAGCTGTTGTAGAGTTAACCTCCTGGTTAGCTCGTTTGGAACAACGCCAATCTTATAAGCGGGAGGCTTGGGTTCAAACCGCGGCCGGAACAACAACTTGAGTCTTAAAAAAAAACTGGTAAGATTATGCTGGGTGTGTATAAGATGATTTCTCAGGTCAGATGATGGCATCAATGGGCGATCACGTTAAGCTGCTTGCCTGTCTCCTTCATCCTTCCTTTATTACCGACCTTTGAAGGGCAGGGGACATAAAATAACCCACACTATTGTTCGAATAGAGTAGGGCAAGTTTCCCCATTTGTTTGGTCTACCACTATCACTGTTGTAACTTCACTTATTACACTTATCATGCTCATAAATGGACTGATAGCGGCAACCAGTGGCGCCACTGTATGCTAACGCCCGGGTTTTCAGTACAGATATAATATAAAGAGAACACAAACTGCTGTCCTTTCGTTTGTGACATTATCTACGTTATAAAGACAATTTTCCTTAATTTCATGTGTCACATTTGTTTGTTTGGTTCTTCGTTGCAGGTTCCTGAAAAAGTTCAAGTTTTAGCCTGTAAAAACAGCCGACATTTCGTGAAACCGCCTACGGCTTCTCTGTGAAATGACGTCTGAAGAAAGAGCGTAGAATTTCCATACTGATGACGTGTCACTACCTAGGTCTGGGCATTGCTTCTGATTGGCAGAAAATTTCGTTCAACCGAACTGAAGCACTGCCCAAATCTGGGTAGTAACACGTCATCAGTATGGAATTTCCGCGCTCGTTCCTCAGACGTCATTTCGTAGGGAAACCAGTGGTGGTGTCGCGAAATAAACTGAACATTAGATTTAATATATACACAATATCCAAGCATGATAAAAGTAATTATGAAAAGTTAACAAATTTATAAACTAAAAGCGTGTTTTAAAAGTATGTCTTAAGATTGCTTTTAAAGCTACAATCCCGGAGACAGCTACTTGAGAAAGTTTTTCCCGTTATGTCCACTTTCCTACGCAACAAAACTATTTCCAAAACGTCGCCTTTGCGGAAAGAAAACCCCTTCCGCCAATTCAATGTTGCTTCCTACAAACTCCCAGGGATCAGGCTTTCTTTTGAATACACAACATTGCTTGCAGGGGAAGGGGGAGAGGGAAGAACCGGTACAGCTACAATGTTTAGAAAAATGCAAGTATACGATTTTCTCAACAGTTTTGTCCAAGATTTTATATAGAGAATCGGGACTAATCATGCCTGATGTCTCTAGGCAGGTTGGTCCAGAGATGTAGGGAATGTCCTCGCTCTAACAGCTGCTTAGGTGGAGTGATTCTATTAGGTACCCTAGCCTATCAAGGGACCAATATACCACAAATTATTACCTATCCAAGGGGTCCTTTTATTCGCTAGTATCAATCATTAAGTCCCGGCAGTAACAAAAACCTGATGTAGGTGTCCTGATAATGGTTCTCAAAAGTAGGTGTAGGTGTCGTCAAACAAATACGAACCTCAACTTCGAGCTAACTTTGACGTTCCGTCGGCGTCCGGAATAACTTACAAGCTACTTTACTTACTTATGAAACCGTACCGGCATTAATTACAATCGCTTTAAACTGTCACCCGGAACAGTAGCTGTTTGTTGATCATCGAAGAAGAAATGCTGGAAACATCGTTGCTAGCCACCTAAGCTCGACATACTAGAGGCTAATTGTAAAGGTAGTAAGTAAGCGACAAAAAGTGTTTTAATCTGCGCGCAGTGGCGGCTTGTCGTTAAATCAGCGTTAAAATCCAAAATTTTGTTTCCAGCGAAATCCATACAAAATTGTAATTGGAAAAACATTCATATACTTGGTTGTTTTTTAATTTCATACCGCGATTTTAAAGTTTATACAATAACCACAATTTTGGCTGTTGGCATGAACTGGAGGTAGATTTCGCTTTTCTATAAGTATTTCCGATTTACAACAGACTTTTGTAATGAATAACCTAAACGTCTAAGGCATTTTGAGAGCTCGAACAGAAAGCCGATGTGATTGATTGCTTTTAAGCATGGTTATGTGTTGTTGAGTTAAGACGATTTTCGTCTGCATTTTATCATCTTGTTGTTGTTTTACTGTTTTTAAGCTTCTATAATTTCTTGCTACCTGTGCGCTCACGCTAACCTTTTAAAATTTCCTCGTCCCTTTCCAACACCAATTCAATTCATCTTTAAAATGAATTAGCTTAAAATTTCCTGGATTTCTCCCTTTAGTTACAGTAAGTTCAAATTAAATAGAGTAAATGCTCGAGCAAGAATTTTAAGATACCCAGAATTTTGTTTTATGGAATTTCTAATCTGATTAACAAGAAGAGATCGCCCAATATCGGTACTTCAAAGCTGTTCTCCTCTCATTGATTGATAGCGGGAATTAGCGCGCGGATATGATAATCCTAAAGATTAGAATCGATCATTTGTGTAACTTAGCACGACTTCGTACCTCTCATACTGTTCTGACGATGCCTTTTATCATGACTTCAGGAAAAATACACTGGCTATACTGTTAAAATATTAAGGCAAACTGGGACAAAGTCTCGTTTCAAAGTACGTTAGTAAAGAATGCAAAGCAGGTGACATTCTCTAGAATACCGAGCCCTAATTTCTGTTGTTGCTTTCTCTCTTCGAAATTTTTTCAGTTTCTGTTTGGTTTGTTTTTTCAAATACAACTATTCAGTAGGGTAATTTGCAAGTATCGAAACTTCTTTGTGGGTCGTTGGGACAGACCACCTTCGCCGAGTTCTCTTTTTCACTTTTGCATGTCCTTGAAAGTGATCATGTGCTCTCTGATCGGATTTATATGAATTATGATGGTTAAACCGAGATATTCGATTAGCGAATTGCTATATCAGAAACCTCATACAAGTTGTTCCCTCACTTACGAAGGTGGGTGGCTGCTCAGTGCTGCGACCCCCTAGGCGAAGCAGCGCTCTAATCTTTTAGCCTGTGTACAGCCGCCCCCTCCCCTGAGAAAATATTTTTTCTCAGGGGAGGGGGCGGCTGTACACAGGCTATAATCTTTGGGTGCTCCTGCCAATATATGCTTGTCTCGATGATTTTTGGGAAGTATGTCCAGCGGTGTAATCATAATTTCAAATTGTATTTTTTCTAATAACACCCTTATTGCGTCATTCTAATTGCGCTAAGTTTCGAGCTCTTGGTTTCACTCATTGTGGCGCACGCAAAGAGTTCGAAATTATTTTTCGTGTGACTAATTTGGCCACGTGAGCGGTGAAGCCGCGAGGAGATTGGGGCGGGAACCGCTCACTGGGAACTGTAAGGAACTGAGAAAAACAGCCAACATATCGCGACGCCGTGAAATGTCGGCCGTTTTCTCACGCTACTAAACTGGTAGCTTCGCAGGTTAGACGCCGCTCGGTTCTCCCTCTCTTTTGCACACACCAGTGTATGTTTTACGCCCTTTTCCTCACTAATATTATTTAGCAAAGTTCTAACGAAGGGATCAATGTGATATCTCAGCATAATGTTGCTGGTATGCATCTATATGCTAAATTTTAGATCAGAGAAAATCAGTGGAGCAATGTTTCTTGTTTACGAAAAAATTATGATACTTCTAGCAATATGTTTTCGGTACCTATTCTCTTTTCTACAGCTGGGTGCCATTCCCCCTCCCTCTCAGCCGGTGGCTTAATTACAGAGGAGTCAGAGGGTGAGGTCGCTCGTCGGCGCATTTTGCCGCCGCTTCTGTGTTTGTTCAGTTTGGTTTCGCGCACGCTAAACCAACTGTGGCTCATTATGATATAAATTTCTTCACTTTTGTTGATTTGGTGAGCAGTATGTCTAGCGCATTGATAAATGCTCAACCTCTGGACGGATTTAACTGCAGGTGATTCAAAATCGAAATTAAAGTTTCATTGTGGTGAAGCCCCTATAAATGGAACCATTGACGGCTGAAGTCTTCAATAGCAAATTTAATTAGTAAATTAGGATTAAGGCCCTGCTGGTCTGTACTAAATTTAAATCTAAATTAATCACTGTCAGTTTTTGAAAATCCAATTTATTCTTAATATCTTAAAATATCTTTTTTTTGAGTGATTTCTGGTAGGGGGCTACTCAAAGCGCAAGATTTCAACGAATGATCTTCAATCCCCAATCTCTGATTTAAGTTCTTCTCAGTAACTTCAGTATACTATATAGCTGTTTAATTCTCTCATTGGAAAATTAATAACATTTTCAGTGGAAAGAGTGAAAGAATTCACATTACCAAAAATAGAATTCTGCAGTATTATACATATTCTTCTCATAGGCACTATGAAAAAAAGATGTCTGGAGAACAGTGTATTAAAAAATACGAATATTGATGTTAGAGTTTTAGGTTACAAAGAACTCCTTCTAAACCTGATACAAGCAAGAGACAGCTTTATCAGGTCAGCTTCTTAGGACTGTACTTTTGCAAAGGGGTCTGAGTGCTTTTATTATTTCTATTGAAGGCTATTCCAGTCAAATGAATGTCTAAATTAAATATTAATGGCAACGTTTTTGGGGAGATTCCTTTTCAATAGTGCATCTTAAACGTTTACCAACGCAGACATAATTTGGCAGACCGCTTCAATTCCAACCTTAGATAAGAAAAATGAACTTTCTTAACGTCTTGATAACAACCAAAACAAAATATTATGACTAGAGTTGCTGTTATTCATATTTTCAGGCAGTTCTTGCGTGCTTCGCCGCACGTGACGTGTCTGGGAACTGTATTTTTTTCAAATTGACTTATTAAGTTAATGAAAGGTTTCTAGACATTTCCTAAACAAGCCCTCAGTTGAGCTGCCAAAGCTATTTTTTGCCTACTGTCTAGACAACATCAAGCAAAGCTGTCCAAAATTTTTTGTCAAATAAAATCATGAAGTTTTGTTTGCAAAGTCATCCTTTTTTTTGAGTTTTAACAATGAAGCTAAAGAAATAGATCAAAGTCCTAAAAGACTAGCTAATTATAGAAAAAAAAACTTATCTAGAAAGCAGTAGAAACTACAACACTGACAGTTAATCATAGTGATATTCAATTTATCATTAGCTCTTATAATTAATTGCTTTTTACTCACACCTCGTATACGTGATATCTTATTTTTTGTTATAATTTTAGTTCAAGTTTAGTACTATTCTAACTATTCAGTGCTGCCCTCTTTCAATAAATTGTATATTATCGTCATTATTATTATTATTACTTTCTTCTTTAACTTTATACCATAATACAACATAATAGCCGAGCCCATTATTCTTAGGCAAAAATGGAGACATGAATAAACAGCAAAGAGAAAAGCGACTTGAGTTTTCCCGATCTTTCGGACGGACAAGCCGTCCTTCTTCAGGGGATTTAATGAAGAATCGGAAAGTCGTTACAAGGTCTTACAATTCAAATATTCTTAGGGCCCAGAAGCAAGGGATAGAGCTTCATCCTCTCTTGGGTAGAAGTCTATTTGAGTGTCTTTCTTCGGATCGATGTAAGTAGTGTGATCTTCTTTTTATGTTACCCGTGATCTGTTGGATATATTTCTCCAATCCTTTCTTTAATAGTCCCAGGGCTCCTATCACTACTGGAATTGTTGTAGCTCTCATCCCCCACATTCGTTCAATCTGGAGTTCAAGGTCTTTATATTCTGACAGTTTTTCAGTTTCTTTATAATTATTATTATTATTATTATTATAAAGGAGCCCATGGGTAAGAAGCATGTCGACATTCATGGTGCTAACGAGAAAAGATACAGAGGAAATTACATGGCCGCGCGGGGATATACGAATTTTATCTCCGAGCGCTGAAAGTATCTTTCAGAAAGAGAAATTCCTACATAAAACACAACTTTTTTTTAGCGGGAAGCTCTCTTGTAATTGGCTAATCATGGTAGTAACCATGGCGACACCAATATCCTGACACGTGAAAGATAAAAATAGTATCTTCAATGCGCGCGATGAAGATATGATTTTTTACTAAAAGAAAAAATCCTGGTATTTCATCAGTATCAGGAGCAGTATCTATTTAATAAATGGTGATATCTAAACGTCCTCTTCTGGTTATTTTGGCAACAAAAGAAAATAAACTATTCGATACGCGTAAAGCTATTACTTTACAAATAAAAACGAGGTGATATGGTCAGATAAAACTGAAACTACAGTATGCCTCGAATAAGCGCCCGGGCGCTTATTTAAAATTTTGGCTGAAAGGATGGGCGCGGCGTATCTTAGTCTGATTATACAGTTGCACACAGAGTTATCAATTAAGTGGCAATAGAAACAGGTTTTCTTTGTATCCCTACTATTTAAGAGAGTGATGGGGAAAGTCAAGGGAGCGCTTATTCGATGCGGTTGTTTCACCCCTTAGGAGGTGGGCTGTAATTCGGGGAAGGACGCTTATTCGAGGAATACAGTATCTTTAATTGCGAACACATGGACATCACTTCTAATTATTTGACTGCCCGACCGTCAATCTTATTTTGTTGCATCCACTCATTCAGTTCCGATGTAGGCTCTCGCATATTCTGATTAGCAGACAAATAACAAATGCAGGAATGAAAAAATAAAAGTAAACAGTCAGATACAGTACGCACAGGAGAGGTGTTCCGGAGAACGTTTTGATGCACAGTGATTCACTAGCGTTCTCCGTAGAGGCTCCTGGTGGCGGAAAGATGCCGCAAATCCCAATTTCCAGGCTTGAAAAGCTTTTGTTAGACCTCAGCATCCGAATTAAAATGTCATTTTCCGGAGAAAACATTCATGGTCAAATCCGAGTTCCATTGACTCAACAAAATTCCAATTATATTCTATTTTACCCCTTAAGCCGATTAGGAACATCTGAAAGGGAAGAGCTTTCTTGGAAGATGGCTAAATTGGCTTATATATTGATAAACTTTAAGCACCGTCTTTCCTCCATCAAAATGCTCTTTCACAGTACTACAAGCTTGTGTATTAACAACACTCACTGAATTTGAAGCTACAGTATTGTATCGCTTGTAACTCACATCTGATGTTGTGGTTAACAATGCCTTGTGCTTTTGTTGTTTCAGTGAACATTTCGTACTTTGTGTTGATTGTTTTTTAACAAAGCTTAAAATAACAAATTTGTTTCTTAAAAACAGTTTTAAAATACACAGCGCTTGATACCGGGAAGCATTGCGCGCAGGCTTCCTACCTTTATTTCGTAAACGCATCAGATCTCTTGGCAAGGAAATAAGAACCCATTTTTTTCTGGACCAGTTTTAAGCATCCAATCGTCCCTTTTTGAAACCTCAGTTCCACGAGAGACTCGGACGAAAATAAACCCAGCTGCATGGATCGCTGTTTCAGGCCAAACAGGTTTGCGTTCAGACAAAAATAGGCTCAGCCAGGCTTTAAGTAAGTTATTTACCCAGAGGCACAGCAGTGGCTGATCCAGAGGAGGGACCCGGGGGGCCCGGCCCCCCCCCTTATTTTTACACCAAACTGAGGCCCGAAGGGCTGACAAAAATTTTTTGGAGACCGCCGGTCCCGCCCCCCTCCCCCCAGGGCAATCTTACTAAACCTGGTGGAGCATCAGTGCCCCCGCGCCGATCAGTGTTACATCCGAAGAGATGGTTACTAGAAGAAGTTACTGTTAAAGAAAAATAAAAGGGCCAACAGATGCATTGTATGGTTCTGGACAAATTAACAAAACCTCCTGGTTTAGTGGGACTTATTCAAGAACAGTGCATTTACAGCAGTTAAAAGCGACTAGCGTTCACTAAGTTTGTGAATGGGGTAAATGGTCGCAAAATGGTAAGGGTTGGACTTTAGGGCGGAACCCCCCCCCCCCCCGAATAAAACTTGCCCAAGGGTATTTCGTAGTTAAAATAGTCTACGTGTAGTTCGTACAACCATAACAATCGTTAAGCCACCCTTCAGCTTATTTACTACAGGGGGTACAAGGGGTACCTTTTCAGACAAAAATGATCTCAAAATGGTAAAGGGGTTGGACTTTGAGGCGGAACCTTCCCATATAAAACTCGTTTCGCTTGCACTACTATCCCTGAGGAAAAATGGGGACTACTCGTAGTCTAACTTCCCTAGGGTATTGTATAGTTTAAAACAAAGTCTACATGTAGCTGATGTAGTTCGAACGAAGAACCATAAAAACCGCTGAGTCACCGTTCAGCCTTGCCGTTATCGCAGACGAAGAAATCCATTCATCGAAATACCGAAATTTGAGTCGGTGGAAAATATTTTCGTTGGTGAGCTCTACCAGTGCAGTGTCAGGTTCTAATCTGAGCAATCGTCATTCGCCAGTAAGAAATATAACGGCCGGAGTAATCTAAGTAATCGGAGCAAACAACATCTGTAAACCTGAAGAAGGCTGGTATGGTCAGCCGAAATATTGTTATGAAAAAACAATACACGTTGTTCTGATGAGCTTTGCAGTAGTCTTTGGACTTCTCGTTTTTGGTTCTTAATATTTTGGCTGATTAGAACTATTTTCTAGATGTCCAACGTTTATAACCAGCAGGATCTTTGTCCACTGTTTTTGCAGTTATTTTAATTCCTTTATTACGAAGTAATCTAGCTCTTTACTTCAACAATTGTAAGACAATGTAGGATAAGAAGTTGAGTATACAAATAACGAATCAACGAACTCATTTCCTTTAAAACACGTGAATAGCCGATAGAGTCAAGACTGAGATATTTGAAAGCTCTTGCGTATTTCAATCTTTTCAGTAATGCATCGTTTAAAACTTAACGGCTTTCGAGTAAATAACTTAACAACAAAACGTGAAAAAAAAACGGGCCTGATCGAAGCTAATGCAGATAGATAAGATAAGATCACGAGCGGTATCATTAACTGTGGTCATATGAAATCATATGAAAGGCTTTAGTCGTTGCACGTTTGGACAAAAAGGGTTCGTTGTTTTGGAGACTATTTTCCTTAGGGTGGTTTACAGAACTCCTCTAAGCCAACGTATCACACGACTCAAGACTGGAAAAGAAAAAGAATAAGCTGCTCTTCGTCAAGAATAAATCAACAAAATGCTATTAATAGCGAAGAATATGCTATAATTGTCAAACTGATGGGTTGACACTCATCAAATATGTCACCCACCCTGGATGATACCATGCATTAAGTCGCCACAAACGTTATTTTTAGTTCATTTTGTTTATACTACTAAATATTGACTTATTTGTCCAACAATAAGATAAACAATTACGAATACATTTCCTTGGATATATCAACAGCGTTGAACTCTTTTTTAATGGTCATATATCGAATTGCCTTGAATACACTATAAGAAACCTTCATTAATGATACGATTTGATTAATTTGATTAATAGAGGGATTTTCGATAAGTATGTCAAAAACGAGTTTGCGTGTCCACTATAATTATAAAAGACTCCTCTTGTAAGGGGGTACTCTTCCGCAACACTTTTCTTTATCAGACGGCACACAAATTTCTTTACTCAAAAACCAATCACTTAAATTGAGTTATTACCATCATTATCCAACCAGATCACAAAAAAATCTTGTTTTGTGAAATCAGTTTTTCGTACCAAAACAATACCCATTCTCTTTTGGCCATGTTTGTACACTGCTCATAACGCAGTCTCCTATACCCCCCTACCCCCTACCCCCTACCCCCCTACCCCGAGGTATTGTGTTTTTCCAGTCAGTAATAAAAATAAGGAGTGGTCTGTGGTGTCTGTGGTTTTAAATTAGTGATATTTTTAGATAATGATTTCCAGGCAGTAATCAGTACCGCATATGCATTCAGCCTCCCAAAGGAGCTTACACAATGATAAGAATTTGAAAGCTGACAAAAAATCTCAGAAAGAAATAGTCTGGCATCTTCCTTGGCCGTAATTACGTTTAACGCAGAAATAACAGATGCTGCCGGCCGCAGTCATCCGGATGACTTTTGCTATTCATCTCTCGCTCCGTCTCTAAATATAGCAGTTGTTTTGATTGGCATAAGAAACTTGACACATCAAGAATAGTATCGAGTGGCAATAAACCTAGTCATGAGAGAATAGCGAGTACAGTTTGAGCATGGCTATGTTGTGGACATTAATCGCAGTATATTTTGCGCTTATAATCAACATAGAGAGAACGCAGTGCTGGGGATTTTCTCCTATACACGGCAAGTGCGGACCATGTGAGTGCTGGCGAACCAAAAGCGAGGTGAAAGCCAATTGTGCAAGACGCAATCTAACCGCTATCCCAGATGAAATTCCCGACAATGTTACTGACTTGTAAGTTGTATTTCCTTTTCTAAGTTGGTTATTATATTGCTGGGTATAGCTAGACATTCAATAATAATAAGATTGCTTGGCGTAAATGGCGTTATTTTTACGAAGTTTGTTTGAAAGGCTATCGTCTCTCAATCAAAATTCGGAGGTGTCAAGGACAGTTAAAAATAGCTAGATTTCTTCCTTTGATCACGTACTCAATGTGATTTACTTCTGGATCGTCTTTGTACCCTTGGTTTAAAAGCAAAATGCTATAGATCTTGCTATAACTCTTAACTCTTCCTTCCCTTCAAACATTCAACCGTGCGATTTAAACCTTAATCGAACGCGGTCAGTGAGTTCAAACTGGAGAGCAAGCCTTTTCACAGTTATCTCTCAAAAGATGGCTGGGTGTCTATCAGAGATCTAATCGTTTTCAAGTGTTTCCCTCAATCTTCACAGTAGCTCAGTTTTGCTGTTGATTTTTAAAATCAATTAGACACAATACCATCTAAATTGTTCTAAGTCGGGCCTAATTCTTTTACCCAAGGATATCTGGTGCTAAGGGTAGCTAGTCATGATGACTAGGACAGTCCTAAATGCTTTGATGTTTCAAGCTTGGAGCTGTGTTCAGTTTACTTTGTTATTTCTATAAAACATGGAGTTCGCCTTTATCTCCAACCCCTGTGGGTAAAAAATAAAAAACAAAAACAAAATCGAAATTATACAACGGCGCAGAGTATATTGCTATATGGATGAGATAGCTGGTCTCCATATTAAAGAACCAATGGCTTCGGGACTGTATCATTGTGTTTAAAAAACTACGAAACTTGTTTAATTTATGGTGTATAGGACGTCTGAATTTGCAGAGCCTTGCCAAAGGCTAGTGGTTTCAGAAGTGCGTACATTGTTCTTGGAACAACAAAGGTCGGAAGAAACGTTTTGGAGGATATTTTTGCTGGTAGGGGGCCGAAAGGTATCGCAGAAAAAAGGAAAAGAATTTTTCGTTGTAGATCCATTAAATTACAAACGTTTTTGCCTTAAAATTGTGTGGAATATCAACAGTTAGGAGCTAAAATGGGTTAAGGTCATCACTTCATTTGTCGTGGTATGTAATAAATTTACTCTACGCTTACTTTAGCTTGTCACATAGTGCAATGCTACCTGTTTATTCTGCTAATCCTTACTGCATATTATCCATTTCAGGGATTTGAGTGACAACATGATAGATGAACTTACGGAATCTACATTTGCTAACTTTTCCAGTCTTACTACACTGTAAGTGCGCAAGCTCTGTTTATCATAGCTTTATTAAGAGGATCTGTGCAATTGTTTCTGAGATGTATATTGCAACCGAAGTGCTTTATTGCTTTCGCGGGGCAAATGGCAGTGTTTCCCACGTGTTCCGTGATAACCCGTTTGTACAAGAAAATTGTGCGATCTATGTAAACAATCATCCAATTTAGATTTTATTCTTTTGTTTATATTAGCACTCCCAAAACGCCATGGATCATTTGTGCCATTTTTTTGTTCGGTATTCAAATCTTTTTTGTGTGTTGCCGCAATTTTCCTAGTATTTCCTTTCTTCAGTGTTGAAGATATAAATTTCAGGATATCTTGCTGAGCCCAGAGTGAAACGGGATAGCTCTGGGGTCAAGCGAACTGCAAAAATTGTTGGAGTTTTCTGATGCTAAATAAATGGCTAAAGCTTGACGACTCCAACATCTGGTACTACAAACATTACATAGAAAAGCAACAAAGAGCCCTTCTACGATTCGGTCTCCAAGGGATTATCCTCAAAAAGCCATGACCTTCACAAAGACACGTTGTCTTCAGTTAATACCTGTTTAATTTTAGATTCCTGATGTTGTTTTTAGAGCTTAAAATTTGTTTGCGTCTCGAGCACTGTTTTTAATTGGACACTGCTTTGAGAAAACCAAACAGAAACAGCCCCAGAGAAAACAAATTGTTCCCCTTAAATATCCGTTATCCTCTGTTTAAGTTTGTACGAGTTTATAGTGCTTATCCATAGTTTTGCTTGGCCTTTTAATCTGTCAGACCCAAATTAAATAAAGTTCATTGAGGTTATTCAGTGAATTTAATACTTCATGCAAACTGGCACCCTTCATTTTGTTTATCAGTTATAAGTATAAGTCGGGGGTTAGGTTAAAACAGAAAGGAAACGTGTAGATAGGTCACTTTATATCGAAACTCAGAGACAGAACAACGTTTTCTTTGACAGGCTCATTTTACAGTGTTGTACAGACGATTTCGTAGCTTAACCTTAGTTTTACAAAAATCGAGGACAGATCTTTGGCAATGATGAAAGCAAGGGTGATTAATGAATTTAACGATTTCCTTTTCATAGACCTAGGGAAACTAGTTTAGTAAACACCTTGTTTTCTTTTCAAGGGCTGCCTCAGATACTAACATGTGTTAAAAATTTCTTTTTCAAAAGAGCATTGGTTCAACTTGTTATCTTTTTGTAGTAACTAATAATTCCTATCTTGGATTCACAAGCAGACACTGTGGCTGCAACAAACGACACCGGTTTTTTCATTATGTCCCAAAATGGGATAAGCTCTTTGAAAGATAGCACCAAACATTTTTGTTCCTCACGTCCTCAGGAAATAGAACAACCCACATATCACCTAGCTTTTTGGCTGTTTAACCCGGCACCCTTCCGCCCTGTTTCCTATTATATACTAAGAACTCAGGCACTTAACTTTAAAAGGGAAAATTAGCACTAGGCTGGATCCCCCTGTTCATGCGGCATCATAGTAAAAACACTTCTCTCCGTTTTGATGCACAAACCTGAAGTATTCAACAGACAGACTCGATTCAAAGGACCAGGATTTTATCCATAGTCGTAATCACAGATATAAACAGCCTGACAGATAAATATACTAACACCAGGAAAGCGTTGGTGGGCAGTTTTCATTTGGACCTCCCTATATAACGGCAACTCAGGACACAAGAAAATAAATACATGTCCAAACTCTATTACTCTATTAGAAAATACAGCATACAGTATTAATTGTGTTGGTCAGTTTTAGATGTGACCATACCTCGACACATCTTAGCTTTTTTGTTCGAAAAAAACGTACTGTAATTTTTCTTTTTTTCGTGTGCGAGTTTAGTGGTCAAATTCGAACAAATCTATGTGTCTTCAAATGCCTTATCATTTCCTTCCATTTCATAGACAAACAGGGAAAGAGTTACTAGGTTGAAGTTTTACTGCTGTTTTAAACTCTTCACAACAGCACCACCGCCAGCGAATGTTTGTAAAAAGTGGACTTTTTGAAGATCATTTAAGACCTCTGTGCCGCTATCACTCGAGTCAAAAGTCAGCGCTTTTCAGTGAATGGACGAGGCTGATAGTCCGGGGGAGATCAGAAGATGATCATTGGATTCGAAATGGGTTGTACCACAGGAAAAAGCTTCTAAGGGGCTTTCATCTGTTCGTTGCAATAGCCACACCTCGTGATATCATACAAAGTCAAAAAGTAGGCTCAAAAAACCAACACAGGAAGGAAGGGGTACACCGCGCACATATTCTAAAATAAGCGACGCCGAGATAATGTTTTTTCTTTTGTGCTTTTCAAACCGCAAAAACCCCCATGACTCAAAGGCCGAAGTTTAATTTTGCGCGCGTAATTGTTGTGAAGTTTGTGGTTTGTAATCCGGAAACACAAACTCCCTTTTTGTCTCTGTTTTGATTGCAAATAAGCATATAAAAGAACGTCTACCGTAACATCAATTATAAACACGAAACTATTCAGGTTCTTTTTGTAAGGATGTTTTAACACTGTAAGATACCACTAAAAACGCTTTTAGTTTTTTTTTTTTTTTGCAGCTCTGGAGTTTTTCATCTGGTAAATTTACTTACGTACTTGAAGATAATAAGCCTAATATTTCACTCATTGAAATATATAGAAACACATAAAAGAAGTGCTTATGCCTAACAAATTTCAGTATTAGGGTTGGAATTTTTTTACCGATTTCTGTTTAATTGTTCTGGGATGTCATTCCTTTATCGCCCGGCCCCAAACCAAATGTACCCTATTTTTGCTAAACGCTTTAAGGTTAATCTGCTGTCGTTCTTATAGCTTGTAGCGTATAGAAAAACAAGTTCTTCCAAAGATTTCGCACGCAATCCGCGTCAACCATGGGGGTCGAGGTACCAGAAGCTTCGCTGGACTTTTCTGATGTCTAATATCAGAAATTACGAGGTCGCTTCCTGTTAAACAAAACAAGCCTAAGGTCTTAGAAGATTATTTAAACGAAACTCCAACACGAAAACACACTGGGACAATTGCTAGTTAAGGTTAAAGACTCCGACCTTGATATTTATCGGCGTAGTTTGTGGTCTCGCGGCATTAAAAAAAGTTCTTCTTTTTCAAACCTCGCCAGTTATCAAAAAATCCTGCGTTTTTTAGAAGAAAAAGAAAGAAATGAAAAAAGAAAAAGAAAAAATGCTTAGATGACATTGGAAAAATATCTTGCTACAAGAAAATTTATGCACGACTTTTAGTCTCTAAAAAGAATCTGGCATGCTGAAAATGGTCTTCCAACTTTTTTAAAATAAAAAATGATATTTTCTATTCCTCACGAAACACAGATCTCTAAGGCAAACAATCTACGGAAATCAGAGCTTTGTCCATTCAATAACTTCTGTTGAAAGAGATAATCTTGTTACTTGAAGTCATCAGCTTTTATCATTGAGCCATTTCATATCATTAAAGCTGTAAAAGGAAAGATTCTCAATCATAACAGAAAAAGTATTTGTTTGAAAATTCCTCGGTAGCTGATTGAAGGAAAAAATTTTAGTCTAGACTTCGTTTTGAAGACATGAAAAATATTCATAGTTTTTGGGCGTGGTTCGTTAAGAAAGTACTAGAACTGAAAATTTTTACTAATTCCAATTCAATCTGTGATTAACAAATTGTCATAAAACTTGCCAGGGAAGGCAATTGATTAAAAATAATCAAGCCAATAAAAACTGACAATAAGAATGACTAGGCAAATTAGGCGCCTGTCTTAATAAGATCAGATCGGTTAAAATTGATGCGTAAAGTTATCACACGGTGATACAAAAATTTTGTTTGCCCGGACGTGCGCTTGGCGCGACAAACACGACTTATATTTTTAATCTAAATTTATGATCGCAGTTGGAAATAAATAAGCATTTTTTGGGCCAAACGTTAAAAATTTTTGTCACTCAGGAGTGGGTAATTAAAACACTTTACATAGTTTTTATGTTGAAAGTTGCTTAGATGGTTTAATTAAAAGAAATGTGCATATGTGAATTTTGGCCCATTGCTTTGTACTTTCTGAGAAGGTAGTAGTCGCTATGGGCATTGGTTGACGAGACCTAACAGAAGATTGTAGTTTTTAAATATTAATGATGGAATAACAGATATATCTAGAAGAGTAACCATGTTTAGTGGACCAGGTCCGCTTAGCGTGTTCAAACGAGAAGAAACTGACTAGAGAGATATTTAATTTCATCTGCATTTTTATTCACTCGAACGTTCACTAAAATCCCCTTTCAAATAACAGTTTTAAACGCGTATCTTAAAGGTGATAAACTTTCCAAGGAAAATGAGAGATCTAATTTCAAATGCGAGCGTGATATTCTGTAGCTGATATAAGTGAGATCACGGATAAGACCCAGGTGGGTCAAACAATCCGTAAAATTATCGCACGGTTACTTATTCAGTTGTTTAAAATTCCACACTTGATGACCGATTACGCCACAAGTGCCTGAATAACGTGTAAGCTATTGAGTGGTACTTGTTTTAATTACTTGTTTCTCTAGTGTACATGGTATTTACGTGTTCTTTAATGGCTAACAATATTATCCTTTCACTTGGACAAGAGGCTATAGCCAAAAAGCATTTCTTAAAATATCCAGAAATTTACTACAAAAATCACAGAACCGCTCAATCTATCAATGCACATGGTATGTGATTGAAGTTTCGATTGTAAGATTCAGTTAGTTAATGTTTGAAGCTTGACAAGCTTAAACAAGAATGTGAAAAAGTTAGAGAACACACAAAGCTAGTTCAAAGCTAGTCATCCTCTCTGGTTGATAGGAATAGCTTTTTTCAACTTCTTGCATATATACGGACTAGGATAATGCCCCTATTAAATTGCTAAATGCCATATACATTGTTTGTTCAATAGTGCAGTGATAGCCAGCTAAGAAAGCATTCTACAATTTTAGCTAATTAAATGGAAACTATTAAATTATTTCCAGTTATTTTAAAACGAGCGGAATGCTCAATAGGATTGGTAAAAAGAAAGTAAACATATTGACAGAATTCATGTCGGGTGCTGTCTTTTCACATAACCTTTCTAGACTGATTTTTTAAATGCACTTCACATATACGTACTTCTCTTAATTAAAAATTTTAAACTGGAGAAATTTCTTTTTATCACCGTAGTCTGTAGGGGCTTATTTGGGGATCTTAGTTAATCGAGATCGCTTTTTTTACCTGCGCAAAGTATCAGCAAAGAATATAAATGCAAATTGCAATTTGTCACATAGTACCTTGGCAAAATAGCAAACCTATTGAGAAATTTCAGTAACCAAAAGCCAATATGCTGGAAAAAGCTGCAAAACCGAATCGGCTTGGAATTATTAATTTTTTCATTTTATGAACCCTTCACAGCCGTTAAAAGTTATTATCACGCTACTTTAATTGACAAACACTTGATGATTTCTAGATCTTATCCATAATAAATAAATTAATTAATAACATCCTTGCAGGTTACAATGTTGCTTGCGGTATTGTTTTGGTATAATGCTATTTCCTTTTTCACCTTACAATTTGATGTTTTTCATTTTAGCAACTTACTCTTAATACTTGGATGTTTTTCGGAGTAACCAGTTTTCCTCTTGACATTCGCGAAATTTCACTTTTTAGCGGCACATTTTGCATTTCACCAAACATTTGAGGTATTAATGTAACGTATGCTACTTTTGAAGACCCCCAAAGATAAAGAAAACTAACTGACTGATTGCTTCCGCTATTCGAATATTATTAACAATGCGATGAGTGAAGAGTGCGTTGGAAAACATCAGCATATAAACCTAGTCTATTTATAGCCGTCAAATTAATTCTGGCAAGTTCCTAGTCATGCAACTTATGAAAAATGGGTACTATGTGCCGATCTTGCTGATCCTATTGAGATTTCAAATGAACGTTTGCTAAACGTAACTTTGCCCTGAATTCCACTGGTTTTGGGGGGTGTCTCGTGACTTCCAGCATCAACGCAAGATGGAGATGGGTTTTAACCCCTTTCCTTGGTAGGGTCGTAGGTTTTGAACGTGGCAGCGGTCTAAATCTGTGAGTCTACAAACGAAAATTCGGATCGATCGGAGAATCACCGTCTTACCAAAGAGCCCGCAGTAAATAGTCTTGTGGCTCTGCGCCAATTAAAAGAAAAAAAAGAAAAGAAAAAGAAGAAGGATTTGGGTTGTTGAAGGTGAATATATTGGGTTTTGTATCAAATTCAATACTAATCTGCTCGGTTTTCATCTCATATTTAGTGCAGGGATTTGAATGCTCTAAACAAACCTTTGTTAACTGATGAACGGAAAACGCATCTTATTTCAGAAAGCAGCAGAAAAAGGCTGAAAGACCATTTAGTGGCGTATAGTCTTTGGGCGGTTCTCGTGAAAATCTAAATTTGACTTTAATGTTTTGGATCATCAGTCCTTTTAAGCGTGATAGCTATATTTCTATATGACAAAAGTACTTACTCCTTAAGAAAACAATGTCGAGCCTTAGGTGTTAAGTTAATGTTGAAAAAGGTAAATGGTATCACTGAAGTAAGTGATATCCTCCTTTTTTTCTAGGAACATTCGTAAAGATCTAATATACCTTAATTGTCTCTAATTAATGCGTTGTAAGTCAAATGGATTTCCACTCTGCCTTTCATATAAGAATGATACACTATTTTTAAACTGTAAATTGTAGCTTTTGGACAAAATCCACAGCCGCAGAAAAAAAAAGATGGTATTTTGTTATATGTTCCCTAAGTTTCAGTGTGTGTATATGGCTTAATCAGGGACAGAACTAAGAAAAAGATTGAAACCTCCGCTTGTGCACATACTTAACCCTTTAAGCCCCAAGATCTACATACAAGTTCTCCAAACTGATCTCCATACTTTTGCATAAAGAATAAGTTGAGAGAATTTGTTCAAAGATCAAAGCATTTTTCCTTATGTGATCATTTTATCAATTCTCATAATTTTCCCCTCTTATGATGTATTGATACAGTTGGGAGAGAATTGACTTTGGTAACTCTTGCGACTTAAAGGGTGAACACCTTTCCCCCGGTAGGCGGCATCTGCCTGCCCCACCTCCAAAGCCGTGGAAAAGCGCCCTGGGGACGAGCCCGTTTGTAGAGCCCGTTTACCATCCCAAAACAAAGTGAACCTTTTATAGACAGTTAAAATTAATCGGTTACTCATGATTTTCACGATATATCATATATGTACCAAAACTTTTCAGTGTGAGCAACAATTAATTAACGATAAGTTCGTATTTTCGGTGACTCTCACTTTTAATGCCTCAATCGTTATACGGCGAGAGGGAAGAGTTCATATGATTATATTCAGTAACAGAAAGAAGCAAGTAGACTAGAACTTGTAGTTTTTTTTAATGTACTTCTTAGAGATAACATGTAGTGAAGATGTAGGGACTTTAATGAGGCTTCATATTTACCAATTGAGTTTGTTATTATTGTAACAGGTAAAGCGTTACTTGAGGGTTCAACTCGGCAAGAACGTTTGTGTCCCGATAACCTGCTATCAGGTGTTCTTTTCCTTTCTTTTTTTTTTCGGGGGAGCGCAAAACTCGGCGGGCGCCTCCCAAACAAAAAGGGAAGAAGGATCGCCTGATCGTAGGGTAGTGTGTAAGAAAGTACTGTGGTATACCACGGGACGTAACGATGTTGAAGTTCACTTGTCTAGGTTAAATTACCTTCTCATTATATTTTTAGTAACAGCATTAACATTCAATGCACATTCTTCACCGTCATTATGTTTAATACATTTGTAAAGCTATTGTAGAGGAACGAGACTTTTCTGTCGTGCATGGCTATGATGCTTAAATGACGGTTTTTACAAATTGGGACTAGGTACAAATCGGTTGTTTTGGTTTTATGTCTGGCTTGAAATGTGGTCCGTCAACTCTTTTTCCGTCCTTAAAAATTCAGTTGTAATTTTAGAACACACTTGATCAAAAAAGAAATAATCCCTTTGACAATGCCCCTTAAATTTTCCCTTTTTTAATTTGGACACTCCATTATTGTGTTAATTTAATAACACAATTGCACAAGGGTTAATTTTGGTGTGGGTGTGGTTATTGTCGTTGAATGTCGCTTCGATTCCTTTGTTGTAAGCGAAAGGGCAAATGCCCTCTTCATCATAAGGTTTCTACTAACTAATGAGATAAAGGTGCTGAACGTGTAGTAAGAAACAGTAATTTTTTCACGCCATTTCATTGGGTAATGAGCCACATAGATAATTAGAAATGAGGAAATGACTATCCATTGTGAATTGCCCAAGGGAGATATCGATATTCAAACAACTCATTCACTTCCGTGGAGATAAGAAATGCCAAATGTGCAGGAACGAGAATTTGTTGGTGCAGGAGTCAGCTTAACAGAACTTTGTCATGGTCGATAATAGCGTGAATTTATAATGTTATTTCCAAGAAAAAATTCCAAGAAAATGTCATGATTTTCTCTGACCACATGCTAGTAAACCGTTGTAAGAAGTTCCCATGTGCTTATTTAAATTGTCAGAAGTAGCCTGTGAAGAATTTGCGTTTACGAAGCAGACTACAGTCGCCAAGAACACTGTTCATGTTGAGTTAGTGAGGAGAATCACAAAGATATATTGTTACTGTTAAGAGGCAGAGTTCGATGGGATTTACTTTTGCATTCACTAAGCACACCGGTCGGAAGAAAATTCTTGGGATAGTGTTATATTAATTTGTAAATTGGTCCTAAAACCTGCGTGATTTATCGATGGTAGACACAGAAGAAGCCGATTTGAAATATTGTAATGGAAGTGTGAAGAAATGGTTTGTCTATCTGCAAAATAGAATGGCGGCATTTTTGAAGGATTTGCTTTTGTTGATGGAGGAAGTCGTTAGGTTATTGCAAAAAAGAAAACAATAAGAGAAAAAAAAAACCAAAAACCAACAAATTAACTAACTAAAACAAGACATATGGTTGCCATTGCTATTTAAAGGGTCAAAGTTGGAAGGGATTTGCATACTCATTTAATGACCACCTTGGGTGGAAGAAGGTTCCAGTTCATAGCTGGCGTTTGCCATAAATTATTTGCAAATTGGTTGATGGACTAGACATCACGCACAGTATTGGTGAAATAGAAACAAAACAGAGGATTAGAAAAGAAGTTAATGGTAGGGCTTTGGTTCAAGTTTAGGTTTTTTGGCATTGTTGTTCTATAAAGAGTGAAGTCTTTGACTCTTTATAATGGCTTCATATAGCTCTCTATTTTCTTGTTAGCTTGATTTACGCGGGGGAAGAACTACCTTCCCGATTGTTGCGTCAAGAAATTAAAATAAGGCTAGGAATTTTTTAATTTATATTTTGTAACTGCAAGAATTGTTTACGTAACACCCAAAACCTTAAAAATATCGCACCGTCGAAAAAGCAAAAACAATGTATACGGTTTCCATCGCTTATGAGAAACATCGACCGCAACAGCTTCTGATTCAGAGCGATAAAGCTAGTTCATAAGAAATCATATCCGCTAAACGAATTCAGCTTAACATTTTGGTTGACACCAGTGTTATTAAGACTTGCCGCGGTTCATTATCGCGATTATGACTGAAATTACTTGTGAACAGATGATGGCCAAATGTGGTGAAATCTCTCAAAAAAAGCTCTTGTTTGCATATGTAGGGTCACAATTGATTTTAAACAAAATTTAAAAAAAATGAAAATTAAAGATTTACGATTTCAAAGAGTTGCAGACATGACAAGGCCATTGCCAAATAAACAACGCCTGCGCCTCGAGCTTTTCACTTTTTCACTGGCAAACAGCATGTTTGTCGTGCGCGAAGCCCTAACTGGACGAACATTAGTGTATTTCTGAAATTCTTTTCTCTGACTTCTATTCTTAGCAATCCCAATACCAGTTGAATAGCTTGTCAACGATCCCTACATATTTCAACGTTGGCTCAATATTGCTGAAACCATTCCATGCCAAACGATCATCATTTTCTTGACAAATGTTTAATGATGCACTGCGCATACACATGTTCAAAGTTAAGAGAGCGCGCCAAACAGCTTCAATTTTGAGAGCTAAAGAAATGTCTTCACCATTTCTAGACAAATGAGTTTGAGCTCTTCTCAACGTGCCATTCTTTATATCATGTCAGCGTGGGGACCGTTTGACTTCATTGAGGTACTTCTCTATAGAAATGAGTGCTAGACAGTGAAAACGTTGCAAAAATACGAAAACACCCCTAAAAGAACCAGAATCTCTTTTTGAGGGCGTGGCTCATTTTCATCCCAGAGTTAGAGGTAACTAATATAAAGGAATAAATTAACTGATACTGACAATTTTCAATTTCAATGAGGACGATTTAGTTGACCAGCAAGTAGTTCCTAGCATTTTTCGCCAAGGAACAGAAAGCAGCTTTTGAAAAGAACTGAAAAAAAAAAAACAAACAAACAAAAAAAAGAAAACAAGTAACAGAGAACATTTTAGGTCTCCCGAAAGGTACGAAGAGCACCCTCGTCATTTTTTACAGCGAAGTGTCCCCACCCCCCAAAGGTTTGACCGGTCGACTGTCCGGTCTTATTGATACAAAGAGTACCAATATTTTCTTTCCTAAAAGTCCTCTTTTTGTCCCTCTTTATGAGGGAGATTTACGGACAACGGGAATGTCGTAACTTAATTTAGTCATAAAATCAAGTCATACACTTTACAATTGATTGTTTTCATGTTCCTGTCAATTAACAATGTCCAGCAAATTAGTTCAAGGGTGTGCGGAGAAAGTATAAAGTCTGCACAATACATTTTCTTTCTCTCTTAAAATACTGTCACTTAATTACAAAAGCGGAAGAGTTAATCCCATGGAATTTTAAATTTCGCACGTAGTATTAAACAGCCCACTCATGTAAGACAATCGGGGACTACATAATAAGCTTGTGTTCCAAGAAAGCGATTTATTCATTACAAAAATAGATTATAGCCTCGCCGGAAGGAAATACTAACGGGATGAAGTTCGGCCGTGTTAAAATCATTATTTGATAGTTTAAGGAATCTGGTTTTGCAATAGTTTTGGCCGGACATTACACCGATGAAAAATATACGTTGCATGTTGCTTGCGTGTCTATACGTTAAGAACGACTTGCCAGACTGTTGGTAATGATTAATTTTCTTCCTTATTAAGTGTGATCAGGGTAAAAGTAGAGTTGAGCAGATTAGGAACAGTATCGTACGTACAGTTCTTTACTTTCCTGTGCGGTACCTGAAAGCGCAGTTTTTTTTAAGTGCAGCACAGTGGAACGGAGTAGGTTCTTAGCTATGAAGACCACACAAAGTTAAGCTTCACCAGGTTATTTTACAGAAATGTCAAGAGAGCGAGCCACAGACAACACCTAAAAACTAAACGCATTGCTTTTTTGTCTTTGAAGCAAAGGCGTAACTAGCCCGGCTTTTTCTGAACTCCGCTTTGAGGTGTAACTGGAACTAAACAGACTAGCGTTTCCGGATAAAACACTTGCATTGTCCCCATTTTCATTGCCCCAAAGTTAATTTGAAATTATTAGTCTTAGCAAGAAACAGTCTGTTTAGTAGCGTGATTTAGGCGCCCATAATTAATGCAAAGGCTAAAAAGGTGCGACCAGTTTGCAGAGAAAAAAAGAAAGAAAGAAAGAAAGAATGGACGGCTTTAGATGGGTTCTGCTCAAAAACTGTTGATGTCACTCCAATTGTTAAGGCTGGAATTTCATCCTCACACACTCAAAAAGTCTTTTTAGCGTATCTGATTTTTTTCCCAACTATTGCTTTGACTCTTTCCCGCTCATAGTCAGTTACATGCAGGGTAGCTCTACTTTTGAAGTCTGTGAAAAAAGTCTATATTCTCAGTATTCTCAGTATTTTGTAAACTAAAAGTCGGAATTGATTTTAAAATTTGGATTTGGGCAATCTAGTATTAAAGTGGAAAGGTTAAGTCTTGGAATAAGAGGATTAAATCGTAGCGGCATTATTGAAATATTGTAGGTGCAAATAATCCATTTTTCCGCCCCTTTACACTTACCCCACCCGACGCCCTAGTTCATGTTCTTGTAATTGGGTAAGATGTAAAACCATGCCACAGATGAAGTGATCGTATTCTTTAAAATGTAAGTTTTGTACGTTAGCTGTCGTAATTCGATGCAAAAAATGACAGCAGTCTTTCCTTCTACGTCATAGAATATCCTGAATTAAGGCGAGGTCAATAAATATTAGGTGACATAATAAGGCGTTAAAAGAAGAACATGTAGGATGATTGAATTTCTCCGTTTTATTACCACCATTGTGTCATCATTGTGGGGGTGAAGGGCGTGAAGGGCCTTAAGGCCGATTTACACGCATGTGAGATTCTTACTATAAGCTAGCCTAAAACACGATTCTTATCGTGTGAATCAAACCTACCGAACTGGCTTGCAGGTTTACACGTACATACGGTGAGCACATCGCAGTTGACATACTGAGCTGCACTGTGAAAACGGGCCTCTTGACATACATCTCTGTTTTGATGTATTCAAAAATTGAGTAGCGCTGTTCGAGTGATTGTGAGTGAGTGCGTGTTGATAAAAACAACTGCAGTCTTCAGTGGAAAGTCAGATTAATCTAGTGGATATCGATTACCTTCTTGCAACATCTAGGGTCCGGGAGTAGCTTATCGGCTATTGTTGATTTTTGTTATTTCCGAGTTTTAGGTATTTTCCTAGATTTCAATGTAAGACCACCGACGACGATAAAAAGCTGTGTCATACCCTCTTCAAGTTTCAACTGAAGTTTCAAAGACGTCTGTTTTTCACTCTTGTAAATCATGGTTTCTATTGAAGTACATGTGCGTTAAACAAACAAATTCTCTTACAATAAGAACAAATAATAAAAAGAAATAGGCTGCACTAATTGCTGGCACGGAAAAGCACTAAATGCTTACTTTCAGTTCGAAATCCTTGGCGATGATTTTGCTTGATATTTTTTACAAATTCAGAAGAGCTGTACGGGTTTTCTTTTTACATTAAATTAAACTGTATGCGTGGTTTTTTTTCAGGTTCTTGGACCAGAACAAGCTTCAAAGTTTTCCATCAAAATTGAAAGGGTTGAAAAAACTTAAGATATTGTAAGTAAACTTTGCAGCATAAACTCAAGCGCAAGGGGCGCGCACGAGCATTCTGTTCTTCCTTTACGCCTTCCCTTCGTCAAGCTCAGAGCTCTTCTGCGCATGTAGAGAAGAGAGATCAAGAGCGCGCATTCCCAAACCCGTAAGCACTGGGGTCGAGAATGTTTCTTTCGTCTCCTTTGTCGGAATTAAAGTAGCCTGAGAAAACACCCGACATTTGGCGACGCTACAACTGGTTTTCCCGCCAAATGACCCCTGAGAAACGATGAGGTGTCACTTCCCAGGTCTGGCAAGTGCTTCTGATTGGTTGAATCAAATTTCCCACGCGGCACGACCAATCAGAAGCACTACCCAGATCTGGGTAGTGACGCGTCATCAGTATGGTTTTTCTGCGCTCGTTTCTCAGACGTCATTTGGAGAGGAAACCAGTGGTAGCGTCGCCAGATGTAGGCTGTTTTCTCCGGCTAGAATTAAAGGTGCTATAGCTCGTGTTCTGCTGTCCGGTTTAGAATGGTACCCACACAGTTTTCTAATTAATTATAGCTTTCAATCAATCTTGGTAGAAGTACGCCTTACAGAGTGGTCTCCAAAAGGGGTAAAATTTCAATTTCCCAACATGCATTTCCGCCCCTTCCACATGGAATTCCCTCCCAGGTTCTAGCGCTCAATTGAAAACTCCTCTAACCAAAAGTTGGATCAATTTAGGTTTTTGGGAAACTGCCCACTTACCCTTTCCCTAAGCTAACATTAACACTTACTTCTTATTTTGGGCAAAATGATGGCTTAGGGGAGGGGTAAGTGGGCAGTTTCCCAGACACCTAAATTAATCCCAAACATTTCTGTATTACTCGATGTACAAGCAAGACAGGATTAGTTAAGTTTTACTTCTTAACGATGTGAGCCTGCGATCTCGCCTTTCTTATATCTTACTATGTCGTAAGTGGGAAGGACGTTTTTTTATCCTCTCTTCTCGAAAAAAAAAGAGTAAGTAAATTAAATAAATAAATAAAAAACGCCTGATCACAAGTTATAATTATGAGGACCGGCCTGAGATGTTTTAAACAAAGAGGTCTATAATGAAGCAGGAGTGAAAAAGATCATTAACGTGTTTCCTGAGAGTGGGCTTATACAGTTGTTGCTTTTGTTTTCTTCTAGATCTCTGAAACTGAACAACTTAAGAACTTGTCCAGTGTTGTCTTTGAAGTCTTTAAATGAGCTGTAAGTACCTTTGTCAAGTACCTTTTGTTTTGAGTTCCTAGGTTTAAAATGAATTTCCCTTTTGTAACTCTGTTCCTTTTTTTCAGATATCTAACGGGAAACAAACTGCACAGCGTTCCCGCCGATTCTTTTCGAAACGCGCGAAATATTATTCACCTGTAAGTTTGGAAAGGGTCACGTGCTTTCTGTTGTTCTAATTTTACTTTCCGCCTTCTTTAAGCTTCCTCTTTGCTGTTTTTGTTTCTTGCAGTGTCTTTGACACTTTTATCGTATTGTGTTTGTTTATAATCTGTAACAAGTTAGTCATAAGTTATATATTCTTAAATTTTATTACATTCGCATAATTTACCTCTGAACGGAAGTGTTATTTGTAGTTTACATACCCACGAAACAACTAGAAACTCTTTATCACCCGTGATTGAAATTTGGAAGTTTTGGTTTTTGTGGAAAGGGTGAAATATGTGAGCATTGTAGGGACCAACAACAAACTCGACCCAAACATCTCCTTATGTTCTTTATTTTTCGACGAGGTGTGGAATATTCATCTAACAATGAGCTGTCAAAAGTCGATTGAGACTGTGTTAAGGCACCGATTCTTTTCAAAAGGTGCATATTTGTGTTAATCGATTCTATTTCAATAATGACAAAAACAACTACAACAACATAACTTTTAGACGGCAAACACAGCTTCTCCAGCTGGCTCCGCCGGGTTTGTTCGAAAAGCGCCTCCTGGAGAGGATCCCCGACGGGTAAAGTACAGGGAACTGGCATTTTTGCACTCCGCTGGGAAAATGGGATTTGACCCCTGGGAATGAGATGACCAATCTCGGAGATTTTTTTTATCTTTTAGGGCCTATTTACATAAAGGTGGGGGCCCCCAGGTAGGTGAGGTAACATGTGTCAAGTTAACCCACCTAACATGTAAACGCAATCACATTAAAATGCGAGATTATTTGGACAGGCGGGTTACCCCACCTAAGCGGGTTACCTCACCTACCTGGGGTTCCCCACCTCCTTGTAAATAGGCCCTTAATCATGGACTCTACGGATGATAAGGGAATGGTAAATTTTGTTCTGATTTATGTTTTAGGTGGCTCGACTACAATGACCTGACAGAAGTCCCGAAGGATGCTTTAGAGAAGCTAAAACACCTGGAATTTTTGTATGTAGAGTGTATTTTTCCATTTGTTAAATTATTTTGTCTTCTCTGTGTTTTATTCTAAGCTGGGCAGACCCTTACAGATACTTTAGATTGTAAAACTAAAATTTCAATCGCTCTTCTCGCTATATCGATATACTCACTCTGACGTCACCTATTGATATTAATATGCCCACCAGAAGCGCATTGGTTCTTGAAGGAAAATTTCTTTTGTTTCACTCGTTGCAAATTTGAATGACAAAAACAATGTTTGTAAATAGTTATGTCTCCTATAATCTAAGTATGTATGTTAGTCCGTCCTGTTGGAAACTCTGACGTATTTCTTATTGCTGTCTTTCTTGTTTTTCATATTCCGATCATCCCCTTTTATAAATAGCATATCGCGTTTTATTTAACCAACTTATTTGATCTTTCTTTTTTAGGAGTCTTGAACAAAACAAGATTCGCATTATCAAGAACAATTCATTCCACCAGTTCTCCAAGCTAAAATCACTGTACGTACTGAATCTTAGTCTTTAATTCTGTATTGTACTCCCTTAACTTAGCCCCAACCTTAACCCTAAACCTCGGACAGATACCCGTGAATTAAACAAAGTTTATTGGGCAAGTTTTCTTCGCTGTGTTAAGTGTAATACCTTATCGGTGTAACGACGCTAAGCTGCGAAAGTGGCTCCTTGAGGAAACAAAAGTGTAACTTCACTGACACTTTTGCACAAGATGCAAAATGAAACTGCAAAAATTAAGGCGCTATGGATGGTAACAAAATCGTTGATAACAGCATCAGTCAAATTAATTTTAATAGCTGGTGTAGATGGAAGAAGTAAACTGGTTAAAAGGCCTACACGAAATTTACGGACAAAGAAGAGCGATACCTGCTACCACGCGTGGAAGTGACCCCCCCATCCTCGCACGCATTGCTTATCTTGTAGTCTAAATCAAACCAGGTTCAGCCACAAGCAACTCCTACTTAGCGCTAAGTTCACCATATAATTTCCCTCAACAGGCTTCTGTTTAACAATAGTTTGGAAGAAATCGAAGTTGAAGGATTCCATGGTCTCAGGAATTTGGAAGATTTGTAAGTACTTATATCTCGCTTAACTCCTATTAGACCGAGTTAACAGGACTTGATTAGTATGTTGGAGAAAAGGGTTTCTCCAGCATACTAATCAAGTCCTGTTAACTCGGTTAAAAAGAAGTTGAAAAGAAGTTCAGTTTATGTTTCTAACACTTGGTAGACATAGAATGTTAATTGTAGCTAAGAGTATTAAGTGGCATTCAGCTCATTCCTTAGGTAAAACATGTATAGCCATTACATTTGAAGCTGGAACAATAAGGCACCTATGTCTCCAAAGAGGGTCCTGAATAATGTTGACTTATCTTATTTGCCCAAGTGTACATAATTTTTTTAACCATTTTAGAAAACAGGAACCTGAGTTAAATTTTAGCCTAAACGGGTTTTTTTATAGAGGGGACCTAACTGGCAAATTGTAGCCTAACAGGTTCTTAAAAACCAGGTTCTTAGTCGCGGGTTTTTACTGTATTAGCCAAGATCAGCCCTTGGATGAATGCTCTTGCTCATTGTCTTCTAACTGCTATTTTTTTTGCTGTAGAAATTTAGGATTCAATAACCTTAGCAGTATGTCCGCTTCTTTACAGCATATGAGGAATCTTCTAATCTTGTAAGTGCTTTGTAAATATCGCGCAGTAAATCTTTTAAAAGAGCTCACAACATCACACTTCTAACTTTGTTGGGTTTTTCTTTAACTTGTTGTCATCTAGTGGGTTTGTTCCTGATACGAATAAAAAGGGCGTCTTATCTTGCTAATTGTTGTCTAACAACGATTATCTTTTCTCTTTTAGAAATTTGGGACAGAACAGACTTAGCAGTGTGCCCACATCTTTACAAAACCTAGCGAGACTTGAAATATTGTAAGTGCACTGTAAATCTCGCAGTAAATCTGTCGTTCTCTCGTGTAACTGAGCTTTCGGTTTAAACAGTTTTTTTATATTTCGGATAAGCAACAATTACTTTACACTTATGCACACGCTAAGTTGCGTAATTGATGTGGCGAGTTTTCAGTATCCTTATGTAGGACTCTATAAACAAATAGCTGAAAGCCTTGACAGTAAATCATGTCGAAATCAAAATTACGGTAAACACTTTTTCATGTCGATTACTTAACACTTTTTCTAGTTTTATACTTATGAAGGACTCTACAAAAAATAGCTTGAAGCCTTAATGTAACCTTCCGACAACTTATCTTCCAGTAACTGAACTGAGTTTATCTCTTTTGTGTTATGTACATACTGACACCTTCATGTGTGCGTGTTTTTTTCTTCTATTTTCTTTTATTTTTAGAGAACTTCATTCTAATCCCATCACCCACATTCCAGATTATGCGTTTAGAGGGATGGAAAAACTTGCCGACCTGTAAGTAATGTAGAAATCGCAAATATAACAACTGAGGTCATACATTCTGTTAAGTAAAAATCGAAGATAAAGTTCGAGGACGTGCTGAACACTAGCATGAGCGATGGAAAGAAAAAAATGGCTTTCGTTATGAATTATCTGGATCGGAATCTGGATCCACTTTGTTTCATTGGCGTCAACATTACAATTAGAGGCGCCCAACTTTTATCCTTCTGCACCTGCGCAAGTCAAGTTATGCTCATTTTTATCACCCGTGTGCACATCAATTCTGTTTATGCTTGCGTCGCTTGCGAGTTATCATCTGCAGACAAGTGTTGTTTAGTATCTTTTATTACAAAATTCACTGGAGGATTTCATCCACCGACCGATTAAGTTTATGATTTATTGTAATAATTAAAAGTTACCTTTACACAACGGTGTCAACTAAGACACAAATCTGTTTGATTGGGAAATCTGGCTTAAGATGTGATACCAATCAAACGTGAAATCCAAAGACGGATTTCGATTCTCGATCGGTGATATCGTCATCTCAAATCTAAAGACGAAGAAGGTTCAAACACAGATTTTCCAGTACATAAAAGTGCACATATACATTTCATAATTTTAACGTATAGTTAATGCCTCTTTTGCAGACGTTTGACCTGGGAAAGGGTGAACAAGGTTGGTCACAACGCATTCGTATCCCTGCCTTCTTTAACAAGACTGTAAGTGCCGTTTCTCTCTTACAACTTCATTTTTACCCTTCAACCTTTCATTTTATCATTCGCTTGTTCACTTGCTTTAGTTCAGCAAGTCCTCACTTTTGCATTCATTTATTTCTGTCTCTCTTTTAGGTCACTGGTCAGCGTAAAACTGGTTAAATTTCCAAATTTGACCGGGACAACGCGTCTTCAAGAATTGTACGTACCATTTGATTGTTAACTTCCCTTGTAATATCTTTACCATTTACGAAAAAGGGTTAAGTTTAAGGAATGGGGCACTTATATGCTAGTTTTGGCCGAGAGAGAGGGCGCTTATTCAAAGTGTACGATGTTCAATGCTTTCAAAGCATCACTACGAGTCATTGACAATATCGTGAAAATTAAGAATCTAAGTTCCAACATGATAAAGATCTCATTACGTTTTAAGTTATCCAATTTATATTAACGAATACCGTTTGTATTTAGTAGCATAGGCCGTTTCCCTTTGAAAAAGAGTGGAAGGATCATGTATTAAAGGGATGGGTGACTCATTCATTTCTGATTTTTATTTTATTGTCTGTAGGACTGTGTCGTTTTGTGAGATCCGTGAGCTACCCGAAGACCTGTGTCAAAAGCAAAAGGATTTGGTTGACTTGTAAGTGGATATTATATTCAAAGCGTTCAGTCTAGCAATGATATTAGCTAAAATCCTCCATATGCAATTAATGTTTTAATTAGTAGAAAACAAATTACCTGTCAATGAAGGTCATATTTACATATTAGAGACGCCAAATGTTAATCAGTGTACTTTTAAAGGTCTTTTGTTTGATAATAACCCTGCAGGCTAATCTCTTTGATTCTAAATAATAACTTCACTAACAGGCACTCGGTTCTCATTTCAGGACATTGAATTTCAACAAAATTGTTCGCATACCAGACCTGTCTGGGTGTTCCTCGCTTTCAGTGCTGTAAGTATTTCATAGGTAGTCTAGGAAACAGTATACCCTTTGAGGGCACCGAGTAAGTTATAAAACTGCAATCTTTAATATACATCTTTACTTTGTGGTTTGAAAAAGCGTACCTTACGTCCCAGCGTAATGCTTTTAAATGCTCTTATGCGAAATTGGGTAGCAGTGATTTTATTTCGTGATCTTTTCCTCGGAAAAAACTTAAATGCTCTGTGTGAAGGTGTCATTTTGGCCGCCGTCTGCCACAATGTCTTTTTTCTCTTTCCCTTTCCGCCCTTTGCCTTAAGTCATCCGACACTTAGATTATTAACTTAACTTTGAAATTTCATCTTTAAAACATAATACGCATTTCAAGCGACGGATTAACGCCGTAGCTGTTAATGAATTTCATTAGCACTGACACTTCTCCTGCTCGGGAATGTACGGGATATTGTCCGACGACCAGTCACATTGTTTGTAACGCACATAAAAATTTTCTCCGATTACCGTTTTACAAATGGTTTACGATAAACTTTATGAGTTTCAAACACGAATCGAGAAACGAGGGGGCCTGAGTACGAGACCACTACTATGAGAATGGTTAATGACGTCAGAGTTTATAGACACCTACGTTTTTCAACCTCGCTCCCAGGGCCTCTATTTCATCATCCTACGTCATTTGATTACTCACATATCTACATTGTAGACGATTTCTTAGTCATGCCACACCTAATTCTTAGCAGGAAAGATATAATCTTGGTAGTTAATTCAAGTTAATATAATTTGATCAAAACAGTATTTTTCTTTTCCTTAACAGGAAAATAGAGCATAATAACATCAAATCGATTGGAAGTTCTTTAAGAAACTTGGGAATTCTTAAAGACCTGTAAGTAGTCTACAAATTTAAGTAATACCGGCTTTCTTGAAATGCAATTATCAATACACCAAGTTAACTTATTTGTGTAATGCAATAGCAAACAATCAAAATAAAGTATTGTAAACCGAATTGATTTTTCCATTTAATTGAGGAATTTTTTTACTTGCTCACCCTTCCGTTTCTTCGGTAAAAAGAAAACCAAGCTTATTCATTTCTACTTTGCGCATTCTACATGAATTTTATAGCAAATTCCGTTATGGTTCAATATGCCATTACAATACCGTTAAATTCCCCTTATAACCCCCTCCCCCCGAGTGTAAGGCCCATCTAACTGTATACAAAAATACATCCGGTTATAACCCCCATCCCCTCCCCCCCCCCCCCCCCCCTCCCCGATATAAGCCCTCCTCTCTAGCTTGCATTAAAATAATGTTGATTTTCTACGAGGTTTTGAAGCTTAAAAAGCTTATTTTTGAAACGCTTTTTTTTAGTCCGGTTATTTAACAAATCGACCTCAATTTTCCTGTTCCAAGGTCTTCACTCTTATAGACCATAGAAATGACGTCATAAAATGTTTAACACTCAAGTGGAACCACGAGCCACAGGCGAGTGGTTTCACTGAAAAGTTTTGAACATTTTATGGCGTCATTTCTATGGTCTATAGGAGTGTGGACCATCAAAAATTGTGGTCGATTTTTTTTTACAATAACATTTATTTTTACGAAAAACCAAAAAAAAACAAACGGCAGTGCGTGACATGTTACGTCATTTCCATGGTCTATTCTCTCATAGACCATAGCTCTCGCCCAATCAGCGCGCGAGGATTCGCTCAATTATTATAAAAACGCCTCTCGAATACAAGCCCCACCGTTTATGAGCCCCTCTAAAACCCCTTATGAAGTTGTATAAGGCCATAGCTTATAACTGGTCCTTCACGGCATATGGTTTAGTTGATTTTTCCTCTAATGCCATTTCTTCTACAATGTTTCTTTAGAACTCTCAAAGGGAATAAGATACGAAAGATTGAAAGTAGGACGTTTGAAGGTGTTACTAATCTTGAAACACTGTAAGTATTTTCCGGCAGATATACTATATGACCTATCATTTATATCATCGAATGGATATTCATTATGCCTGCATATTTGATGATTTCATAGTTCAGTTGAGTAGCAGCATCAAAAGAGAGATTTATATCTGGGAGAAATTAGATACAAAAGAACTTCGGTTTTTCCAGGAATACTTTGATACTTCTAATCGTTTTCCAAGCTACAAGTAAGCGCTTTAAAAGTTAAAAATGCAACATGAAAAATATCTAAGAACGGTTACTAAAAGACTTACCTTATTAATTGCAGATTTAATAGTAACATTTAAAGTCTTGTTTACTGAAAATGTTTCGGCTCACCAAAAATTTGGTAATCATCTGAAATCTTTCTCCCTCAGTTCTATGCCTGTAGCGGGAAAATGATAATCAAGTGCCATGGTCGCTTTTGCTGTAGTAATGTCTGAACTACATTCTTTATTTAGTTTAACTTACTATTTTAATATCCTTGCAGGAACCTGGCAAAAAATGAAATAAATTTCATTGCGGATGATGTTTTTGCACCATTTAAAATGATCAAAATTCTGTAAGTATATATCATCACATGGATAGAATTTTTTTGATCGGGATTGAAAAACTAAATAGTATAAGCTTGTACAGCCTTTTATGCACAACCCAGAACAAACTTAAAATCCGCTATATATTTAAGGGTCATGACCATGTGACTGGTCATAGGTCGAATTCTAAGACTTAAAACATAAAGCTGCGTGAATTGATTTTCAAAAATAATTGTGTTAGGAATTTGGAAAAGGGTAATTTTCTTAGCTTTCTTCTTCTTCTTCTTTTTTTTTACATTGGTTACAAACGTTCCGTGCACAAAAATATCAAAGATCGATAAATGGATCTGGAAAATTCCTCCATTTCCCGTTTTTAACCACTAACAATTTTTACCTCTTCGCAAATTTATAAAACTATAAAATTTAATTCATGTATGATTGGTTTTATATTCTTCAGTTTTAAACAGTGAACAGATTTTAACCGCTATAAATCATGCATAAAGGTACTTAAGTGAACGAGTCGTGTGTTTGTCCACAGGGATCTGAGCTACAATTCATTTCCCGTGTTGCCAACAAAAGGACTCAAAACTCTGCAGACCCTGAAGATTCGAGACAACAGAGAACTAAAAGAAATTCACGCTGCAGATTTGCCATCCATTCGACTTGTTGAGGCGCATTACCCATACCACTGTTGTGAATTCCGTAAAGAGAAGAAAGAGAAAAAGCAAGCACTCCCTCAAGGAAATTGGGATAAGACACATGATTCGTGGACTTGGGACGAGGTTGTATATCTTAGAAACTCCTACGGGGAGGAAAACAGGACAGAATCTACGATAGACGACATATCAGGACTAGGGTCTGGAGAAGTGGATCCTGTTCTGATTGAGGGGAGCTCGAATTCCGAGATGCAAGGTCCAGTTACAGATGCGTCAGGCCACACTGGTAATATTATCGTAATTGAGGAAGACGACAACCATGAAGTCACATGCACTCCCGAACCTGCGGACCCTTTTTTTCCTTGTGACGATCTCATGGATGTGACTTTTCTTCGCGTCGTGGTCTGGATTGTATTCTTGCTAGCGTTGCTTGGTAACGCAGCTGTGGTTTTCGTCATCGTTACTCGCAGTTCTCGAATTGACGTGTCCAGGTTTTTAATTTGTAATCTTGCCGTGGCGGATTTATGCATGGGGGTGTACCTCGGTTTTTTGGCCATTGTGGATACTTCGACACGAGGCAACTTTCGAAGCTATGGTGTGGAGTGGCAGTTAAGCAGCGGCTGTAAGACAGCGGGTTTCCTTGCTGTGTTATCAAGCGAAACCTCGGTCTTTACATTAACTGTGATAACCATTGAAAGATACATTGCCATAACGCATGCGCTGGATATCTCTAAGAAAATGACTCTGAAGAAGACTGGCATCGTCATGCTTATTGGCTGGGTTTTTGCTTTGATCTTTGCGACATTACCCTTGTTCCGCGTCAGTGACTACACCAAGTTCAGTGTTTGTCTTCCGTTTGAAACTGGGGATTTAAAATCGTTGGCCTACGTGATGTCATTACTCGTAATCAATGGAACAGCATTTCTAGTCATACTGACGTGTTACGTGAAAATTTATGTCACAATTCGTGGCTCAAATGCGTGGAATACAAATGATTTTAAAACGGCTCAAAAAATGGCTCTTCTCATCTTTACAGACTTTGCCTGCTGGGCGCCTATAACTTTCCTGTCCATTGCGGCTGCTTTCGGTGGAGAGTTTGTTAGCCTCAAGTGGGCTAAAATTTTAACAGTTTGTGTTTTTCCTCTAAACAGTTGTGCGAACCCCTTTTTGTATGCTATTTCCACTGCACAGTTTAAGAGAGACTGCATGTCCTTTTGTCGAAGGGTGAAGACTTCGCAGATTCCAAAACTAACGAGCTCGAGGAGAAAATTTTCTATTTCAAGTGCAGAAATGAGGCGAAATTCCCAAGTGAGCTCATCTAATGGACTTGAGGGGATGATTGCGAAACTTCGAGCTGGTGGAAGGCGAAACTCTCTTCCCGCTTCAATGAAGTTGATGGTTCTGCAACCTGAAACAAGCAAATCATTGGAATTCCCTCAAAAAGACAAACAAGTTATTGTGGAGAGAGTAACAGCTCTTTAACAATTATTATAAAAACACAACTCAGTTGTCTTACCCTGTAAATTTAACACAGTCAAATCAGCGACACTCAGGTCGTTAACAACGAACTTATATTGCATAATAACAGGCTGCTTCGTCCGTATAAGGTTAGCGAAAGCCTTTTTCTTAGGGAATTCGAGTCCCTTTCTAGGTGAGGAACTTATCATGGCCCGCAATCAAAATTCAGGGGACAGATTTATAACTTAAAATTTGTAAAGGGAATAAATTAATTGCATGGTCTCTTTTACAACCTGTATTTGTCGTTTTCTTAGAAATCTGAGAGCCAGGAAAGGGTTTTTTTATTTAAAAGAAAAAGAATTTGTTTGCTAATAGTTTCAATAAGCCATTTCCGAGTTCCAAAAACTCTCACGTTCAAAATGATGTAAAGTACAAAACCTTTCTTGTGAAAATGAGTTTTATTTGCTTTAGAATAAAACATCAATGGATTTGCACTTAGCCTCGCTTTGACAGAGAGGCTTGGGGTAATCCGGGAATGGCCTATTAACCCTTTAAGTCCCAGTAGTGATCAACATCAATTTTTTCCTAAGGATATCCATAGATTGTTAAGACAGATGGTTATGAGAATTAACAAAATGATCAACAAAGAGAAAATGCCTCGATCTTTTATCAAATTCTTTCAGCTAATTCTGAAAGGGAATGTATGGGATCAGTTTGGAGAATTTGTATGTGGATATTGGGGGCTTGAAGGGGTTAAAAATACACTGTTATTGCTAATAAAAGACTTTCCTTAGAGAAAGATTTAACGAATATCCGATAACAATGTTGTGAATGAATGAATAGATAAGAGAGCGACCTTAGAAAAGGGTAGACTTCCCTAGCTACGCTATCAACTTTGCTTTATTTGACTGATAAACTATGTTAAAGTGCAGCGGAAAGAATTTTCCACTTTTTAAGTACCCGTTAGTGTACGTCAAAGTTGTGTTGAAGAAAGCCTTGTTGGTTAGTTATTGTCTTCAGTGTGGTTTTGGTATTATTCTGTGTCTTTTCAATGAATTTTGTAAATTAATCGCTGTATTTATGCCACTGTATTCCAGGGATCACTTACTGTTTCTTGTTAAGGAACCTTATTTACAATGGGAAGTTTATTCAGGTGAACGTTTGGTCCGGCAGGCCGGTTATAATGATGACCGAAGCATTGCAACACAAGCGAGAGTGACTAGTGTTCACGGTTCTCCTCCTCCTCCTCAGATCTTTGCTTGTGAAAGCTTGTAAATAGATCATTACGTTTATAAATAGCTATTTACGCAGTATTTTGTAACATTTTGTAATTATGAGTGTATATACCTAATAAAAACAAATAAAGGAGATTTAACTGTGGCTGATTTGTTTAGCCTCCGGGCGCCGTTTAGTTTTTTTTTGTTAATTTTTATAGAGCGCGCGAGGGGAACGCGCGAAAGGGAGAGAAGTCTCTTCGCTCATTTTTCCACTTGTGCGCGCGAGTCCTTGTAATTTCTCCCTTTGTCCTAAAAAAAGAAACGGCTCCTGCCATGCAGTCTAGTTTGCTTAAGAAACGCAGATTTTTAAATGTTGCTTTCTTCCCAAAGAAGTGAAATTCCCCCGCCCCGGTACAAAATGACGCAAATGAACCTACCGCATCACACAAGCACAAGCACAGTAGCAAAAGCAGTATCCCTCTATCAACCGGTTACTTCCCATAGTTCCGGAATCATTTTCCGTAGTGTGGTAATCATGGCGGCGACCCAACGGGGGGGGGGGGGGGGGGGGGGTTGGGGGGCGGACTCCCAGACATTACCTACACTGGTATGTGCCGCCCAACGGGGTCGTGATTTTGCAGCTCCCAGAACGGGGTATCCATTTCAGAGGCGTTTTCTAGAACGGGGTATAATATTTCGAAGGCACGAGAGCTCCAGTACTCCCGATTTGATGTATAAGTCGAACAAATAAAGAAATATCTTTTAAAAAAAACAGGGTTATTTCAATTTACAAACTTTCTAGAACTGAGTTTAAAAAATTGGCCCATTTCTAGAACGGGGTATCAGTTTTAAGGCGAATTCTAGAACAGGGTATCAATTTTAGGAAATATTTTTTAGAACGGGGTACCCAAAAAATACCCGATTTTGATTGGCTAAGAGGAATGCAGTTTTTAGGAAACACGGTGCAAAAAAAAGGTAATTGAGTGCAGAAAAAGGTGCAGAAAAGAGTAACATACGTGACATTCTGATTGGCTAATAAACAAAAGAACTCACTGAGAGCCAATCAAATGCGCCATCTAAATGGCGCAAAATTTGGATCCACTCCGGACCCAACTCCGGACCAGTTTCGAGCAAAAACAGCAATTGTTGGCGTTTGTAGAACATTTTCTTTTGCGACCGAAGCAACCGTAGAGGAGCTGAAGAAACCGCTCTAAAAACGAAAACACTGCGAAAAGCACTGGTTTTTGGCTCTCTTTTTGGAAGAATTGGTGCGTAGAGAAGAAAATTACGGATGAAATAGGAAATTATGAGCCGGCTGAGCTCAGAACACTTTGCTCGAGCATTTCTACGCCGAGGTAAACAATACAAAAAAGCTGGAGATTATGAACCAGAAAGCCTTAAAGTAATGATGGCATCGCTTGATAGACACTTAAAGAACAAATGCTGCACCCTGTCCATAGTACGTGACCGAGAATTAAGTTCGTGCAAAGAGGTGTTGGAGGACAAAGCGGAACAGTTGTTCGCTTGGCTGGCCGTGGTAAGCGCTCAAACAAAGCTCGGCAAGTATCAGAGGAGGAAGAAGAAATTCTCTGGAGGAGCGGAAAACTCGAGGTAATAACTCAGAATCTTTAATTCAAACACATTGAACAATTCCATGAACTGTTCAGCCCGTTTCTGCAGCTTGCAAAATTTAAACTGACATCGAGCAAAATGTTGTTTTTGACGGCCGTCGATAAAATCCGGAACATGGAACATTCCGGAACATGCCGGAACATTGCGGAACATCCCGGAACATGGAAAAAAAAAACATTTTCATGAAAATAAATAAATAAAATAATAATAATAATAATAAAACAATTTTTATAAAAATTAATAATAACGTAAAATGACAAAAAACCGAAAGACAAAGAAATAAAGAAAAAGAAACTCGTATCATCTCCGGGTATGTTCGAGGCCTTCATCAAAGAACAATGCGACTTTAACAAGAAGATTGAAAGTCATATTTCCTCTACCTCCATGGAAATAAGTAAATGCACGATAGAGTTAAAAGATTTAGAACTAAAGTGTAAAAACCAAGCAAAAGAAGTAAAACTAGCCTGCGAAAATCATAAACGAAATCAGCGAAGAGGTGCACGTGCGACTACTACGGAAACTTAGGGTGTGTTCCTTTCAGCGAATCCAAAAACGGATTTTGGATCCTAGATTTGCCAGATTTCGCGGTCGAAAGGAACGTGAAATCCGAAATTGGATTTGTAACCTTGGTAACCTTTCGCCAAGGCGTGCAATATGCACGACAGCCTCTCAAGAAATGATGTGTTTTGTACTGTTTGACAAATTATGCGATTATAACGTGCAGAATTTAGTGGTCGGCAGTTCGAATAGCGACGATGGAACATATAAAACAGACAAATGACAGCAACGAGGAAACTCTACGGCCTCTATGGGAATACTTCAACTGGAAATACCGCTGGATCATCTGACTAATTTCAGATCCACTGTGAATGGAACAGCGTAGATCACTAATCCGTTAATCTGGATTTGGATTCTTCGGATTTCAAATCCAATGAATCCTTTTTCAAAAAGGATTCACCAGATCAAAAATCCGGATTTGGATTTGCCGAAAGGAACGCGAAATCCGTTCTTAGATCTAAAATCCGTTTTTGGATTCACCGAAAGGAACACACCCTTAATTGAGCAAGTATTCTACGATGACGTTCACCTAAACAACAAAATCGGTACAAATAATCTTGTAACAAACATTAAACACAACCTAGGACTTCGGGGCAAAAACCTCGAAAGCCTGCCAATGAATCCACGTGGTTTTTCCCGCGTCACACTCGATCCTCAGAGAGAACCGCCCTATAACGAACGCCGAAGAAGGAACTATCACAATAATCAACCATTACTGACAAGCTCTCAACCTAATTGCAGAGTATTTAAGAGAGAGCAAGATGTTAATGAGACAAGTAATCCCTTTCCATTTTCTTTTTCCATTCCGTGTGTCACGTCATTTGTAAATTAGGGTTCTGGAATTTGAATGGTTTTAACAGTAACATTCTAAGAAATAAACTAAAAACAGCCAATTCCTTAAGCATAATTCACCTTTTGTTACCCTTTGTTACCCCTTGGTACACCTTGTTACCCCTGTTACCCCTTGTTACCCCTTGTTACCCTTGTTACCCCTTGTTACCCCTTGTTACCCCTTGTTACCCTTGTTACCCCTTGTTACCCTTATTACCCCTTGTTACCTTTTGTTACCCTTGTTACCCTTGTTACCCCTTGTTACCTTTGTTACCCTTGTTACCCTTTATAACCCCTTGTTACCCCTTGTTACCCTTGATACCCTTGTTACCCCTTGTTACCCTTGATACCCCTTGTTACCCATGTTACCCCTTGTTACCCTTGTTACCCCTTGTTACCCTTGTTACCCTTGTTACCCCTTGTTACCCTTGTTACCCCTTGTTACCCCTTCTTACCCATGTTACCCCTTGTTACCCCTTGTTACCCCTTGTTACCCTTGTTACCCTTTGTTACCCTTGTTACCCTTGTTACCCCTTGTTACCTTTATTACCCTTGTTACCCTTATTATCCCTTGTTACCCTTGTTACCCATTGTTACCCTTGTTACCCCTTGTTACCCTTGTTACCCCTTGTTACCCTTGTTACCCCTTGTTACCCTTATTACCCCTTGTTACCCCTTGTTACCCCTTGTTACCCATGTTACCCCTTGTTACCCATGTTACCCCTTGTTACCCCTTGTTACCCTTGTTACCCCTTGTTACCCCTTGTTACCCTTCTTACCCCTTGTTACCCTTGTTACCCTTGTTATCCCTTGTTACCCTTGTTACCCTTGTTACCCTTATTACCCCTTGTTAACCCTTGTTACCCATGTTACCCCTTGTTACCCTTGTTAACCCTTGTTACCCCTTGTTTCCCTTGTTACCCTTGTTACCCCTTCTTACCCTTGTTACCCGTTGTTACCCTTGTTACCCTTGTTACCCCTTGTTACCCTTGTTACCCCTTGTTACCCCTTGTTACCCTTGTTACCCCTTGTTACCCTTGTTACCCCTTGTTACCCCTTGTTACCCTTGTTACCCCTTGTTACCCTTGTTACCCATGTTACCCTTGTTACCCTTGTTACCCCTTGTTTCCCTTGTTACCCTTGTTACCCCTTCTTACCCTTGTTACCCGTTGTTACCCTTGTTACCTTTGTTACCCCTTGTTACCCTTGTTACCCCTTGTTACCCCTTGTTACCCTTGTTACCCCTTGTTACCCTTGTTACCCCTTGTTACCCTTGTTACCCTTGTTACCCCTTGTTACCCTTGTTACCCCTTGTTACCCCTTGTTACCCTTGTTACCCCTTGTTACCCTTGTTACCCATGTTACCCCTTGTTACCTTTGTTACCCCTTCTTACCCCTTGTTACCCATATTACCCCTTGTTACCCCTTGTTACCCTTCTTACCCCTTGTTACCCCTTGTTACCCTTGTTACCCCTTGTTACCCTTGTTACCCTTGTTACCCTTGTTACCCTTATTACCCCTTGTTATCCCTTGTTACCCTTGTTACCCTTTGTTACCCCTTGTTACCCTTGTTACCCTTTGTTATCCCTTGTTACCCCTTGTTACCCATGTTACCCCTTGTTACCCCTTGTTACCCTTGTTACCCCTTGTTACCCCTTGTTACCCTTGTTACGCTTGTTACCCTTGTTACCCTTTGTTACCCCTTGTTACCCCTTGTTACCCCTTGTTACCCTTGTTACCCCCTGTTACCCCTTGTTACCCTTGTTACCCCTTGTTACCCTTGTTATCCCTTGTTACCCTTGTTACCCTTATTACCCCTTGTTACCCCTTGTTACCTTTGTTACCCCATATTACCCCTTGTTACCCCTTGTTACCCTTGTTACCCCTTGTTACCCTTGTTACCCTTTGTTACCCCTTTTTACCCTTATTACCCTTGTTACCCCTTGTTACCCCTTGTTACCCTTGTTCCCCCTTGTTACCCTTGTTACCCCATATTACCCTTGTTACCCCTTGTTACCCTTGTTACCCCTTGTTACCCTTGTTACCCCTTGTTACCCTTGTTATCCCTTGTTACCCTTGTTACCCTTGTTACCCTTGTTACCCTTATTACCTCTTGTTACCCCTTGTTACCCTTCTTACCCTTTGTTACCCTTGTTACCCCTTGTTACCCGTTGTTACCCTTGTTACCCCTTGTTACCCCTTGTTACCCTTGTTACCCCTTGTTACCCTTGTTACCCTTGTTACCCTCGTTACCCCTTGTTACCCCTTGTTACCCTTGTTACCCTTGTTAACCCTTGTTACCCCTTGTTTCCCTTGTTACCTTTGTTACCCCTTCTTACCCTTGTTACCCGTTGTTACCCTTGTTACCCTTGTTACCCCTTGTTACCCTTGTTACCCCTTGTTACCCTTGTTACCCTCATTACCCGTTGTTACCCCTTGTTACCCTTGTTAACCCTTGTTACCCCTTGTTTCCCTTGTTCCCTTGTTACCCTTTCTTACCCTTGTTACCCGTTGTTACCCTTGTTACCCTTGTTACCCCGTGTTACCCTTGTTACCCCTTGTTACCCCTTGTTACCCTTGTTACCCCTTGTTACCCCTTGTTACCCTTGTTACCCCTTGTTACCCTTGTTACCCCATATTACCCTTGTTACCCCTTGTTACCCTTGTTACCCCTTGTTACCCTTGTTACCCCTTGTTACCCTTGTTATCCCTTGTTACCCTTGTTACCCTTGTTACCCTTGTTACCCTTATTACCTCTTGTTACCCCTTGTTACCCTTCTTACCCTTTGTTACCCTTGTTACCCCTTGTTACCCGTTGTTACCCTTGTTACCCCTTGTTACCCCTTGTTACCCCTTGTTACCCTTGTTACCCTTGTTACCCTCATTACCCCTTGTTACCCCTTGTTACCCTTGTTACCCTTGTTAACCCTTGTTACCCCTTGTTTCCCTTGTTACCTTTGTTACCCCTTCTTACCCTTGTTACCCGTTGTTACCCTTGTTACCCTTGTTACCCCTTGTTACCCTTGTTACCCCTTGTTACCCCTTGTTACCCTTCTTACCTTGTTACCCTTGTTACTCCTTGGTACCCTTGTTACCCCTTGTTACCCTTGTTACCCCTTATTACCCTTGTTACCCCTTGTTACCCTTGTTACCCTTGTTACCCCTTGTTACCCTTGTTACCCCTTGTTACCCCTTGTTACCCTTCTTACCCCTTGTTACCCTTGTTACCCATGTTACCCCTTGTTACCCTTGTTACCCCTTCTTACCCCTTGTTACCCATATTACCTCTTGTTACCCCTTGTTACCCTTCTTACCCCTTGTTACCCTTGTTACCCCTTGTTACCCTTGTTACCCTTGTTACCCTTGTTACCCTTATTACCCCTTGTTATCCCTTGTTACCCTTGTTACCCTTTGTTACCCTTGTTACCCCTTGTTACCCGTTGTTACCCTTGTTACCCCTTGTTACCCTTGTTACCCCTTGTTACCCTTATTACCCCTTGTTACCCCTTGTTACCCCTTGTTACCCATGTTACCCCTTGTTACCCATGTTACCCCTTGTTACCCTTGTTACCCTTCTTACCCCTTGTTACCCTTGTTACCCTTGTTATCCCTTGTTACCCTTGTTACCCTTGTTACCCTTATTACCCCTTGTTACCCCTTGTTACTGTTCTTACCCTTTGTTACCCTTGTTACCCCTTGTTACCCGTTGTTACCCTTGTTACCCCTTGTTACCCCTTGTTACCCTTGTTACCCCTTGTTACCCTTGTTACCCTCATTACCCGTTGTTACCCCTTGTTACCCTTGTTAACCCTTGTTACCCCTTGTTTCCCTTGTTCCCTTGTTACCCTTTCTTACCCTTGTTACCCGTTGTTACCCTTGTTACCCTTGTTACCCCGTGTTACCCTTGTTACCCCTTGTTACCCCTTGTTACCCTTGTTACCCCTTGTTACCCCTTGTTACCCTTGTTACCCCTTGTTACCCTTGTTACCCCTTGTTACCCTTGTTACCCCTTGTTACCCCTTGTTACCCTTGTTACCCCTTGTTACCCCTTGTTACCCTTGTTACCCCTTGTTACCCTTGTTACCCATGTTACCCCTTGTTACCCTTGTTACCCCTTCTTACCCCTTGTTACCCATATTACCCCTTGTTACCCCTTGTTACCCTTGTTACCCCTTGTTACCCCTTGTTACCTTTGTTACCCCTTGTTACCCTTGTTACCCTTGTTACCCTTATTACCCCTTGTTATCCCTTGTTACCCTTGTTACCCTTTGTTACCCCTTGTTACCCTTGTTACCCCTTGTTACCCTTGTAACCCCTTGTTACCCTTATTACCCCTTGTTACACCTTCTTACCCTTTTTACCCCTTGTTACCCTTGTTACCCCTTGTTACCCTTGTTACAACTTATTACCCTTGTTACCCCTTGTTACAGTTGTTACCCCTTGTTACCCTTGTTACCCTTGTTACCCTTGTTACCCCTTGTTACCCATGTTACCCCTTGTTACCCCTTGTTACCCTTGTTACCTTTTGTTACCCTTGTTACCCTTGTTACCCTTGTTACCCTTATTACCCCTTGTTTCCCCTTGTTACCCTTGTTACCCCTTGTTACCCTTGTTACCCCTTGTTACCCCTTGTTACCCTTCTTACCTTGTTACCCTTGTTACTCCTTGGTACCCTTGTTACCCCTTGTTACCCTTGTTACCCCTTATTACCCTTGTTACCCCTTGTTACCCTTGTTACCCTTGTTACCCCTTGTTACCCTTGTTACCCCTTGTTACCCCTTGTTACCCTTCTTACCCCTTGTTACCCTTGTTACCCATGTTACCCCTTGTTACCCTTGTTACCCCTTCTTACCCCTTGTTACCCATATTACCTCTTGTTACCCCTTGTTACCCTTCTTACCCCTTGTTACCCTTGTTACCCCTTGTTACCCTTGTTACCCTTGTTACCCTTATTACCCCTTGTTATCCCTTGTTACCCTTGTTACCCTTTGTTACCCTTGTTACCCCTTGTTACCCGTTGTTACCCTTGTTACCCCTTGTTACCCTTGTTACCCCTTGTTACCCTTATTACCCCTTGTTACCCCTTGTTACCCCTTGTTACCCATGTTACCCCTTGTTACCCATGTTACCCCTTGTTACCCTTGTTACCCTTCTTACCCCTTGTTACCCTTGTTACCCTTGTTATCCCTTGTTACCCTTGTTACCCTTGTTACCCTTATTACCCCTTGTTACCCCTTGTTACTGTTCTTACCCTTTGTTACCCTTGTTACCCCTTGTTACCCGTTGTTACCCTTGTTACCCCTTGTTACCCCTTGTTACCCTTGTTACCCCTTGTTACCCTTGTTACCCTCATTACCCGTTGTTACCCCTTGTTACCCTTGTTAACCCTTGTTACCCCTTGTTTCCCTTGTTCCCTTGTTACCCTTTCTTACCCTTGTTACCCGTTGTTACCCTTGTTACCCTTGTTACCCCGTGTTACCCTTGTTACCCCTTGTTACCCCTTGTTACCCCTTGTTACCCCTTGTTACCCTTGTTACCCCTTGTTACCCTTGTTACCCCTTGTTACCCTTGTTACCCTTGTTACCCCTTGTTACCCCTTGTTACCCTTGTTACCCCTTGTTACCCCTTGTTACCCTTGTTACCCCTTGTTACCCTTGTTACCCATGTTACCCCTTGTTACCCTTGTTACCCCTTCTTACCCCTTGTTACCCATATTACCCCTTGTTACCCCTTGTTACCCTTGTTACCCCTTGTTACCTTTGTTACCCCTTGTTACCCTTGTTACCCTTGTTACCCTTATTATTCCTTGTTATCCCTTGTTACCCTTGTTACCCTTTGTTACCCCTTGTTACCCTTGTTACCCCTTGTTACCCTTGTAACCCCTTGTTACCCTTATTACCCCTTGTTACACCTTCTTACCCTTTTTACCCCTTGTTACCCTTGTTACCCCTTGTTACCCTTGTTACAACTTATTACCCTTGTTACCCCTTGTTACAGTTGTTACCCCTTGTTACCCTTGTTACCCTTGTTACCCTTGTTACCCCTTGTTACCCATGTTACCCCTTGTTACCCCTTGTTACCCTTGTTACCTTTTGTTACCCTTGTTACCCTTGTTACCCTTGTTACCCTTATTACCCCTTGTTTCCCCTTGTTACCCTTGTTACCCCTTGTTACCCTTGTTACCCCTTGCTACCCTTGTTGCCCCTTGTTACCCTTGTTACCCTTGTTACCCCTTGTTACTCCTTCTTACCCTTTTTACCCCTTCTTACCCTTGTTACCCTTGCTACCCCTTGTTACCCTTGTTACCCCTTTTTACCCTTATTACCCCTTGTTACCCCTTGTTACCCTTGTTACCCCTTGTTACCCTTGTTACCCCTTGTTACCCTTGTTACCCCTTGTTACCCCTTGTTACCCTTGTTACCCCTTGTTACCTTTGTTACCCCTTGTTACCCTTGTTACCCTTGTTACCCTTATTATTCCTTGTTATCCCTTGTTACCCTTGTTACCCTTTGTTACCCCTTGTTACCCTTGTTACCCCTTGTTACCCTTGTAACCCCTTGTTACCCTTATTACCCCTTGTTACACCTTCTTACCCTTTTTACCCCTTGTTACCCTTGTTACCCCTTGTTACCCTTGTTACAACTTATTACCCTTGTTACCCCTTGTTACAGTTGTTACCCCTTGTTACCCTTGTTACCCTTGTTACCCTTGTTACCCCTTGTTACCCATGTTACCCCTTGTTACCCCTTGTTACCCTTGTTACCTTTTGTTACCCTTGTTACCCTTGTTACCCTTGTTACCCTTATTACCCCTTGTTTCCCCTTGTTACCCTTGTTACCCCTTGTTACCCTTGTTACCCCTTGCTACCCTTGTTGCCCCTTGTTACCCTTGTTACCCTTGTTACCCCTTGTTACTCCTTCTTACCCTTTTTACCCCTTCTTACCCTTGTTACCCTTGCTACCCCTTGTTACCCTTGTTACCCCTTTTTACCCTTATTACCCCTTGTTACCCCTTGTTACCCTTGTTACCCCTTGTTACCCTTGTTACCCCTTGTTACCCTTGTTACCCTTTGTTACCCCTTGTTACCCTTGTTACCCTTGTTACCCCTTATTACCCCTTCTTACCCTTTTTACCCCTTCTTACCCTTTTTACCCTTGCTACCCCTTGTTACCCTTGTTACCCCTTGTTACCCTTATTACCCCTTGTTACCCCTTGTTACCCTTCTTACCCCTTGTTACCCTTGTTACCCCTTATTACCCTTGTTACCCTTGTTACCCCTTACTACCCTTGTTACCCTTGTTACCTCTTGTTACCCTTGTTACCCCTTGTTACCAATGTTACCCCGTTTTACCCCTTGTTACTTCTGGTTACCCTTGTTCTCCTTTGTTACTCCTTGTTACCCTTGTTACCCCTTGTTATGCCTTGTTACCCTTCTTACCCCTTCTTACCCCTTGTTACCCTTGTTACCCTTGTTACCCTTTGTTACCCTTGTTACCCCTTGTTACCCCTTGTTACCCCTTGTTACCCTTGTTACCCTTGTTACCCCTTTTTACCTTTGTTACCCTTGTTACCCTTGTTAACCTTTGTTACCCCTTGTTAGCCTTGTTACCCCTTGTTTCCCCTTGTTACCCCTTCTTACCCTTGTTACCCTTTCTTACCCTTGTTACCCTTGCTACCCCTTGTTACCCTTGTTACCCCTTGTTACCCTTATTACCCCTTGTTACCCCTTGTTACCCTTGTTACCCTTTGTTACCCCTTGTTACCCTTGTTTCCCTTGTTACCCCTTGTTTCCCCTTCTTACCCTTGTTACCCCTTCTTACCCTTGTTACCCTTGCTACCCCTTGTTACCCTTGTTACCCCTTGTTGCCCTTCTTACCGCTTGTTACCCCTTGTTACCCTTGTTACCCCTTATTACCCTTGTTACCTCTTGTTACCCTTGTTACCCCTTGTTACTTTTGTTGCCCTTGTTACCCTTGTTACCTCTTGTTACCCATGTTACCCCTTGGTACCCATGTTACCCCGTGTTACCCCTTGTTACCCCTTGTTACCTCTTGTTACCCTTGTTACCCCTTGTTACCCCTTGTTACCCTTGTTACCCCTTGCTATCCCTTGTTTCCCCTTGTTACCTCTTGTTACCCTTGTTACCCTTGTTACCCGTTGTTACCCTTGTTACCCTTGTTACCCTTTGTTACCCCTTGTTACCCTTGTTTCCCTTGTTACCCCTTGTTTCCCCTTCTTACCCTTGTTACCCCTTCTTACCCTTGTTACCCTTGCTACCCCTTGTTACCCTTTTTACCCCTTGTTACCCTTATTACCCCTTGTTGCCCCTTGTTACCCTTTTTACCCCTTGTTACCCTTATTACCCCTTGTTACCCCTTGTTACCCTTGTTACCCCTTGTTAGCCTTGTTACCCTTGTTACCCTTGTTACCCCTTGTTACCCTTGTTACCCCTTGTTACCCTTATTACCCCTTGTTACCCCTTGTTACCCTTGTTACCCCTTGTTACCCATGTTACCTCTTGTTACCCCTTGTTACCCTTGTTACCCCTTGTTACCCTTGTTACCCCTTGTTACCCCTTGTTACCCTTGTTACCCCTTGTTACCCTTGTTACCCCTTATTACCCTTGTTACCCCTTGTTACCCTTGTTACCCTTGTTACCCCTTGTTACCGTTGTTACCCTTGTTACTCTTGTTACCCTTTGTTACCCCTTGTTACCCTTGTTACCCTTGTTACCCCTTGTTACTCCTTCTTACCCTTTTTACCCCTTCTTACCCTTGTTACCCTTGCTACCCCTTGTTACCCTTGTTTCCCCTTGTTACCCTTATTACCCCTTGTTACCCCTTGTTACCCTTGTTACCCTTGTTACCCCTTGTTACCCTTGTTACCCTTTGTTACCCCTTGTTACCCTTGTTACCCCTTCTTACCCTTTTTACCCCTTCTTACCCTTTTTACCCTTGCTACCCCTTGTTACCCTTGTTACCCCTTGTTACCCTTATTACCCCTTGTTACCCCTTGTTACCCTTGTTACCCCTTGTTACCCTTGTTACCCCTTGTTACCCTTTGTTACCCCTTGTTACCCTTGTTACCCTTGTTACCCCTTCTTACCCTTGTTACCCCTTCTTACCCTTGTTACCCTTGTTACCCCTTGTTACCCTTGTTACCCCTTTTTACCCCTTGTTACGCATGTTACCCCTTGTTACCCTTGTTACCCCTTGTTACCCCTTGTTACCCTTGTTACCCCTTGTTACCCTTGTTACCCTTGTTACCCTTGTTACCCCTTGTTATCCCTTGTTACCCTTGTTACCCTTTGTTACCCTTGTTACCCCTTGTTACCCTTTTTATCCCTTGTTTCCCCTTGTTACCCTTGTTACCCTTTGTTACCCTTGTTACCCCTTGTTACCCTTATTACCCCTTGTTACACCTTGTTACCCTTTTTACCTCTTGTTACCCTCGTTACCCCTTGTTACCCCTTGTTTCCTTTTTTGCCCCGGCTACCCCTTGTTACTTATTTTTACCTGTTGTTACCCCTTGTTACTCGTTTCGTCTTGTTACTCTTTGTTACCCCTTGTTAT